>CAKAOJ020000134.1:837500-1370000 GCA_916701645.2 Sebastolobus alascanus | reverse complement strand
ACTGACAGTTGAATACAGTACTCACACACCTTGGTCCAGCTGTCCACATTGTTATCCCATAGTGTTAAGGGTGTAGCTTCCACTCTTAAGATATCAGCACACTGATTTTAGTAAGGGAGATTTGATGATCCCCACATAGCTGCACACAGACAGACACACACATGGATGTGCACACACATCAGAGGCCAACAGGATTGAGTTTCGCTCTCCTGCTCTGTGCCCTGCAGCTCCATACAAGAATCTATTTAGACATCTGTGAAAGCTGCACTTGCTGCACCACACAGGCTCCCTGTGGGAGTAAGCCTAAAGCCGGTGGCCTGTCAGTCAAGCATCTATGTAATTCCTGTTCCTGAGGAGTCATAGTACTGTAGCAAGGCAAGCCAGGGTGAGCTCTTTTTAAAGGATTTTTTTTTTAGGATAGGATGGAAATTGTTATTGAAATCATGGTTTTAGAATTAGCTGATGAGATTCAGTTTTAATATTTAATGTGTCCTTCTAAAGCTTTGCCCTGCCATTTTATGTTAGTTTTCCTTTTACTGTCATGGCCTACGTAAAGGGTTCTTCTTTACATTGTATAACAACAGTGATTTGGAAGATGCCATACAAAATTAAATTTATTATTTATCACTAAAGGTTATTATTACTCTCCCCAACCACTCTGGTTTAGGACCTGACCCAAAGCCTAAGCTGCGAGGAGACGCCAGAACGTTCCGTGTATGGCTGGACCCGAACCAGTATCAACAGGACATGACCAGCAGTATTCAGAGTAGCACTGAAGACCCATATGAGACTTTCAACGTCATCATGAGGCGCAAACCCAAGGAGAACAATTTCAAGGTTTGGACTATACACCGAAGCACACACTGTACATTGTATTTGAGTACTTTATCTTCAGACCTTGAGCTCTGGTCCTACCAACACCACCCCAGAGTGATGTATCGCACATATTATACTCTCTTGGGTGTTGTAGCTGTAAGGTTGGGGCCAGGGCAAGTCTGAGATTACCACCCACTCAAGGCCCCCCACGAGGGACACTTCTCACTGGATATTCATGTGATCTGCACCCCTACCTTCCTCTCACCTTTAAGAATCCCCCTGTGGCAGCAAGCCAACATCGTATAGTATTCTCAGCATGCTTTCCTACAGAAAGCATAACTGTGTTATGCTGTCAGTGTAAAATACAGGTGTCTGCAGCAGAACCCTGCTGTTAAAGGTTAAGAGAGGTAAATCTATGTTGTTGATATTTCCTCAGATATTAAAGTTTTTCATCAGGTCATAGTAAAGTTATCCATGCAAGGGTGGGAAACTTTTGTTAAATATCCCATCTGTCTTATGTTGTTTTGCTCCATTTTGTTCCTTTTTTTTTTTTAGAATGTTAATCGTGCACAAAACCCTTTTGCTGTTTATCACATTCTTTTATATGAGAGCTTCTCATTACTGCTTTGTCAAATCTGTTATTTCTACTTCCGCACACCCATTTCTGTCTTTCACAGCCGGAGTAATGACAGATGATTTTGAAGTGTTTCCTTTTTTATGAATTTGAAAAGAGCAGGAACTAATGGATATTCAAGAAACATTCTTCTCCATCTTTGATGTGTGACATAGATAAAAGCAAACACATTCCCCCTCCCCGGTGTTTGATGCTCAGGGTATTAGACAGTTTGCAGTTCATTAAAATATAATTGACAGACATACAAATTACCTGCTGTCCCATCAGCCCACCACAAAGCTATTCTTATCCAGCTAAACCACCTCTTGTGGGATGGTTGTCTGTTGTCTGACGCGCCTCATTGCTCACATTTCTCTTTTAGGCAGTGCTAGAGACCATCAGAAACCTGATGAACACAGAGTGTGTTGTCCCAGACTGGCTTCACGACATCATCCTTGGCTATGGCGACCCGGGCAGTGCCCACTACTCCAAAATGCCAAATCAGATCTCCACGTTGGACTTCAATGACACCTTTCTGTCCCTGGACCATTTACGTTTGTGTTTCCCCGGTTACACCATAAAGGTCACCGAGGAGAACCCTGAGCTGCAAGTCTTCCCTTTCAGGTGAAAGTCAAATATCCAATAATCAAATGATAAAGAGAGGTTTTGTTGAGATTGATTTACCTTTTTCAAAGTAAATGTATAGGCTAGGGCTGTCAATCGATTAAAATATTTAATCGCGATTAATCGCATGATTGTCCATAGTTAATTGCGATTAATCGCACATTTTTATCTGTTCAATATGTACCTTAAAGGGAGATTTGTCAAGTATTTAATTCTCTAATCAACATGGGAGTGGGCAAATATGCTGCTTTATGCAAATGTGTGTATATATTTATTATTGGAAATCAGTTAACAACTCAAAACAATGACAAATATTGTCCAGAAACCCTCACAGGTACTGCATTTAGCAGGAAAAAATCTGCTCAGATCATAACATGGTAAACTGAAGCCCATCAGGCAAGAACAGCTGTCAGTATGTCAGTGTGATGACTTTACTATGACTTGCCCCAAAACTGCATGTGATTATCATAAAGTGGGCATGTCTGTAAAGGGGAGACTCGTGGGTACCCATAGAATCCATTTTCATTCACATATCTTGAGGTCAGAGGTCAAGTGACCCCTTTGAAAGTGGCCATGCCAGTTTTTCCTCACCAAAATTTAGCGTAAGTTTGTTGGAAGTTCCTTCCTGACAAGCTAGTATGATATGGTTGGTACCAGTGGATTCCTTTGGTTTTTCTAGTTTCATATGATACCAGTATCTTCACTCTAGCTTTTAAACTGAGTCCGCTACAACCTAAAATTTGCAAGTTGCGTTAATGCGTTAAAGAAATTAGTGGCGTTAAAACGAATTTGCTTTAACGCGTTATCGCGTTAAGTTTGACAGCCCTAGTCTAGACATCATATTTTATTTACTTGCTGTTGTATAAATTAATTACTAGATACACCTGATTATACAAACATTGCATTATATTCTATTAATCAATCTTCCTTTTGCTTTACCAGAATCAAGTTCCCCATCTCAAAGAAAGCAGACAAAGGGAAGAAGAGAAAGACTGAGGAAGAAGTGGAAGACAAAGAGGAAGACATGACCTTGGTTGTTGAGCCCTACGTCACCCCCAACCGTGGACCATATCCCTACAACCAGCCCAAACGGTGAGAGGTCACGGCCAAGACTCAGGCCTTCCTGTTAACGAGATTAGGGGTCAATAGGTTCTTCGGTGTTTGGTTAAACCTTGACTTCTTTCTGAGGTCTGTGTACTGAGCATACCTTAGGTCCTTAACCTCCATCCAAAGACATCTTTTCAGTCTAAAACAGCACAGAGGCTTGTTATAGGTCCCCTACTCTGGCCCTGACTATTTAGATTTCTTTGTCCGTGCCTGTCTCCATGGTATCTGCTCCGACTTGTTCGCCATGTAATGTTGTGGTGCTATTTTGGTTGTTGTTATGCCGACAATTATAGATGGACATTTTTTTTGCAATTAAAGGTGAACAGAAAAGGCTTTAATATTCCTGTGCTAATTATAAGACCACAAAATAATTGCCCTTCATTAAAATTTAAGATTCATCTGGTGGTGTTTTAGCATCTCCAGTTTGCACTTTGATATTTAAATCTTGATAGCAACAACATGTCCATGGGGAAGCCCCGACTTAACAATCTTTAAAGATGGTCTCAAAAAACATCACAAAAAACTTGCGGCATTAAGCATCTCTTTTAAAAAATGTGTTTATGCTGTCAAGGCTATTCAGTATATCCAACTAATTACTTGATTTATTAATATCTGCAATGTACATGTCTTACAGGAATACAATTCAGTTCACTCCTACTCAGATTGAAGCCATTCGAGCGGGAATGCAGCCAGGACTCACCATGGTAAGGACTTTTTATTGTATACGTTTCTCAAGACTGAATGGAAGCCAACCAAATAAAATCTGCAAGAGCTAAACGATCTATTTGACATATAAACTTCAACATTTCAATAGACTCCAACAAATCACAAGTATAAGCATGAGTAGTAATCATGGTTATTACACGGCTTTGTTGAATACTCAATTCTGATTGGTCAATCATGGCATTCTACAGTCTGTTATTTCTTTAAAGCCGACCGTTGCTATGTATAACAGACCGTTGCTTTGGATGCTGATCTCGGACTCTGGCGGACCAGTTTGTGTCAAATTATTGATTTCTTAAGTAATTAGCTGTGTGATAAGCGGGATAATGTACAGCGAGCAGGTCATTGTTGTGAAATAAACCCCGACAGGGTGATTCAGGACACGAAGCGGACGGGTGGACCCCGACGCAGCAATGACCTGCTCGCTGCTGTGCATTATCCCTTATGTATATACTTGTTCTATTTTTCTTTGGAAGATTAAGTTGATAGCACTAATACCACACAAAACCTAATGTTTCATTTAGTTTATGGTTTCTAACTTTATTCTATAGGTAACAGAAAAAGTGAGTTTATAGTAGTGGACTTAATTAGGAGGACGAGCTATCTGAACCCCTCCCTATAAAATCTGCATGCTTATCCAGGAGTGTGATGCTGTCTGGGCAAAGCCTCTAGTCAGTCCAGTGAGAGCTGGTACTGCAGATGCATACTGTTCCAGCTCGCTGGTATAAAGCCAAAGATTTGCAACTATTAATCTTAGTGATGTACACTAAGGGAATTCCCTCACCAGTATATATGCTGTTGTTTGGTGTCCCTATCTCCATCACTCACGTAGAGTGATGACATGTTTCCCTGAAACCCTCTCTGTAATTTTGGCATTGCCAATGAAACACCACACATAAAATGACACATGTTACAGCTATGGAGACACCAAGTCCATACGCACATCCACAGCTCTGTCATTCCAGCCTGCTGTTGTTATCTGAAGAGAAGTGTAACACACACTGTTTTGACAAAAGTGCTATTCTGATGTGGTGATTGGAAGCTGGCTCCAGGGTCTGAGTTATTTATTGTGCAGCTAGCTGAGGTAAATATGGCAAGTAGGCTGTCAGCAGGGACGTAAAACAACTCTACATGCCTTTCTCCGCTCCTTTCCTCACCCTCACTAACCTCCCTTCTTGGCATATGTTGTCAGCAGCCATAACGAATGCACACGACCTCCCGGCTTCTGGCTTGGCTTTCATGTAGGGGAACCAAGGAGCTGATTATCTACTGATTAATGCAGTGATATCTTAATTGTGCTTACTATTTTTGCAGAAATTACTCACCTGAGATACCCACACCAAGACTAACCTGTTTCATGAATATTTATTTTAGTAAATTAGATGCTATTCCCCCCGGTTAAGTAAATATGAGGCTCATTATCATGGTAACCTGTATACAGAGATGCAGTGCTACTAGCATTCAGAGGAGTGCAAAGGCTTGAAAGATACTTAAGCCTCCTACAGCTTTTCTCTGTTTTCAGTAGCTCTGTTTTTTTGCCCATCTGTGCAGTCACTGGGTCTTATTTTTGCCAAGCAACACCACAGCCTTGTTACATTGTATATGTGAGCACGGCTAGCGATGAGGCACCAGCCTAGCCCGTTTTGACATGCCCATGGCCTAGCTGTCACAACCACTAGGGTGTCTCCAAGGCAAAGCGCCTTTGCACTGTGACTAACTTCTGATTGTGCTTCTCTTCTGCTTCTTTCTATTAAAAATTTTCATTTCTTTCTTCCCACCCCCCTTCTTCACTTCCTGCTGTGTCTCCAGGTTGTTGGACCACCTGGTACCGGAAAGACAGATGTTGCTGTTCAGATCATCTCAAACCTCTATCACAACTTTCCTGAGCAGAGGACCCTCATAGTCACACACTCAAACCAGGTTAACCCACCACACCACCCACACACACCCAGCACAGCTACACCCGAACCGACTCAGCACGTCTATGATCTCTGAAAAGTTTCCCCAACACCCTGCTCCAAAAACTGTGAAGCTGTCTGGAGAATTTAGAGCTTGTACTCAGAACTGCCCATTAATCAGGCGTTAGATTTTAATTTTTCCTCTATGGTTTGAATATATCTAAGCTCCCCTGTGACCCGATCTTCTCCCCTCAGTATTTAATAACAAAGTAATCTGCTGTTATTTCACACCAGTAGAAGCTTGCCAAAAGGAATCTTGGCCACAAGAAGCATAGCTGGATATAATGATGAAAACATTATTCTCATGCAGTAGTCCCCCCCTTCCATTTATATTCCTTGTACAGGAATAGACACTTACTTCATAGCATGATAAATACCTCAGATACATTACAAACAGCACTGTATGAAGAACTGGACCAAGTTCATAGAGATTGTAAAAGAGACAGAAAGTCAAAACAAGTTTATATGTACATGTACTGTTGATAGATGAGAAAATACACACACACACACACCTATCAAAGAAATGATTTTCCCTGTCTGATCAGGTTTACTTTTTTCCATGGTTCATTCTCCACCAGGCTCTGAACCAGCTATTTGAAAAGATCATGGCTCTAGACATCGACGAGCGCCACCTCCTGCGTCTGGGCCACGGAGAAGAGGAGCTGGAGACGGAGAAGGACTTCAGCAGGTGAGGACAGCAGGACACACACACGCACACACACAGATACAGTAGATGCACCTAAACAAACAGAAATGCACACGTGAAAATTGAGACAACTTGAATTCATGCACATATGCATGTGTGGAAGTGCATTCAACAAATGGCTACAGACTTAGTGCATATACGCTGCAGAGGGCAACCCTCACATGCACGCATATGTACACAAAAGCAGCCCAGCTGCTCACATACATAATTAGTGTGAGCCAACACACTGACAGGGCTACTCGATACTCCCATATGCCAGGACATGGACCTGGTTTATCTTCATTAGGCATTGTTGGCCTCTCAGGCCTTTCCACCAGTGTAAGGGATCCCTCCCTGCAGCCCTGCACTCAGAGGCACTTCCTGTCTGATTAACCCTCTCATCACTGCTCTGGACCACTGCTCTATGATACATTTTTTAATCATTATTCTCATTTTCATTGAAAAACATATTAAAATGAATATGGTGTGATATCAGCAGGGATCTGTACCAAACAAACATATGATGTAGGCCAGGACATCTCTGCGGCACGAAAATATTTAATTTAAAATGGTATTTTGACACACATTTCACCTTTAACAAGTACTGCGATTTCCTCCTCATCCTACAATTTGAAAATTGCAGTAGGCCATATTGCGATTTCGATAAAATTCCATTAATTGTGCAGCCCCAATAGGGAAGTAGCTATATTCATGTTGTCATTTTCCAAGCTCAGGAATACATCAGGCCTTTTTAATGAATAATTCATGTGCAACAATAAGACTGAATAATTAAATGAATAAAAACACAAATAAATAAATAATTACACGAATAAATACATTTCATTTCAGGTTTTTAAGACCTTTTATACAGTTTATTTAGCTCAGGTCAGGAGGGAGCCCTCTTAAATCTGTGGTGGGCGACGATACCTGACTGTGATTTAATAAAACCAACATGTAGTTTTAACACTAGTTGTTTAAGAACTTTCTTTGTATACACCCTAATGGACACATAAAACACACAGCGTTGCTATTCTTCATATAGCGCAGGTGGCAGGGCCCGGGGCAAATGGCCTCAGACAAGAACCACTAGAGTCCTGTTAAGGAAGCCCCAGTAGTTCCCAGCTCTCTTATCCACGTCTTTGTGTAAACTCCACTGTGTCTGTGCGTGTGTGTGTAATGCCTTGAAGGATAGTGACTCAGTCCTTACTACTGAG
Organism: Sebastolobus alascanus; assembly: GCA_916701645.2. Lineage (NCBI taxonomy): Eukaryota > Metazoa > Chordata > Actinopteri > Perciformes > Sebastidae > Sebastolobus > Sebastolobus alascanus. The sequence continues at coordinate 1,362,260 of CAKAOJ020000134.1, read as the reverse complement.
ACATAGTGAGATGGGAAAAGAGAAGTTTTGGGGGCAGCACACTTTTAGCACTCATGACCGACTTGAGAAAGAGAGATTATCTCAAGATACCCAAAATATTTACAGTTCTACATGACTGCTGCTATATTTAACACCATTATTAGATGAATCAGCCAGAACCTTCTGTTTTTTTTGCTAGCAAAGCTTTTTGGCCAGCTCCTGGATATAAATAGCTCAGTGTTATTGAATACTAATTACGTTTTTATGCTGTTACTATTTAAAGTTTTCTTATAGCCTACATTGTTAATTACCACCTTATCCATCTGTGGCACTGAGCAAATTGCACCCTATAGCTCTTAGCAACACTTCCAGTGGAGGAAGGGAGTGGTGATGCATGTCGCTCATTTGCTATACTCTGTGTATGACTGCTGCTCACTGTGAGTGTATGACTGTAGTATGAATAGCAGTGTGCACATGGAAGCAGTCTGCTACATCCTTAAATTATGCAGCAACACCGACATAAAAGAGCTTTAGCTTGCAGCATTTAATATGTTCCCGCCTGCCTGGCTGCCTCATAACAACATGCAGACTCCACACTCCTTCCACCCCACTGACACCAGCGAGAGGAGAGAGCCAGAGAGTTTTAATTAACACTGTATACGAAATGACAAAATGGAAGGCAGTGCTCCCCCCGAATGCCTAACAAAGGGAAAGCTACAGCACCATTAATTAACAATGCCTCCATGCATTTCATGGTGAATTTTGTGCTGTTTTTAATGAGACTGTAGAGAGTGCATGTTGGTTTCTGTATAGGGGAGTTGTGGACAGTCTATATTTGTACCCTAGGTCCTAGGTAAAAAAATAATAATCATTGTCAAGAAAATGTCATGATGCCACTTTGGCTCTGGTGGAAATGAAATGCAGCATCCTCATTCAGGTTCAAGCCCGGTCGCTGCTGTGTGCAAGTTTTATATTTATGGCATTTTACAAAAAAAAGAAAAGAAATACAATCCTGTCGATTATGGTGTTGTCCACACCTGTGTATCTATTCTGGGTTTTCTGTATGAGTAGCTGAATTTATTACAGGTCCGTCATCCTGGGAGGCAAGGTCATTCCCCATTTTTATTTAATGTTATTCAGGCCACACAGGCAGACCACTGTGACGGCCTTTGAGTCATCTGCTGACTGAGGATCTCTGTAGAGGGTCTAAAAATAGAGTTCACCTCTAGTGTTACCCTGTGACCCATCCCACTTCCTGTCTTCCTGCTTGTCTCGTTGCCACCTGATAATTGCTTTTAAGCAGTATTGTTTAGCTGCACAATAAGATGCACGATAGAACCTAAACAAACCTTGTGCACAGTCAAGGACGGTCATGGCCCTCTTTGAACCTCTGTACTCCATTGGGTCATATTTACAACATATTTTACTGTTAAATTACTGTTAAATTACTGCATGTCCTCAGACGATCAGGGATTTCATCATCTGCTTGCACTTGAAACTCAACAATCCCATAATCAAGATTAACTCTGTTCTATGAATCCATACATGGACAGATCAGAGGCTGAATCCACAAATAGAAGAAACTTTATCTCACCTGTTTGTTATATGCAGTAGTTTGTCTGAGGTCTCTTGTCTGGGTTGCCACACCAGCATGTAGGTCGATGAACCTGGATCATGACACCAGTTGTTTTGCGGTGAAGTTGATACTGGAGCACAGGAACAGACAGGAGTCAATCTGATCACTCAGTGCATCAGAAGTTTAATAATACAGTGTAACAGCACTAATAGAGTCAGTGTCATTTTGAGATTAGACCATGATCTGATTCTGCATTTAATTCTAGATACAGTCTATTGAACCTTAAACATGAATCTTCTTACATCTTTGTATCATTTTTAACATGCGTTTGTTTCTATACAAAAAGGTAAACAGTTTAGATTGTTGACTAACTAACTATGCTGTGCTGTCTGTCTCCAGATATGGTCGAGTAAACTACGTCCTAGCCAGAAGACTGGAGCTCCTCAGAGAAGTGGGGAGGTTACAGGAGAGCTTGGATGTCCCTGGAGATGTTTCTTACACCTGTGAGACTGCTGGACACTTCTACCTCTACCAGGTAAGCCTATAAATATGTGTGTGTGCATATGTTTCTGCGATGTGCAGAGGAATTCACAAAATGTAATTGTCAACCAGTGTTGCATGGGCTATGCTTCTAATTTAGTACTTAGCATCGGTGAATAATATTTCATCAAGCTAAGAGTGAGTGCAGTGTCCAAATAATATTCCTAATTGCATACAGGTTTAACAAAACAAACCTTGCAGAAGTCCAGATATTTTTTGCAGTCAGCCACTCTCAGTCCTACCATTAAGCCTCTAAACATCCTTGAAATTTGTGTTTGGATATTAATATTGATTTTCAAAGAGAGAGAGAGAGAGAGAGAGAGTTAAGGGGATCCAGGAGATATTTTGCTGAATTAATTAGAATGGATTTCTACATTGTCTGTCCTCTTCCTCAGACATAACCGTGCCAATCAAACCCAGACATTATTAAAGTCTCCTTTCCCCAGACTCTCTGCTCTTTTTGCCTAGACTGCAAATACCCAGAAACAGTCTCAACCCTTGCTGTTCATTCCTGTCACCTAATTATCGCTGTCCTCTCGGGCTGCAGGAGAAATGCCACTGCAGACAATTACTTACTTGCATTGCCGTGATTCTTTAGGAGGGTTCTAAAATAGAAATTACAGATAGTTGTAACATAAAGCGGTGCGGCGTTTAGCTGTCATCCTCAGTGTTATGAGGAGCTCAAGTTAATATCAACCTTTTCTTGTTTTCTGAAAAGTAACAGTCATTTAAGTATCACATCACATCACAACAGTAATGTGAGACATATACTGTAAAAGCACTGTAAAGATGCCAGTGACATAGTTTTTAGCGTTGATCATAGCTCAAACTACATCCATTAGCAGATAGTTGTCTGGTGAATCCAACCCAAAGCAGATACTTGGATACCATGGCCGTTACCCGAGCTCTAGTGTCGAGAGTTCATGTCTGAAGATGTTCATACTGCCATTTTTGCACCATGCCAGAAATCTGTCAGTTGTCTCCCTCACACACCACTGTGGTTCCTTATTAATGTGATGTTGCATGGAGACTGAATTCCCAACCCACACTTATTTTAGCTGTGTTTATTTTAGTTCTGAAAACTGGCTGACAGTGTAGTTCTGTGACATTTGAAGATGTAAATGTCAAGAAGTTGTTAGAGTAGTCTGCTCATGGTCACAGATTCACTACTCTGTCAGTTGTCAATGATAACGATGCACATGTAGACATACTTAAGGTTTGATGGTGGTCTTAATAGTCCATACACACTTGCAATTAAGCTGAGTCCTCTAGCAGACTCGTTAATGTTATCCTTAATGTTGTTTTTCATAGCGGTATTTATAGAACTAAGCTACCCTGCTGTTTGGTTGAAGCTGGTTTATTAAATGCTCAGCAGGGGCACCTGTGTACGACTGAGGCTATCTCTTCTCATTTGTTCATTTGCGCGTAATGTGTTTTTTTGCTATGGTCAAATAATTATAGAGAAAATACAGGCTGGGCAGAGCCATGCAGAACACCCACTGTGTGCTCATACAGCATTTTTTGTAGACCTCAGATTGGCATCAACTAAGTCGAGGCTCATACATACCAGAATGTACCTTAGTGAGTTTCTTTATGTGGTGGCTTAATCAAGTTGTTAATTAAAACACTTGTTTAATTATTGTCCAAATTTAAACACTACTGTGCTGCCAGTATGATTTTTCTGTCAGTATAATTTCAGTAGTGCCAGTCATGCATACCAACCCACTCCACCTTTCAGGCACTTAGAAAGAGCCAAAAAGCTTGGCTCATTTACGAAGGCCTGTTTGTATTTGTGTGATCACACAAAAACACATTGAACCCACATTCATGCAAACCACAAGGATGTGTGGGAACCAGTGTTCATTTTGGCAGCTGTTTTAGATTTAGTCTTAGTCTTAAGACTAAAATGCTTATTAGTTTTAGTCACATTTTAGTACAGTTTTAGTCGACAAAAAACTCAAAACTTTTAATCGCCGAAAAGTCATTACATTTTAGTCAACTTTTGGTCATTACTTTTGTCAAAATGTTTTCTTTCTTAATTTTGTCAGCAATTTTTTTTATTTAGTCTTAATCTTAGTTCTGTGTCAAATGTCCTCTTTTAGTCAGTCAATCTAGTCTAGCCCAACCAATAATTTTGGTTTCAAACTTATTTCACGTAAGATTTTATCTTATCATTATCTGATGAAAAACACAGGGTGAATGATTAAGAATGCAGCTTTGCAGTTACTCCGAGTCCTACTGACTGTGCTCGTTAGTGATGCGCGGTTCAGTCGCACCCACCGGTTCGTTATGAGAGCCAATCCACACTGCCCAACATGCAAAATATGCGTTAACCTCCCGAACCCGAACCAAATCAGCACAATTGTCAGGACTGAGGTGTGAGACAAGAAGGACAGAAACGGACTGAGTGCCCCCCCGCCACAGCATGGTGGGTTTGAAATAAAGAGAGTGTGACAGAGAGAGGGGAAGAGAAAGTGGAAGGTGACGAAAATAAAGAGATTTTTTATTTTAAAACTACATTTTAGTCTTTTCATGGAAAAAAAAAATGTCGTTGATGCACATATTTCGTCAGTAGTTTTCGTTAACGGAATTAACACTGGTGGGAACCTTTAGCATACACTAACAGGCTATCACTACTGGTTCTCAGCCTCTTAACATTCAGAGGGTACTGTATGTCTGCTCTCTCTCCCCTCTACAGGTGATATCTCGCTGGGAAGAGTACATGAGCAAAGTCAGGCCTAAACAGAGCAAGACCGTGGAGGTGCAAGCTGTGGCTGCACACTTTCCCTTCCACAAGTACTTCTCCAACGCCCCCCAGCCTGTGTTCAAGGGCCGGTCATATGAAGAGGACATGGACATCGCAGAGGGCTGCTACCGCCACATCAAGAAAATATTTACCCAGCTGGAGGTAAGATCCACAGAGTGTACTAGTTCCCTCACTGCTGAGCAACACCCAGTGGGATGTAAGGAGGTTACTTCAGTGCAATAAGGCAATTTTATTTATAGAGCTTGTGTCATTACAGTTAAATTCAATGCATGGTACATTAAAATGCATACAGCAACAAATACTATGTACAGAAGCACACACCATCTCCGATTTATCTGAGGTAAACGTATATAGCCCTTTCCTTCTTTTACTCAAACACACACAGAGGCTACGTCAGCTGTATTTTGATGGTACTCGCAGACTATTTGCCAGCTGTGTGTCCAGGTGTTGCACAATCTCCCATCCATAAGTAACTGTGCCATCCTGGCCACCACAGTGACAGGTTGTTGTACATTAACAGATTGGTCAGACACTGTCTATGTCTTTGTGGATGTGTCAGCTTATAAGCAGCCACTTTTGCATCTCCCTTGTCATCACCTGTCCCTTTGCTTTAGATTAGAGTGAATCGTTATATAAGATACTTAACAGTACTTGTGCTGTTTATTTGTAGATATGATTGCTGACCCTTTGGAAAAGATAAGCAGTACAACAAAGTGATGAAGGCTTTTACAACTTATCTTTTTTACTCTCCCTGTCACTTTTTCACACTCTTTCGCACTTACAAACACGCAGCTGAATGTGTTGTCATTCCTTCCCAGCCCATCAAGTATTTCTATAGGGATAACAATAACATTTCAGATTTATGGGAACACCAAGAAGGTCTCCGAAAAGCAATAAAGAAGTTATTGGCTTGAGGTAATATCCCAACACATGTGGTGACCTTGATTTATCTGGCTGGCCTCTGTATCACTGCATCACAGCACCTCCTCCCTCCTCCCTCCTCCCTCAGCCTCACCCATGCTGCAGTGAAATCTGTACACCCATTAAGAGGTTTTGCTGTCTGTGGTGCAAGGTAGACAAAGCGACATTCTGCTGAATTTGCTTATCTGTCTTGACTCTTCAAATGTAAAAGCAGTTTGGAAAAAGCTGCCATAGGAATATCCAAAGACTTTATTGCTAGACAGACAGATAGACAGCAACACAATCTGCCTCCTGGGTTCCTCCTGTATAGACATCTCCCGTTTCCTCCTCTGCAGTCCAACCACATCTTTACCGCTGTTTCCTTTTTTTCTCTCTCTTCTCAGTATCCATGAATCCTTACCATCTTGATTTCACCCTTCAACCGCTCTGGAGCCATGGGGGTTAAAAATAGACCTCATCAATATTGCATGTTTTGATTGGTTTAATATTAATGCTAAAATAGTAACACATCAAATATTTATACCCCAGTGCTGTCCGAGTCTACTTGTTCCGTCCTCCCTTCCTCTCTCCCTTCCCTACACAGATAGTATGGCAACCTGAAAATAGCATGCCTGTTTACCCATATTCCCCCTCTGTGCTTCCCCCCACATCGTGGTTTTCATAGTACCATGATATTGACACTCTGAAGTGAACTGATTCAGATTTTATGTAAAAATTGGCCCCACATTTTCCATTCTGGTATGTAAGAAAATCTGTGCTAAAGTGCTTCTCAAGCTGCAGTTATTGAACAGCAAACTACACCCAGTATACTCCCCACAGAGCAGCCCTGTGGCTTTCTGACCTCTGTTACACTGCATCATGGGAAAAAGAGGAGAATGTTTTTTCCTAATGAGAATAGAAAGCAACAGTATGTTTAATGTAAAGGCGAGTAGGTTGCCAATCACTTGATCATCTTTTATGACTTGTCTTGTAAGGGTGTAAGAAAATATTGAGTATCGCAATATTATGTTTTGTGATACTGTATCAATTCTCAAAAACACTATCGATGTTTAATTAATAGTTTACATGCAAAGATGAACTCAGACGATACTTTCATTTGCAAAGAGATGCACCATCTCTGTGTATGTAGCCTCTCAAAGTGCTATGATGTTGGATGTTACAGGGACTGTGGTAAATGTAGATCTCACTGTTCTGATTGCATAAAAGAGTAAAAATGTTTTGCTCAGATTTTATGCATATGGTGGTGTGTTCTTTATACTGTGACAGTTTTCCTAAAATTATATTTTAAAAATTGCAATATATCGCCTTGCTTACTGTATTGCGATATATTGTAATATATTGAATCGTAACACCTGTATCATGATACGTATTGTATCGCACACAGCTTTACTTTCTTGTATATTGGAGTTATAGGGAATCAAAAGTAGATGCAATTGGAGCTATTCGAGTGATCGGGTTAAGCCACTGAATTTTTCAACCACCTACATTTTTTTAATGTGGGTAGACACAACGATGTATTGGTGTTGCATCTGAATATTGAACCGTGCCTTTTTTCTTTTAGAGGTGTGATTATTTCACCCTAGATAATCACCTTATCCATCATGTTTGACAGTCGTCATCCATCATTTTGTCAGAATCCCATTTAAGTTCCCCCTCACAACCCCACTGTATAAAACATGAAAGCAAAACTTAAATTTCAATCACAAATAGATGACGACACATCCATTTAAGTCCAAGATTGCCAAGTTCTTCCCAGAGGTCATTATACAAGTAGTTTTTAATTACCTATAGGAGGTTGCTGTTTTTCTTTTTGCTATTTGTGTTCCCAAACATTTCTGTGCACAGTGATTGACTCCTGATCCTCACCTTGTCTCTTGTCTATCCTGTAGGAGTTCAGGGCCTTTGAGCTGCTGAGAAGCGGACTGGACCGCTCCAAGTATCTGCTCGTGAAGGAAGCCAAAATCATTGCTATGACCTGTACACATGCTGCACTCAAACGTCATGACCTGGTGGAGCTGGGATTTAAGGTACGCTTTTCTCAGTTGCAATAAAGACAACAACCTGGTTGAGCTTGTGTTTACTGCAGTAACTTAAAGTACTTGGTATAAATTTCTGATTCTCTTTATTAGTACGACAACATCCTGATGGAAGAAGCTGCTCAGATTCTGGAGATCGAGACCTTCATCCCCCTCCTGTTACAGGTAACCCTGTCCTGACTTAAATCTTAAATCTTAAACTTATGATTTGCAAGATCTATGAATAAGACTGCTTATTAAAGAACTACAGCCATGCATTGCCAGAAAAACTCACTGCCAGGCCTAAGCACTGTCATAAGGTCCGACATCTTTTACTCAGGACTTTCTACCAACTGACTTTCTCTGTTAAGGTCTGACTGATGGGCTCCAAACACAGTAATGGTGCTTGTCTTTGGTAGTTGTGCCTAATTGTCCGAGATAGTGCTAATGTCTGTTTACAGATGAGATCATTAAGCACATCAGCCCATCCAACAACCTCGCCAGGGCTCCTCTCTTTATCTCTCTTCTCTAGTGAGTCACAGTCCGAGCCTTCTGCCAGGTATACGTCACAGTGAAACTGTTTATTCCTCGTCCTCCCCTTCCCTTTCGTTGTCCAGCCATTCAACTCTTATCAGTGATTTCAGTGATTGAATAAACTCTTGACCTGCAACGGTTGGTATATCAGATTTGTCTGAGGTCAAGCTCCAAATAAACCACATCTAATTAGCAAAACCTGGCAGCATGACGTAAACATGAGTGAAAATCTGTACAGGCCCTTCATGCTTCACTGCCCTCCTGGACTTAAATGTTATTTTCTGCTGAAGATCTGATTTCTCATATACTATATAATATTGCCAAGTCATTAGACAAAACAAAATGTAATAAAGTTGGACAACATTGGGTCGTTGTAGTGCACTGAGATTACACATGTGGACATCGACTAATCAACTGTTCCACCTATACTGTGCGAAATGGAGAAGATAATATTTTACCGAGTCTAGTATGGACCCTGTATTTCCTTTAGTTGTTCTCTGTAACAGGTGTTCTTACCACTTATTTTTTGCGTCTTCCCCTCTCTGCAGAACCCAGAGGATGGCTACAGCAGGCTGAAGCGTTGGATCATGATTGGAGATCACCACCAGTTGCCCCCTGTCATCAAGAACATGGCCTTCCAGAAGTACTCCAACATGGAGCAGTCTCTCTTCACCCGATTTGTGCGCCTGGGAGTGCCCACCATAGATCTGGATGCACAGGGTCGTGCACGTGCAAGGTAGGTCTACCTGACGGAAGATAAAGCTAGAATCAGTTTTGACCAATTTCTGAAAGGATGCAGTATCTTAGTGATTGGTACTGTCTCCTCACAGAAAGGACACAACGGTGTGACTTAATGTGTTTCTATCTTCCTGTCCCACAGCCTATGTAGCCTGTACAACTGGCGCTACAAACACCTGGGGAACCTGCCTCATGTGCAGCAACTGCCTGAGTTCCAGGTGCCCAACCCCGGCCTGACCTTTGACTTCCAGCTAGTTAACGTGGAGGACTTCAACGGGGTGGGGGAATCCGAGCCCAACCCTTACTTCTACCAGGTCAGTAGTAGTACACACACAGCACATCTGTTACGTGTGCTAATGATGTCCACCAGTTATATTACACATTCAAACCACTCTTTAGAGATCTACAACATAAATAAAACTATGACTAAAACCGAAATAACATAAAAAGCATGTTGTATTGCAGCAGTAATGTACCTAGTGTATTGTGAAAACTAACTAAAACAAACCTGGAATTGAATACTAAAGGTAGAAATGTTCTCAACTGTAAATGCACTACTGCCTTCAGCATGAACCGACCCATAAGCATTACTTGAATTTGGAGAACTGTGAACAACACCAGTATTCAGCATATCTGTAGCACAGGTACATGCACAATGTTGGAACAGCAGAAATCGTTGTGTAGCAGTTCCCAAGCGCAATTTATACACTCCTTTTACACGGATACACACTCATGCACACTTAGTTCCACCAGAGCAGAGAACTGTATTCCTCCCCAACCTCCATTTCCTCTGAATCGGTTGTTGTACAGCAGTTCATTCATTTTAAAATTTTAATGAGTTAGCTACCGGTCCATATGATATATTCATAACCCTGCTCAGTCTGCAGCTAGCACTGGCTGCCCAGAACAGACCAGTGGGTTTGTCCTTCACACCAGGAGCCAGATTGTGTTTCATCATGACATTGCTGAGACACTCAAGACTGTGTGTGGGCGGAGGGCAGGGTTGATATGGGTGTGTTACTTTGTTCTCCACACCAGCACAGGAGCCCAAATGTTACTGTCAAATTATAAAAGCAAAACGATCTAGTCCGATAGTAACGTTTTAATTACTGAAATGTAACATGAAACCAGTTACTTTAACTGGATTATTAGTGGTTCTGAAAAACTGTGCTCCTTTTTGATAAAGGAAGAAAGCTAAAACCAGAATAGCTGCTAGAGATATGAGATACATTTTACTAGGGCTGAGCTGAATGCTTTCATAGCTTCGAAGCTTCGACTGTTCCCATGGTAATCGACCTCCAAATCAGTATTCGAATGTTTCTGTTTTTTTTGTATATATATATAAGTGTGTAATAATAATGTATAAATCCCCAAATAGCCCATGAAATAAGGAATAATCCCACAGCATTATTCATTATTCCTTTTCAACATTTCAACAATTATTATTAGTTATTCTCAGACGGATATCGTTTATGTGTAGAGGTGCGTGTGTACAGTAGTGCACTGTCCCGAAGCTTCGAATAGCTTCGAATATTTCTCACCGAAGCTTCAAAGCCCAAAAAATGGTATTCGGGACAGCTCTAAATTTTACAATAAACTCAACAGAGCTTGTAATCATCAGCAGCACTTGATTTCAAGTACAAGTAAAATTGTCTAATGATGACAATTGGCACTAATTATTAAATACATCAATGGAGACACTGATTTGTTTATAAGCTCATGGCCAATGAACATTTCTCATTGCTTCATGAATGTTACTGCAGAGTTCAACCCTGTGCATGCTCGTGTCCCTGAGGCTTCTTATTGTTCTTAAATCCAGACCATGTGCACTTCTCGAGACAGCAGGTCACATGAACCTCAACTCCATTTGCCTGTTGCCATTTTCAGGCCCCTCAAGGGAATTGCCAGTATCATTCACTACGCCTGACGCGTGCACACTCTCGCACACTCCTGCACACATGCATGCTCTTTCCTAGGAACCAGAAGGGATAAATTGGACACTAGAGAAGCAATTGTATCCAGTGCATGCTGAATGACTGTCACAGCTGAACAAACACTGCCACAACCCTGATTTGCACTTCCACAGGAACTGCACACCCATCACACACACACAAACACACGTGCGTGCACTCAAACAGTCCAAAGGTCTGTTCCTGCTTCTTCGCCTCATTTGTTAAAGCACTTTCCATACTGAGTCTCAGCCCGTTGATAGTACTTCTCAAGTTGTCAAATGGCTCATAAAGGGTAAGATGCTTATCTAAATCCAGATCTTCTGTTGTTAGAAAATGGCTTTTCTCAGCCACTAGGCTTGTTAGTCGAGGCTTTTCTGCTTCACAAGCTACATTTTAAATTACATAAGAGCAAAAAGCAGGGGGCTTTACTCACAGGTACTCTAGATTTATTACTCTTATTACCTCTTATGTCATTTTATCTACACCACAATTTGCGATCCTCTCTCCCCTTCTGTCTCGTCTGTTTCTGTCCCTGTTCCATCCATCCTCTCCAGTCCTCATGTAGCCTCGGGCCATTGGCTCAAACTCTGGGTTAGGTCTGACCTTGTTGAGATGGTTAACAAGTTCTCTGGGGTGTTAGGGCATTAGATCACATTTATGTTAACTATGCACATGAGGACGGCAAAGCTGGAAATGCCAACCATGTGATTCTTGTATATGTTAATGGTTCTCATGATCTTTTTTTTCTCTGCAGCCAAACTGTAAAGCCCCCTCTTTAGTATTTTTTTGATGTATTCAGACGCACAAATTTGAAATTAGGTGTTTACAGAAACAATCTTGATCCTAAATATCGAATGAAGTGGGGCCTTTACTTCCCTAATATGATGTACTAATGTCCTGTCTCCAACATCATGTGTTTCACAAGGAACTAAACAGTAAGGGTGCCAACGACACCACACGTGCCTCCCAAGATCACGGTCTTGTGGGCAGATTAATCACCTGACATGTAGATATTGTTAAAACATCACGTCACCGTGATTTTCAAAATTTTTTGCAGATAACGTTGAATATTTTCCCTTTTTAAAAACACCAGCTCATACCTGACATTCACCGCCAAACTTGATTATAACTTTTCTTCCAGTGAAAACATGGTGTGGTCATTAAAGTTATGAATGTGTGCCATTTGGAGACAGGTAATACGGGAAGAAGAACAAAGGCTATCACTGTTTTTGATGTGTTGACTCCAGTGCAGCTGGATCAGGAACAGTTGATGAAGCTGCATAAATTATTATCAAAGATGTGAGGCTGCGGTCCAGGCTTAATTGAAACTGGATGAATAATGCATAGCGTTGCCTTTTTCTTTTCTTTTTTTTGGTCACATTTGAAGGGCAGAGTGTAGCCTTGGAGCCAGGATGCACATGCACATGCTGAGGAATTTGTTGATTGTATAGTGGGTGAATGATGAATGCAACGTTGGCCTTTACATTTAGTCACATTTGGAGGACAAGATCTTGTGCTGTTGTCCTAGGGCCTGGACATTTGGTATATATATATATGTTTAGGATAATGTTGTTTTATTTTGTGTGTGTTTGTACCAAGTGCTCCTCTAACAATCATCTTTATATAGAATCTAGAAACAACTACCAGCAGAAAATCTTGTATTTCCTAGTTAAAATGTAAATAATGTGATATTGGTTGTATATTATGATAAGATTCTGCCATCAGTAATGGAAATTTTGATGATGCAGCCTTTTTTTAATATTTCTAAAAACACAATCAGCTATTCGCCACTTAATGGTTTATCAAAGGCACAGTAGAGATATCTCATTCATCCTCCTCGCTTCTATGTAGGGGATCCTAGATTGGGACATTCTGTCCCAGCCTGGCTAGTGGTGGCGTTGAGCTCTGTCTGAGGCAATTAATTCCAACCCAAATCAGATGGTTACTCATGCATGAATGAGTGGGCTTTTATCTGGCTGAAAAGTTAAACACTTGACAGGCGAGAAAGGGCTAGAGCAGCATGTTAAAGTACAAGAGAATGAGAACAGCAAGGTGTCAAACACAGCAGACAGCGCTGGGTGTGCTGATAGGAAGAGACACCCGTGTATCTGGGTAATTCAGCTAAGTGCTTTGATTCACTACAAAACTATGATATTGATAGACAATAGCTTTTCGAGGTCATTTTTTTTCCTTCCCTCATTACTTGCGTGTACAATACTGTATAGTTAAAATATGCTAATATTAATCTTACCCCCCTCTTCTCTCTCTTCCTGTTAGAACCTGGCCGAGGCGGAGTATTCTGTGGCTCTGTACATGTACATGCGTCTGTTGGGCTATCCTGCTGACCGCATCAGCATCCTCACCACCTACAATGGACAAAAACACCTGATCAGAGACGTCATCAACCAGCGTTGTGCTGGCAACCCCTTCTTTAGTCAGCCTAACAAGGTAAGGACACACATGCACCAGTTGACACTGACCACAGTATTATTTAAATTGTTTTAAAGCAAGCATAATGAGAAGTATGTCCTTATGAAATGTAAATTCAATCAGAGAAAACTTTTTCTTATACAAGGGAAGCATGGATGTGAGTCTGCAAGCTGAAATGTGCTAATGCATTGTCTTGTAATATAACAGGTTGTTTATGGTCATTGATTATACAATATTCAATAATGGGCTAAAATCTGAATCCAAATGGTATGTTAATGTAATATTAAACAAATGTCACATCAGTATGCAGGCTTTTTTTTTAGCAATATTACCACACTGTTTACTTTCTTTGATTGTTCTCTTACACGGAAATAGTCTTTAATACACTCCAAAAAGTACTACAACTATATTTTGGTTCCAGACTAGAGGGTGACACGGGAGTGGATTTTCACTCCTGTCCCACCCCACAAAAAAATTCCTGTCCTGTCCCAAACCCGGAAGAATGAGTCCCGTCCCATCCCATTCCCGTGTGGTGTTTTTTTTTTTTTAGTAAATTATGCTATCTTCCTCTCCGACTTAGAACTCCATATTTATTTATATATAAAAACAGACTTATTGTTATTATGATTCCTGTCCCGCCCACTTCCTGTTGACTTCTGTTCCCGTCCCAGTCACGTGATGAATAGTAAAAGTAACTCCTTGAATCACCAACTGCATCTCCTATTGGTTCAGCGATTCAAAAAGATTGAAACAAAATGGCAAATCATTTGTGAAATGTTGACAATTACACATTTCATGTAGCGCTCTAACATTGAAACACACCCGATTCCACATGCATGAACTGTACGCACTCCTAATACTACTTGAGGCTGACACATTTCTTCCCTCCTGTCAAGAAGGAATCTGCAATAGTCCCACAGCAGTCCCAACACACATGTTTTTCAACCTCATACAGTATATATGCGTAGAACTCAGACTTGTTTAGTCGGAACATGCATGACACACATAACATGCACATTAACACAGCGTCTTCACACCTTCACATGTCAGCTGCAGTCAAGAGAGGAATCCACAGCTCTCAATTCTCTCAAGGCTTTTGCTGTTTCTGCCTCCCATTACCACAAACATACACAGTCTTCTCTTTCTCCCTGTGCAGTTTAAATAGGTTTGTACATTTTAAGTTCAAGTTTCCCAACTGTCCTCATTCTTGCAGTGTGACATACAGTATCTCCTTGAATTAAGTGGATCTGCGTGCTTCTTGCAGGGTGGAAAATGAATGAGCAACTCATTTTTTCTGTTTTTTTTTATTTACTTTTCCCGGTTGTAGGCAAAGCAAAAGAGTATATTTTCTTTCACCCTGGCACCCTGACATTGTCCTGCTTTATCAAATCATGAGCTCATCGCCTGCTGCAGGTCATAAGACCCAAGTAGAGCAGGACACTTTGTGCCCTCTGTTCCCAACAGTTTACATACCAGCTGACGGCATACCTCTGTAAACTCACTGATTAGAGCACTGAAAAAAGTTGAGACAAGCCCAACTTTGATTCGCAGTGCGTCACACAAGTGTTGGGCGTCACTTTATAGCTTCGTGCCACCGGCTTCGATTGAAAATTACTTGTAGCCTGTTGCTGTGTCGCTCGTAGTGTGAACACTGTATAAGTATGTGTGTGTGTGTGTGTGTGTGTGTGTGTGTGTGTGAGCAAAGGATTTAAATGTGCATACTTTGAGAGTGGGTGTAGACTCCATGCTGTGTTCATCCCTGAAGAATACTGTTGGATTGTCTTCAGCCCACGGTATTCCCCCCTACTCCTCTTGTCTCTCTCCTCTCTCTTTCCTTCCTTTACACTGTGTTAAGTCAGCAGCCCGTTGGCACAGTTTCCCATCCTTTTTCTGTTTGTACTGCTAAATGCTTTTACCCGCTAGCCTCAGGTTATGCTTTCCTCTCTCTTATTTCTTTTTCCCTACCCACGTTCTCTCACCTTTCTTCTGGTCTTTGTTCTTCAGGCCTTTCACACACTTTACAATGTTACAGACTAGAGATAGTAGCAAGATTGGAGTGTAAATGGCACATCGCCAGTCAGTTGGTGTTTCAGTGTACCACAGTGGCAGAGGGTCAACAATTACATTATGTTGTTCAAATATGTTGCATTTTTCTTTCTGTTGTTTGTGTAGTGTGAGTGGTAAGCAAAGTGGTTTTCCCCACTGGTTAATGAAATTTCAGCAGGTTATGTCAACACAGCAGGGGAGAGTGAACACAGGCAAAACACCTCACAACAACATGTCTATCAGCCCAACCTTATATAAGCCTAAAGTCTGTTTCTTCGTCTTTTTTGGGGGTTTTATGGAAAAGATAATGCTGGTTAGGGATGTCACGTTACCAGAAATGTAGTAGTCTATACCGATACCAGTGAAATTCCACGATTCTCGACACCACAACATACCACAAACAAAAAAGTAAAACAATATTCCCATGTATTTCAACATGCACTCCTTTATTACCGTTTGCATACTGTTTTTTGTTGGTAAAATCTATTTTATACTCCTGTGAAAACATCTCCTTCAAACAACTGTATTTATCAAAGTTTCTCACCAAAAACTACATTTTATAAGATTACATTTGAACACATCACGATAACGTTATAATCTATCTTCTTCATTTTTACTGAATAGAGCCTGAAAGCATTATCATATAAATCAATGGCACCTCCCGTGTTGAAATTGGTAGGACAAGACCTAGTTAACGTTAGCTGTTATCAGCCGGTAAACGGCAAAGTGCTGCATAAAGCTAACAGCTAACGTTAACTAGTTCTCTCGTCCTGCTGATTTCAACACGGACTTGTTGTCTGCAATGTAGGGTTATCAGGGAAAAAAATAGCGCATCCCCTGGACGCATTGATAGTGAGTTTACTGCGTCCCAAACACATTTTCTATCGTCCCCAGGGCGACGGGACAACGTTAGTCTCGACTTTCTTTTGGCATCGACTTGGTACCAAAGTATCGGTTCTCGTGACATCCTTAATGCTGTTATTATTCTATATTTTTCTTATAATCGGATATCATTAAAACACCGAAACCTGTCTGTCACTCGATACTTTCTGTTTCCCCAGCCTGACGGAAGACGTAAATCTTTAAAAATGGGTCACAAATTCATAGTTTTTTGACAAAATGGAGGTATATGGCACAGAGGGCTAAGCTGTGTTTGTAGGACCATTTTATTGTTAGATTGGGTCTTTTCATCTGTTTATTAATTGTCTTAACAAGCAGGCAGTAAGTGAATCCCTCTTATGTCTTTGTGTGCATGGTGCATTCTACCACCTGCAGGGCTGGAGTCTTCAGTCTCCTGTTGTTGTGTCTGTGTTTTTTGCTGTGCAACACTACCTTGTTGCTTTGTCTTCAAATATATTCCCTGTTCTGACAGCTAGCCATAAATTGTGCTTGGTCATGTTAAATGTCCTGCAATGTTAAGACATGAAGTGTCATTCATCGTGCTCATGGCCTTAGTCAGTATGCATGCCTAGTCATAAAGTGACAGGGGTGACAGGCTGGTAGATTTGCTGAGAAGAAAGATAGCCAGAGAGGGAGGGAGATGAAAAAGAAAGAGGGGCTCTTGTGGGAAAATGCTGAGCAGCTGAAAGGTCATGGCGCAGAGCGTTGGGTCCCCAGTGTGTCTGAGAATATGTCACAATATCTAAAACCAAGCAAATGTCAACAGCCATCCCACTTTACCACGATGACTTTAATTACTATGAAAAGAAGGGCCAGTTAGCACCAGTCCCAGTCCCAAAATTGAATAAACACACTAGCTTAAGCTGTCTACTGAATCTCAAACCCAACAGTTGGCATACATATGCATGCATTTATGCATCTTTAATGATGTTTTTTTTTAGTTTACTCCATGAATTTTACAGATATGGTCCATTTGAGTTCGCTTTCAGTTGGCGCTGTATATTTTAAACACCAGAATAGTGTTTATTCATTCAAGTCACTCATCAAAACGTCATTACATAAATGCAAACTGGATTCAAAGTCTGTTCTTCCCTACCAAATCACAGCCACGTCCTTTCAAGTGGCCAAGCAATGACGCAAAACATTGTTGGGACTTTTGTCATTAAGTTAACCTGTTGTTTAGTTAGTTAAGCTCATCAACAGAGTCGAGGAGGGAGGAATTAGAAGGGACGAGTGTGCATGTTTAATCTTCGAGTTCACCTTCTGCATCCCTCCCTTCATTAATATACATGACTTCAAACACACACAAACTTTCCCCATCCCTCCTGTGGGATTCCTTCATTTTCTAAGAGAAGGAACCACTTTAATAATAACAAGAAAGCAAGTCTTGCTGTGTGACCGAAATCTGATATCTTATAACCAGATATGTTGACATAGATAGGGAAACATCTAAATGTCCCAGAATGCCTTTTTTTAGACAGATATGAAATCCTGAGACACATGTGGATACGAAGGCACAAGGAATGAGACATTACACCGTTAACTCTGTCTTCCCTGAGAGTCTCTTGTAGAAAAATTGAATAATCCGGCCGTCTGACTTCTGCACATTCCAGGGCGTAATTGCCATGAATAGGACATAGCAGGATGGATAGAGTGAGTAAGAGATGAGAGATCCACGCTTGACCATTAGCTTAGAGACGATCTGTCATTGTCTTCATGACAATGAGGAGAAGGAGGGCAAGATGGAAGAAAAAGATTCAAATAGCTTCTATTAGCAACAAACTGTGTGCACAAATATGCTCACACCATATTCTGTGTGTGTTTGTGTGCTTCCTCGTATCCACAGACATGCATGTGCCACAATGACATGACCTCTGTAATTCACTCCCTGGAAGATTTCTCATAAATAACTAAACACCATGCAAAATGCTACGCCTTAGGGAGATTCTCTATCTTGGCTTGGTTGTCACTGTCTGTGGGCTAAGAATAACTCCCTCTCTTAAGCGCCCCTTCTCTGCTAAACAAGTTGCACTGCTTCGGTTAAAACCATGCAGTTATAGCCCCTTCAAGACCACATTTATAGCCCACTTCAACAAAGGGTGTGCTGGAGTTTTGTCTGTGTGTGCCACATTTGTGTGAACATGTGCATGGCATGCATACCACAGCTGTTTGACTTGAACATTAAACATTTGACTTGAACATACAGCCCACGACGCCTCATGCTATTGTAAAACCGACATATTGTTGCCTCAGGTGCTGCACCTGTTCTACATGGCAACAGGGAGACGCAAATAAATATTGGTCTGCTACATCATTAGCCCCATCTCTACCTCTTTTATGCGTTCACACACACTGTCCCCACACTCCGGTCTTGTTACCCAAATTGGGTTTCGGAGGGGTGTGCCAACGGGAGTTCCAGGATCCCTGAAAGTTGCATTAGCTAATAGGAGGTAACCGTGACCACAGGATGATTTATTTAGCATGGCTGGTTCATACGTTGGTTGCTGTAGTCCTGAGCCCGTGTGGCTTCTCGATGGTAGCTGATGTCCTATTGATCCACTCTTGAGAATCGATCTATAGATGAAAGGCCACCCTCTTCCTGCTGGGCTTTGGATTTTGCAGCATGTGGCCTATATAACTGCATTGTAGTATTTTTTTGTACAGTAACAGTAAGTAAGGAGGACTTATGGCCTGTTTTGTTTATGTAAAGGGGTTCCCTTGACCTCTGACCTCAAGATATGTGAATGAAAATGGGTTCTATGGGTACCCACGAGTCTCCCCTTTACAGACATGCCCACTTTATGATAATCACATGCAGTTTGGGGCGAGTCATAGTCAAGTCAGCACACTGACAGCTGTTGTTGCCTGTTGGGCTGCAGTTTGCCATGTTATGATTTGAGCATATTTTTTTATGCTAAATGCAGTACCTGTAAGGGTTTCTGGACAATATTTGTCATTGTTTTGTGTTGTTAATTGATTTCCAATAATAAATATGTACATACATTTGTATAAAGCAGCATATTTGCCCACTACCATGTCGATAAGAGTATTAAATACTTGACAAATCTCCCTTTAAGGTACATTTTGAACAGATAAAAAATGTGATTAATTTGCGATTAATCGCGATTAAATATTATAATCGATTGACAGCCCTACAAATCATATATCAAGATATCGTGATACACAGTTACGTCGTCTAAATTGATAACTCAAATTTCTCTGCAGGCGATGAGTTCATGATTTGATAAAGCAGGACAATGTCAGGGTGCCAGGGTGAAAGAAAATATACTCTTTTGCTTTGCCTACAACCGGGAAAAGTAAATAAAAAAAAACAGAAAAAATCTGAATTGATAAGAATTCTGCCTATGGAAATACCCCAGTGTAGTAAAATCTAAATATTAATTATTTGATTACTCTGTATTTGTGTGCATGCATATAAACACTGTCAGTGTATTGTTGGGTTATATTTATGTTTCTCTATAATTTCACTTGAAACCGTCATGTTCATTTTGCATTTAAGTTCGTAATTAAATGAGAAAATACTATGTAGTTTTCATTTGTCAAGTATTTAATTCAGACAGGAGTATACAATAATAGGCTTTACCATGTGGTCATTTCATATAGACTATTCATTTATTTAAATACCAGAAAACATGCTATATTATGATATTTATCGTTATTGAGAAATGACCTTTATAGAGATAGAACATTTTGGCCACATCGCCCAGCCCTTTTGTCAATAAGAAACATGAATGTGACTTTACCTTCTGGTACGAGAAACAGTCAAAGTAGCTCCTTCAGCTCGGCAACTCTATTATAGATGGATAGGAAGTCCAGGCTATATGCACTTGAGAATGAAATACATTTTGTTGTTGTTTTTGACAGCAGGACCGAAGTTGTGACCATCAATACACTCTTCAACACCGCCATGGCCTGTGAAGGCTGTAGGAGCAGTTATACATAAAGTACAGCTAGTACTTCATGTGTAATGGGTTCAGTTTTACAGGGTTGCATCTCAATTTCTTCGCTTTGTATCAAGTTGCAAGTGCAGTATGTTTTCTTTATTGTGTAAGGTGTAACAGCTCTGGCATAGTCGAAACACAGCTCTGTTTTTCGTGTAAGGGAATAAGTACGGTTCTCAGCAAGACTGGATTACCAGGGTATAAAAGCAAATTGGCTGACACGACTTTCCTTTCGCTTTGGAAAAGAAAAAAAAAACCCACAGAGAGCCACTTCTCCATTCTCTGTCTCCCTGAAATAATCTCTGATCCAGTATAGCAGCGTGGCCCCCAGTACCTTGGCCCTGAGTCTCAGGGGCCCAGGTAAGAGGTTAGTGGCGGCAAATGCCCTCTAAGCCGTATTAGCCCCGCTGGCTGCCCATGTGGCCCACAGCGATAACAGCGGTAACAAGAAAACACAGGCACCATCATTCGTGCCCTCCCCTCCCCTCAAAAATAAATAAAAAGAATTTAAGACGGAAAGCAGTCTCCCTCATGTTTCTAAACATTTCAGCTAAATCCCTCCACTTACCTAAAATGCAGACACCCATTTACTTTGCAAAATACATAAGCTGCCATGGCTAAGTTAGCATATCTTTGTATGTGTATATTTGTATATGTGTATTTCTGTTTTTTTTGTTCAATAATGAATATGTGTGTGTGTTTGTGCAGGTGACAACAGTGGACAGGTTCCAGGGTCAGCAGAACGACTACATCATCCTCTCACTGGTCCGCACCAAAGCCGTGGGACACCTGAGGTAATTACTTCAATGCATGCCAAGCAGAAACACTTCCCCTGACCCAAAATAGACACCTTCAGCAGCTACTCTACTACAAAAATGCTTTGTTTGATAGGATCTAAATCTTAGATACACATCCTCCAGGGAAACAACACAGCAGAAATGTAGGCACTTAACTCTCCCGAGACAGCTGCTCTCAGGAGGCTTTCTCCTTTTGTCATGTGCAACTACTGAATGAAGTTTGCTAAAGGACAAAAAAGACTAACGCTGTGTGGCTGTCTTGAAGTATGTATGAGCTTAATTTGAGGCAGGGAGGATAAAGGGTGCTTCAGGACAGGAGCATGTCTGTGGAGCTGACTGTACTTTTTGTCTTGGTTAAGAGAAGCCATTGTGCTCTGATGATTGGGGTGAGACTATCAAACAAAGAGCTCTGCTCCGATCAAAGGCGTACCATATAGCAGTCATTAAGAGGCATCATGGTTAACCAAACTGCAGCTGTAGGTTTTATGTCTTTTTGTTCCGTGTCCCATTGCTATCCGCTCAACTATACTCCCTTGCTGGCCTCTCTTCTTAGTCTTCAGCTCCGTCTCTTTATCTCTCTGCTCCCTCTTCTCCTCACTCCCGCCTCCTTCCTCATTTCACTGAATTGATTTGTGGTGAAATGGCCTTAACTCCTCGGCTGCCACGACATCCCGATGAGCTCTTCACACCTAATGCACTCCATGTTTTAATACCGGACGATTGCGGCTAAACTCTTCCACAGTACTTCAGCTTGCCATGCTGCTGGCCTCTGGCTGTGATGTACAGTAGCTGCTGTTGGAATTGCATCGCTCACGGCTTTATCACAGCTGTACCGCCGGTGCATTCACCCGCCCTCACATTGGACGGTCTGCAAATTGGAACCCCAGTGCGAATAATAAGCCATTCCTTTTGTAGCTAAATACATGCCTCCCCCTCTCCCCCACACCCCGCCCTTGAGCGTGGTCATTTCTATCCAGCAGAGAAAACACTTAAAAACTCTATTTTGTTCTTTCCTCATCTCACAGATAAAGCAATGAATTGATGTAGCTGGGAATGAGAAGTGCAGCGGGCCACAGAAAGTGGTAGTTTATCTTGCCGGCAGCGCCTGCTCTCCTCTTGGTATCATTCATTTGATCTTGTCTTACACTGGATATTGCACCCGGCCTTTTACACATTCTCAGCCCACACAAAGTGGGGAAGTTGTCAAAGGTTATCTCTATAACAATGTGCTACAAATCTAGTTATCAGTCAGTGAAGGGATATACAATAGTACTAGATTTTCTATTCTCCTGGATAATAACTTGTATCAAGGACGATGAAGTTCAAGGGCCTGAAAACCTAGTTTTTAATCCGCTGGGATGAGCTCATAGAAATAGAATAGGAGAACGGACTTAGAACTGTTTGCCGTGGTCATTTGACTTGGTCAAAAGAAAATAGCAATTGTTGTTAGTTGCTATGGTGACAACACACGTCAGTGGGGCTGTAAAGGCTGTCACACTCACTAGTTTGAGAACTCCATTTTTAGCCTACCGTCCACATAAAGCTGGCGTTTTCCTTTTGTCTGACAATTCCTCTCTAGCAGCAAGGCAATGGAGATAGTGCACAAAAGTTCCTCTATGCTGTGTACTACTCTACTGCTTATTTGTTAATGCCCATCATGCAACATTGCCACTGACAGTTGTGGCGTTTGGGTGTGTTATGTTAGTAGCAGCTAATGTAGCTACAAGCCACTAGCCTCAAGCAGAGACGGGAAGCCGGCTACAGAGGTCTGGTGATCTCACGTCTTTGTAACGCAACGCCCCCAGATTTTTTTTTTTTCATTTTCAAACTTGTTGTCTTAAGCCCCAACTGATGTTGACTCAAGTGATGTCATTTGAGGCAGTTTATCAGACATTGTGCAGCTCCCTCAGGAGCCACAATATATTTTATACTTTTTTCACATATGCAGTAGTACTCACCAAGACCTTAATGGACTTTGATGAGTATAGTCGACACACTTCCCCTTTAATAACAGAGCAATTATAACAACAGAAAATGTCTTGTTTATTCATTCATTCTGATATCCCTGATACTTATTAATGGTCTGCTGAGTGGTTGAAAGAGCAGTGGTTCATGGGAAATTCTTCTGCTGCCCATTGTGTTTTTCCCATACTGGGATAACTGTGGTGTACCACTGAGTCCCACCATACAATCCCCCTCCTGTACTCTCCCCTCTTCCTGCATCTGTCCTCATGGCAATCTGCTGCCGTGACAACCACAGGGGACGCAGCTGACCATATGACAAGCTGACCCTTACTTTGACAGGAGAAGCACTCCTGCTAATACACACGGGCACAGTCACATGCAGGAGCACAGATCCAGACACGCTCTGACATGTACACACACACACACATGTGAGAACACACACGCAACCGGTATTCGTCCACTTTGCCCTGCCATGTCACAGCACAGGTGGGCGTCTCTCTCAGTAGTGCCATGTCTGCAGGCTATCATGCTTCATGATTGGTTCTTCTCTTCTAGAGCTCTGTGCTCATTGGTTGTAGGCTGTTGTAGTTTGTCTCTGTGGAAATGTTGTGCTTTCAAGTTTCATTTTGTACCCTGCTTGAAATTTGCCATAATTTTACATCAACCTACTGCGGCTGCACACATGTTAACTCACTCATAAATCCCGCACAATGGTTTCCGTAAGCCTTTTTTTCCCCTTCTACATATTCATGGAACTCATCATGCATATTGCAAAGGATTAATCCTCTTAATCTCATGAAGTGCTCAGGTGGACACATTTTTTGGCTGCATTTCAACATATGTATGTGTTGATGTGTGTTGGTAAAGGCGTGCATACAAACATGGGGGGGTGCCAAATTTTTGTACATGACTGTTTTCAATATCACCGTCACAATAACACTTCTTCCCCCTCATATGCTCTGCCTTCTCCTGTGCTCTGTAGATTTCTATAGCCAGTATGCTTTTGTCTCAGAGATTTATAGGACAGCTGGTCATATTTTGCTCCGTTGGGTTGCCCATCCAAACACCTAAAACACACAAAGATTATGAAGATTTATTTCATATATACAGTTTGAAGGGTACCCCCTCCCTTTTTTATTGGTTCACTTTGTGAAAAAGCACATTTTTGTGATTTCTCTGCCTCCTCCATAATATAGTAGAATATGGGGATGTGTACAATAACACAACACATTGTATCTTAAGTTTGGGCTGTCAAATGCAGTGTTGAGCATGTTTTTTTTTAGCCGTTTAAAGTGGGTAGGCATTCAGTGGTATTCCTCTAAAATAGGACAGGTAAACAACCTCTTTGGCCACTACAGCAAGCCAAGCAGGATTCCTCCATTCTCTGGGAAATGACTCTAATCTCTTAATTCTACTGGATGGCAAGAAAAAGTAACCTATCCGCCCTCTCTTGTACTCTCCCACCTCTCCCTCTCTTTGTCTGTCTTGTTTATCCCTGCCCTTTGCCTTTCATTCCTTTATTTCTCTCTTAGCTTCTTTATGTGTCCCCCTCACCTATTGCTGCTTATCCTTCACTAAAGCTCTCTCCTCCTACTCTACACTGCCTTTTTTCCCTTCCTTTACAATCTTTACTTGATCATTCCACTTTGATCCCTTTACTTTTTACCCCTACACATGATTTCCCGTCTTCTTACAATTTCACACTTTCCTCCCACTTCTCTTTGATTTTTTTCTCCCCTTCTGTCAAACCAATTTTCAACTTTTTTTTCTCTATCACTCCACAGGGATGTTAGGCGTCTGGTGGTAGCCATGTCAAGAGCCAGACTGGGTCTGTACGTCTTTGCCCGGGTGTCGTTGTTCCAAAATTGCTTCGAGCTGACTCCTGTCTTCAACCAGCTCACTGCCAGACCCATGCAGCTGCACATCAGGCCGCACGAATACTACAGCCAGGAACAGCCCGTAAGTAGACGCACATGCATGCACACACCAGTTTCTTAATGCACAATAATCTTCACACAAGCTCCATATTTCTCCGATAAGAACTGAGCTTACTTTTCCACATGTTCCACATCAGCGCCCATTTTCACATAATTGTTGCACTCTCCAGCATCCTTCCCCGACATTGCTGCCACAGACCCCTGACTCTGTCCAATCCTGCTCTGAATGGCATCTCCTTTCCTTTTGGTCCTCATTGCTCCCAAGTCTTACTGCAGCTTTACCCACTGGCCCCGGCCTGTTACCAGCATTTTGCAGGGGCCATCTGCAAGCATGGGAAACACAGGCCTGGCTATAATTAACCCCCAGATGTCAGAAGGCAAAACCACTCTCCCAAATCCCGCCAGGCCAGCATGAGACGACTGTTGTCTGGTCACTGTGTCTCGCTGACTGGCGTGTGCGGCAACAGGGGTGTCTGAAATACCCCATAGCTTCTGACACTTCCTCTGACTCTAGAGTGTTCATCCCCACGGGGGACATCTCTTTTGGGCACACACATGCGGCCCCTGCTTAGTCCGTCTATCTGGAGTCAGTAAACCCCTGCTGCTTACACGCAGATGCAGATTAAAAGTCAGATTTTTGTCTGGCAACACTGGACCAGAACTTTCACAGGCTACTTAACAGTGCTGATTCAGATGCATTTATAAAAATAAGGGACAACACGGCTGCTTAATGCTCCATATGGATATATACATATTTACAGCACTGTTGGATAGTATTGGACAGACGGTAAACCTTAATGTCTAATCACACTCAATCACTGGGAAACACATTAACGACTTGATGTTTTTACTGATAGTTTCACAGTAATAAAACCACACACAGTTAAGTTTTACAGTACTGGAGCCGTCAGCGCATTCACTTGATGCCCAAAGGGCTTCTGTGAGCATCACCCCTGTATTTAGGAGGTAACAGCCCAGCAGATTAAACATTCTGCTCGCCTCACTCCTCAGTTTAGGCTGTAAGACTCTGTCTGCATACTAATATTGTCAAATTACAAACTCTGCATCCTCAACTCGACTTTTGATAGTACGTGAGCAGCGATCGCTTTAGGCAGCGAGTGAGAAATTTGTTTTCAAATAACAAGCAGGTAGCGGGCATGTGAATTGTAATTTCCCCTGCACATTTGCATCAGATAAATTGTTTACCACATGGAGCCTGCTAACAAGACAGGTGTACTTCTTCATTACCATTCCTTTCACATCACACCCTGGATTCAAAACAATCTTTCTCTAACTGATTTTTTTAAATTTATTTCCTTCCCTCAGAGAGATGCCTCTGGACAACCAGACCAAATCACCAAGAACATGCCAGAGATGACCAATCTGGTGTATAACATGTACATGCACATGATCCAGACCTCCCAGAAGTACAGACAGGTAAGAAACTTTTGATAAATACAACAACCAGCAGTGCCATATTGTTGCTGTCTCATAGGTGTATCATATAGGAGAGACAGATATTACTAAGACTATTTAAAACTGGCACTTTTATTATGTGTGTACACACATTATACTAACAAATATATGTATTTAACTTTAAGTTTTGTGACATTAAGCTCTGAAGCAGTGCTAAAAGCTATCATTGTCTCTCCCTGGTCGCTATTTTAGTATTTTTAAATTTTAATGCGGAACCGTAAATAGGTCAGATGTAATTGAGCTGTTTTAGTTGTGCATGTGGAGAGTTAACAGGCCACAAGCCAAGCATATAAAGAGTGGAGCTCAGGTGAATTTTACACTACATCTACTCACATATTGTCTCTTGTGTGAACTTAATAAGAGGATTATGACATGACCGAGGGACAAAAAGATAAAAAAAAGACTTTGCTTTGATGGTATATATATACTTCTTTGAAAATATAAATAAAGGTCTGCACACTGTAGCTTCTCTTAGAGCTGCAGTTGATAACTTTTAGCAGATATGGTAAAAAGAAATATCTAACTATAAAGCAAGGAATCTCTGTCTGTCTGTCCTCTGTATGTCCTTTGCATATCTCGAGAATCGTTCGTCCAATTGACTTCACACTTGGTGGGTGTATTGCTGGGGACCCCATGGAGGGCTTTGTCGAATTTGGTGCAATTTGGACATGCGAAATGTTTAATATTAATAAACTTTGACTAAACAAGCTCACAGCACTTTGTTCAGCAGCAAAGTGACGGGGCTTCTGCAGACTGAGACGAGCATGTCATCTGTAGCAGGCAGACTGCAGTTCAGTTCTTTTGTTGCTGGATCACGTTACAACCAAACTTTTCTTCACTTCTGCTGCGGGGAGACCGTCACAACCTCTTCTTAGCTTGGCGACTGGGGTGTGTTTTTCGCCCGTGAGTGAGACTGTATTTCCCTAGTGTCTGACTTGATACTAACTTATACCACTGATAACGTTACCGCCAGCAAAACTACTTTATAACGGCAGTGGTTATGTCAAAGAAAGTGACTAATACCCTTATTTGGAAAAACCTCCGCTAAATATATTTCACCGATGTTTCTGACCATGAGTAACCTGGGTGTGTTTTTCAGGGGTGGATTTAGTGATTTCGGGGCCCCAGGCAAACACTGTCTTACTTTACTTTTAACCCTCTCTAACTGGGAATGTTGATATTGGTAGTGGTAGAAGAAGTAGGCTACTCAAAACCTTTTTCTGAAGTAAAACTATGAACTATTAATACTTAATAGTAATAGTATAACTATTAATACCGCACAGTAAAAGTACAGCATTCAAATGTTTACCGAAAGTGAAGAGTGAAAGAGAGGTATTATCAGCACAATGTACTTAAATATACTTAACATATCTGTTCAAGGTTGAGCTTTCAATTCTAATATTGTGCTGGGACAGTCTACTGAATAATAATGCATCATATTTCAATTGTTATATTTTGTGAGTCAAATCTGGATCTGCAACGTAACCCGTAACATTTCTCTGTCAGGTAAATGTAGTACTACAATGTTTTCCTCTGAAGTAGAAGTACACAGTAACTAAGTAGTAGCTATACATTTGAGTTGCATATTTTTTAAGTGCTTTGGGGGCCTTTTATAAGTTATTTTGGGGTACAATGAGTAAGAATAGTAACCTAATTCAATATTTTTCATATCTAAACATTACAATAAATCTATAGCTGTTAGGGGCCCTTTTAGTTGGGCACCCAGGCCCAGATTATCTACCTTGCCCAACGGTAAAGTCTGCCCCTGGTGTTTTCACCGGTGTTTCTGACCGTGTGTAGCCGGGTGTGTGACGAAACTATGTCATGGCAGGTTCAATTTTCAATTCAATTCAATTTATTTTTATATAGCATCAAATAATAACAGAAGTTATCTCGAGACGTTTTTCATATAGAGCAGGTCTGGTCTTTATTTAGAGACCCAACAAGAGATCCTCCATGAGCATTACATTCTTATGCAACAGTAGCAAGAAAAAACTCCCCTTTAACGGGTAGAAACTTTGGGGCAGAACCCGGCTCTGGAGGGCGGCCATCTGCTTCAACCGGTTGGGTAGGTGGGGGTAGGTAGAGAGAGAGGGGAGGGAGGTGGAGGTAGAGAGAGGGGAGGGAGGTAGAAAGATAGAGGTAGAGAGAGGTAGGAGGTAGAAAGAGAGTTAGGGGTAGACTCAGAGAGAGAGCGGTGAGGTAGAAAGAGAGAGGCGTAGAGAGAGAGGTAGATAGAGTCAGAGAGAGAGGGGTAGAGGTAGAGAGGTAGAGTCAGAGAGGTAGAGTCAGAGAGAGAGGTAGACAGAGAGATGAGGGAGGTAGAGGTAGAGAGAGAGGGATAGAGTCGGAGAGAGAGAAAGAGAGCGGAGGTAGAGAGGTAGAATCAGAAAGAGAGGGGTACGGGTAAAGAGAGTTAGAGTCAGAGAGAGAGGGAGGTAGAGGTAGAGGTAGAGGGGGGTAGAGGTAGAGTCAGAGAGATAGAAGGGGGGGTAGAGGTAGAGAGGTAGAGTCAGAGAGGGGTAGAGGTAGAGTCAGAGAGAGAGGGGTAGGGGGAGAGAGAGAGAGGGGTAGGGGGAGAGTCAGAGAGAAGAGGGTTGAGTCAGAGAAAGAGAGAGGGGTAGGGGTAGAGTCAGAGAGAGAGAGAGGGGGGGTAGAGGTAGAGAGGTAGAGTCAGAGAGAGAGAGAGGGTTAGAGTCAGAGAGAGGGGTAGAGGTAGAGTCAGAGAGAGAGGGGTAGGGGGAGAGTCAGAGAGAAGGGGGTTGAGTCAGAGAGAGAGAGAGGGGTAGGGGTAGAGTCAGAGAGAGAGAGAGGGGGGGTAGAGGTAGAGGTAGAGTCAGAGAGAGAGAGAGGGTTAGAGTCAGAGAGAGGGGGTAGAGGTAGAGTCAGAGAGAGGGGTAGAGGGGTAGGGGTAGAGTCAGAGAGAGAGGGGTTGAGTCAGAGAGAGAGAGGGGGGTAGAGGTAGAGTCAGAGAGAGAGGGGTTGAGGTAGAGTCAGAGAGAGAGAGAGGGGGGGTAGAGGTAGAGTCAGAAAGAGAGAGGGGTAGCGGTAGAGAGAGAGAGAGAGAGGGGTAGAGTCAGAGAGGGGGGGGTAGAGGTAGAGTCAGAGAGAGAGAGAGAGAGGGGGGGGGTAGGGGTAGAGTCAGTGAGAGGGGGGTTGAGTCAGAGAGAGAGAGAGGGGTAGAGGTAGAGAGAGGGGTAGAGGTAGAGTCAGAGAGAGAGAGAGGGGTAGAGGTAGAGAGGTAGAGTCAGAAATGAGCTTCCTCCGTAGGGTGGCTGGGCTCAGCCTTAGAGATAGGGTGAGGAGCTCAGACATCCGGAGGGAGCTCGGCGTAGAGCTGCTGCTCCTTCACATCAAAAGGGGCCAGTTGAGGTGGTTCGGGCATCTGATCACGATGCGTCCTGGACACCTCCCTTTGGAGGCACGTTCAAGGGCCTCGGAGTAGACCCAGAACCCGCTGGAGAGATCATATATCTCATCTGGCCTGGGAACACCTCACCCCAGGAAGAGCTGGAAAATGTTGTTGGGCAGAGGGACGCCTGGAATAGCCTCCTGCCCTCGCGACCCAGCCCTAAATAAGCGGAAGAAAATTTCATGTTTAGCAAAAAAAAAAAGTCCACAATACCACTCACAGCATATACAGTACATACATACATTACTACATTGCCCTCAACATAGACTATTTCCCAGTAGAATGCACCTAGATGTGATATTTTGTAATACCCACATTTTGAATATTATCCCTTCCCTTCTTAGCAGCAACAGCAGAAACTGGCTCTGCCTCCACAACAAACCAAGACCGATGCAGTCATTGAGAATGCGCCAGTTAGCTCTGGGGAACCGCAGGAAGAAACCCCCATGGAGCAAGAAACCCCCATGCAGCAAGAAAACCCAGAAGGAGAGGCAAGCCCAAAGCCAAACTCGGAGGACACCAGTGAGAAGGAAGAAAATGAAGATACGGTGGGCCATGCTAAGATGCCCGAGCATCCCGGCAGAGACAGCGACAGTGACGGGGAGGACAGTGGAGAGGAGCAAAAGCAGTAGAGCATCCACATATGGGACTACTGTTTAATTAAGGGCCTCGGTTATTTAAGGGGCCAAGTGGACTGTCCCTTAAGGAAAGATTAGTGGGGAGTTTGTTTTCTACTGAAAGGAGACCCTGGTGATGATGTTTCATTCATTTTTCTAGAACCTTTAATTTTGTAACCATCAGTACTTTTCTATTAA
Organism: Sebastolobus alascanus; assembly: GCA_916701645.2. Lineage (NCBI taxonomy): Eukaryota > Metazoa > Chordata > Actinopteri > Perciformes > Sebastidae > Sebastolobus > Sebastolobus alascanus. The sequence continues at coordinate 1,331,498 of CAKAOJ020000134.1, read as the reverse complement.
AAAAAGGCAAATCCTTCATTGTCTGACATGTTTTACTATATGTGCACACACTAGAGCTTAATAGTACTCTTAAAGAGGTTCTAATCTACATCACACTCACACGCACACTCTGATAGACAAATACAGTGTATAGTCAACATGTTTAAGCCTCGTTAAAATCTCTCTGTCATGATACTTCCATCCATTCATCTGCGTCCCTCCACTGCTTTAAGCACAACTCAAATCTGATTGGCTGAGCCTATACCAGCTACACAAGCTGCAACTAAGCTGCATTTGTAGGTCAGTCACTTCACCCAAGGGCCAGTGTGCATGCTGGGGGATTTCAACTTACCCTCTGGATGTACACAGTCACTCAACCAGCAAGCCTTAATCCTCTGCCATTCATAACTTTGTGTGTGGAGTACTAACAGCACAGCGCTCTGCAGAAAAGCTCATATCAGCTGGATCTGTGGGTTGAAGTTTGACAACCAAATTTAAGGAAATAATTTCAGCCTTATTATTTGTGTTGATAACAAAACTATTCAAAGGCAAAGTTCTTGGTAATTTAAACATAAATCCACTTAAAATGAAGAGGTTAACACAGTCCAAAGCCCTGCAGGCAAAAACACAGACTGGAAATTCATTCATTATCATGCACCAGAGGTTGGTTGTTGTTACATCATACCTCAGGCAGGCTGAGAGAACAGGTCAGCTGCACAGCTGCTCTAGCCTGGGCCAGTGGAAGGACCTGATGGAGAACCATGTGTTGATAGATGTGGAGAGACATCTTTTCTGCATTCAGTCAAGTGTGCCGTCTATTTTTCCATCTTCTGAGAGCAGGGCACTCCGGGTCGAAGTTCTCAGGAGTATTTTGGAGTAGTAGGAAACGCCTTTCTGTCAGCTGAGAAAAGGATTAGAATGAGAGGTTAGATAAGGAAGATAATCCCTGTCGGCTGAGGCTGCACCGTACAAATTACTGACGGTTTTGGCATGAAGCCCACAAGACAAAGACAAACATACTGTATCACATGATGCTGAAGTATTTCATTTCATTTGTACTGAATGAATGAACATTACCACAATAGACTTTTTTATGCAGCCATAACACAAATGTTATAGCAAGCCATTTTAACATTTAATAGCTAAGCTTGACTATCCGGAATTAACATTAGACATATCTACAATTGCATTGTGACTAGTCCAAATTGTTGCGCATGACGTTGCTCATGCAAGCCTTCCCATGGGATATTGGCCCAACAAAGCATCTGAACAGTGTTAGCAGAAGCTATTGCTAACTTGGATAGTTCAGAAAAGTTGGAAAGATATTCACAGATTCAAACTTCCCGGATCAATAACTCATAAGCAAAACATTGTTAAAACACAAATGACGGCTCTTTCTAACCGTAGTAAGGCAGACAACGAGCTACAAGCTCATTTTAATCAAAACGAGCCGAGCTGGACACATTGGTCTCCATGTGCAGCCGGCTGTGAGACGAGTGGTCAGGGACCGTTGTGGGCAAGATAGTTAGAAAATGCCATGAAATATAAAGAGCTTATCATCAAGGAATTTGTGGCGAACGAGAGCTTTGTTCGCTAGAGAGTTGTGGTAGAAATTTGCTGCATTGCAATAGTATGTTTGAATAGCTTTCAGAATTAAATTGTAGATATCTGAAACTGGAATTACTTCAGTTGAGGATATCCGTAATTCACATTGCGGATATCTGCAAATGTATTGTGGATATCCGTGATGTGGAACCCCATACACATGAATGGCAAAAGTAGTTTGAATCGTACTTGTCAAAATGTAATTACGGATATCTAAAATTAAAGTTTTGCCTAGTCAAAATGGAATTATGGATATCTTGAATTAGAGTTTTGACTAGGCAAAATGACGTTGCAGATATCTCTAATGAATATTCAGTCTAGCTATTAAATGTTAAAAGGGCTTGCCATAAAAATGTACATGGTGTTCTATCATATATATGACTAATTAGTCCTCAGCAACAGGGGTTCTCAAACTTTTTGGGGCCAGGGACCCCTTACACGGGAGAACATTTTCCAAGGACCCTCTCATAATTGTAACACTGATCAAGTTTATGGTTACCACCATTTGTAGTCTTAGATGCCATTGGAACTATTTGTATTTTAAAACTTTTCAACCTAAATTCTTTAAACTTGGGAAACTCTCGCAAGATTGTTAAGGTTAGGCATTGACCTCGAATGGTTAAGGTTAGGCATTGACCTCGAATAGTTAAGGTTAGGCATTGATCTCGAATAGTTAAGGTTAGGCATTGACCTCGAATAGTTAAGGTTAGGCATTGACCTCGAATGGTTAAGGTTAGGCATTGACCTCGAATAGTTAACGTTAGGCATTGATCTCGAATAGTTAAGGTTAGGCATTGACCTCGAATGGTTAAGGTTAGGCATTGACCTCGAATGGTTAAGGTTAGGCATTTACCTCGAATGGTTAAGGTTAGGCATTGACCTCGAATAGATAAGGTTAGGCATTGACCTCGAATGGTTAAGGTAGGCATTGACCTCGAATGGTTAAGGTTAGCATTGACCTCTCCTCGAATGGTTAAGGTTAGGCATTGACCTCGAATAGTTAAGGTTAGGCATTGACCTCGAATAGTTAACGTTAGGCATTGACCTCGAATAGTTAAGGTTAGGCATTGACCTCGAATGGTTAAGGTTAGGCATTGACCTCGAATGGTTAAGGTTAGGCATTTACCTCGAATGGTTAAGGTTAGGCATTGACCTCGAATAGATAAGGTTAGGCATTGACCTCGAATGGTTAAGGTTAGGCATTGACCTCGAATGGTTAAGGTTAGGCATTGACCTCGAATGGTTAAGGTTAGGCATTGACCTCGAATGGTTAAGGTTAGGCATTGACCTCGAATGGTTAAGGTTAGGCATTGACCTCGAATGGTTAAGGTTAGGCATTGACCTCGAATAGTTAAGGTTAGGCATTGACCTCGAATAGTTAAGGTTAGGCATTGACCTCGAATAGTTAAGGTTAGGCATTGACCTCGAATGGTTAAGGTTAGGCATTGACCTCGAATAGTTAACGTTAGGCATTGATCTCGAATAGTTAAGGTTAGGCATTGACCTCGAATAGTTAAGGTTAGGCATTGACCTCGAATAGTTAAGGTTAGGCATTGACCTCGAATAGTTAAGGTTAGGCATTGACCTTGAATAGTTAAGGTTAGGCATTGACCTCGAATAGTTAAGGTTAGGCATTGACCTCGAATAGTTAAGGTTAGGCATTGACCTCGAATAGTTAAGGTTAGGCATTGATCTCGAATAGTTAAGGTTAGGCATTGAACTCGAATAGTTAAGGTTAGGCATTGATCTCGAATCAGTTAAACCTATGTGAGTGGTAGTAATAGACACAATATGCTTGTTTTAATTGGTACAAATGGTCCCCATCTGTAGATGTAGCACAATTTTATAATTCATAGCAAATTATTTTTCGCAGACCCCCTGGCAGAGTGCCGCGGTCCCGGGACCCCACTTTGAGATTCACTGCTCTACAAACCCATGACAGCAAGCATACTTTTTCTTGAGTCACATGAGTGCCTGCATTGTGTAATATCCTCCCTCTGCTAAGCCTTCCAGTTACTAACTTTCCGTTTTCTCCAAGCTGGCCTCTTGAGAATTCAGTTGCCTGTGGTGCCTTGTTGTAGTAAATTAGAGCTAACTGGTGGGAAGTGGCTACTGCTCGCACACAACATCTCTGGAAGTCTGGAACAGGATCTGGGAAGACTGGAAGACATAGCTACAAGCAAGAAGGAGATCAGGAGCTCATTTCCTTCGGAACCTCTCTCTGCTGAAGGTGAACATGTCTTTTATACTCACACGACAGGTATTCATTAGGTTAATAATAGCTACTTTGCAAAGCGCTCACTTCTAACCTTTGCTATGGGCTGATGTATCACAGAGACTAACAGCATGCAGTAAAACTGTTAATGTATATTTGGTCATGAGCACGGGTGGTATGTTATAGTTCTCTTTATACTGACTTGTAATTTGCCACGTAGAAATGTATTTTATGCTGCAGCACTTATTTTAACATTTTCGAAACTAAGTCGTTTTTTATAAAACATAATTTTGGTTATTCAGTCATTTAAAGGGGCTTGCAGTAAATGTAACAGTACAAAGCAAGAGATATGAGGTGCAAGAGGAAGTATTTAAGGGAAGTACAGCAGAGGGCTGTTTTGTTTGCGGTTTGAGGCTATGACAGAGGTCCGAGTCCAGTAGTGCAATGTTATTCTGCCCTTAAAATAATTTAGTTGCTGGTGTGTTTTTTTTCTTCTGTTTTTAATGTGAAGGCGTTTCCCAAAAGCATGGGATCACCGTGGGACACACTCGTGTGTCATTTATTGCCCAACCCTATGTGAACGTAGTGTCACAACAGGAAATTATACATTACATCGTCAAGACAGTAGTGACCTGGAGGGGGGGGGGGGCGGGGGGGGCATCTGACCATTGTGTCCTAAAGCTAAAACAGCTCACAACACTTTCACACTCGTAAATCCATCAGTTCTACAATCTTAACTTTAAGGCTGGGCCTCAGGGCAGATTTTTCTGGTGGATTTTAAAACACACAAAAAAGCTTCTTGGTAAAATAAAATTTCACTGTAGCGAAAGGCTCCACATGTTTGCCAGTATTATATATATATATGCATAAATCATCAGGTAGGGAGCGTTCACACATTGCACGACATTCCAATTAGCAGTTTTTCATCACGGATAATACAACAGGCTATTTTATAGCTCAAAATAGCAGCACATCATAATCCTGGCCACTGTTTGTTATCAACGTTGACGGATAAAGTAATGCTCATTACAAAGTTATGCATGATCTCCGCTGATCTGCTATTAGTGGGGTGACTAATGTGCCAGCATCGGTCTTCAACACCCTGTAAGTGGGCGGCGTGTTGACCTCACCAGGCAGACAGGCCTAGTGGTTATTGCTCGTCGTTGCCAGCTTATCATGCTTTGTCAAGGCCATTGCCTAATCCTGACAAGTACATCCAGATCATCAACAGGGCACGTTTCAATCTGATAATCTCCTATCATCACTGAAGAGGCGCGGCCGCTCACAGGAACACACTCTGATGCTATTGTTGTGACTGACACACTGTCATTTACGATCCTAAAGTGCACTTCTGCCAGACTTCTTCCCAAATTCCAATAACCAGTTATAGCTGTGTGTCTTTGGCTTTGCAAGTGATGTCCACTTTGATTAGCCAACTCTCATCTTCCTCTCTATTTCCCAGACTAGGATGGCCGCTTGCGGGTCATGTTTCTGGGGCATCATCTGGCTGGTGGTTCTGTTATGCATCGGCTGGCCCCTCAGCATTGCCTTAGGGGGTCTCTATGGCCTCCTCAGCCCCCTCACCACCTGCCTCGGCATGACCCGACTCTCCGATCTACTCCTGGAGGGGGCCAACCTGGGCCGAACCTGTGCCAATAACATGAGGCACGGCAAGGCTTTGTGTTGAGATCCACCCTGAGTGATCAGGACCAGCCAGCAAGACCAGAGAAAGGAGGCAAGATTGTTGCTTTTCTACAGAGGAAAGCCTTTGCCTTGAGAACTGTTAATGTCTGTTTTATGTGGAGATATCCTGAGATGAGTGGCACTCAATACAGTGAGAAACTTTTTAGCAAGTTATGTAACAAAAAGGTCTGGAAGGTTTGGAAAACGGATTCCACTTGTTCTGTTAACATGTAATTAACCACGGATTTCAAATTTGTATGGGTTTGTCAGGAAGAAAATAGGCTTTCTGTTCATGGTCTGTGTTTGCTGTTTAATTCATGATGACACTGCATGGAGAAGATAAGAATGAAAATGGCAATTTAACAATGGAAATGCTTAGACTTGTAAATGACTGTATGGAAACTTTTAATGCGATTAAAACTGCTTTGAACTTGCCCTCTGTTTGTCGACTGACTTATTGTATACCGTATTTGGTGGAAAATCCGTGTTGTGAAATTTTAAGGTGAAGGTAAATAGAGAGAGAAAGCTGGAGATATGAACAGATGGATTTCTGGTTTGCTTCAATCATTTTGTTTAACTGCTTTTTTCCTATTTAGGGTCATAGCGGGTTGGAGCTTATCCCAACACGACTTAAATGGAAGACAGGGAGATCATTTTGAGACAGTTTGCTAGGTCATCTCAAGCCCAACACAGATACACAATCGCTCAAATTGTGTATCGCTCACATGAATACATCAACAACTTATGGCAGCATTAATTCTTTCTTTTTTCCCTTTGGTGACAGCGGAACAAGATGCAAATGCAACATTGAGATATTATGAACATATAAAGTTGTCGAAGTGGCAAATATGTTCGCAAACATTTGCCCATTTACACATCCAACAGACAATGTGCAACATTATCTGTCATTTAAAGTCATGTTTTTGACAATTTAACAAATTTAAAGGACCAGTATGTAATAATTAGAACTATCTATTGGCAGAAATGGAATGTAGTATTAACAAGTATGTTTTCTTTAGTGTATAATCACCTGAAAATAAGAATTGTTGTGTTTTCTCTACCTTAGAAATGAAATTTCGTCAATTTTCAAAAAAGTCATACTATAGTATGACTTTTTTGAAAATTGAGGAAATTTTAAAATGAGTTTTTTTTCCACCAAATTAATCGACAGACTATACTATGCCTTTTTTCATTTACATTTCCGACATTCTATACTATGACATTTTTTTACGAATATTTTCGACATGCTATAGTATGACTTTTTTCATGAAAATTTTCGAAAATATTCGTAAGAAAATGTCATAGTATAGAATGTCGAAAATTTTCATGAAAACAGGCATAGTATAGTCTGTCGATTAATTTGGTGGAAAAAAAACTCAGTTTAAAATTTCGACATTTTCAAGAAAAAAGTCATAGTATAGTATGACTTTTCATGAAAATTGACGAAATTTTAAACTGAGTTTTTTTTACACCAAATGAATCGACAGACTATACTATGCCTTTTTTCATTAAAATTTTCGACATTCTATACTATGACATTTTTTTACGAATATTTTCGCCCTGACTTTTTTCGTGAAAATTTTCGAAAATATTCGTAAAAAAATGTCATAGTATAGAATGTCGAAAATTTTCATGAAAACAGGCATAGAATAGTCTGTCGATTCATTTGGTGGAAAAAAAACGCAGTTTAAATTTTCGTCAATTTTCATGAAAAGTCATGCTATAGTATGACTTTTTTGAAAATTGACAAAATTTTAAACTGAGTTTTTTTTCCACCAAATGAATCGACAGACTATACTATGCCTTTTTTCATTAAAATTTTCGACATTCTATACTATGAAATTTTTTTACGAATATTTTCGACATGACTTTTTTCGTGAAAATTTTCGAAAATATTCGTAAAAAAATGTCATAGTATAGAATGTCGAAAATTTTCATGAAAACAGGCATAGTATAGTCTGTCGATTCATTTGGTGGAAAAAAAACGCAGTTTAAATTTTCGTCAATTTTCATGAAAAGTCATGCTATAGTATGACTTTTTTGAAAATTGACGAAATTTTAAACTGAGTTTTTTTTCCACCAAATGAATCGACAGACTATACTATGCCTTTTTTCATTAAAATTTTCGACATTCTATACTATGACATTTTTTTACGAATATTTTCGCCCTGACTTTTTTCATGAAAATTTTCAAAAATATTCGTAAAAAAATGTCATAGTATAGAATGTCGAAAATTTTCATGAAAACAGGCATAGAATAGTCTGTCGATTCATTTGGTGGAAAAAAAACGTAGTTTAAATTTTCGTCAATTTTCATGAAAAGTCATGCTATAGTATGACTTTTTTGAAAATTGACAAAATTTTAAACTGAGTTTTTTTTCCACCAAATGAATCGACAGACTATACTATGCCTTTTTTCATTAAAATTTTCGACATTCTATATTATGACATTTTTTTACGAATATTTTCGACATGACTTTTTTCATGAACATTTTCGAAAATATTCGTAAAAAAATGTCATAGTATAGAATGTCGAAAATTTTCATGAAAACAGGCATAGTATAGTCTGTCGATTCATTTGGTGGAAAAAAAACTCAGTTTAAATTTTCGTCAATTTTCATGAAAAGTCATGCTATAGTATGACTTTTTTGAAAATTGACGAAATTTTAAACTGAGTTTTTTTTCCACCAAATGAATCGACAGACTATACTATGCCTTTTTTCATTAAAATTTTCGACATTCTATACTATGACATTTTTTTACGAATATTTTCGACATGACTTTTTTCATGAAAATTTTCGAAAATATTCGTAAAAAAATGTCATAGTATAGAATGTCGAAAATTTTCATGAAAACAGGCATAGTATAGTCTGTCGATTCATTTGGTGGAAAAAAAACGCAGTTTAAATTTTCGTCAATTTTCATGAAAAGTCATGCTATAGTATGACTTTTTTGAAAATTGACGAAATTTTAAACTGAGTTTTTTTTCCACCAAATGAATCGACAGACTATACTATGCCTTTTTTCATTAAAATTTTCGACATTCTATACTATGACATTTTTTTACGAATATTTTCGACATGACTTTTTTCATGAAAATTTTCGAAAATATTCGTAAAAAAATGTCATAGTATAGAATGTCGAAAATTTTCATGAAAACAGGCATAGTATAGTCTGTCGATTCATTTGGTGGAAAAAAAACGCAGTTTAAATTTTCGTCAATTTTCATGAAAAGTCATGCTATAGTATGACTTTTTTGAAAATTGACGAAATTTTAAACTGAGTTTTTTTTCCACCAAATGAATCGACAGACTATACTATGCCTTTTTTCATTAAAATTTTCGACATTCTATACTATGACATTTTTTTACGAATATTTTCGACATGACTTTTTTCATGAAAATTTTCGAAAATATTCGTAAAAAAATGTCATAGTATAGAATGTCGAAAATTTTCATGAAAACAGGCATAGTATAGTCTGTCGATTCATTTGGTGGAAAAAAAACGCAGTTTAAATTTTCGTCAATTTTCATGAAAAGTCATGCTATAGTATGACTTTTTTGAAAATTGACGAAATTTTAAACTGAGTTTTTTTTCCACCAAATGAATCGACAGACTATACTATGCCTTTTTTCATTAAAATTTTCGACATTCTATACTATGACATTTTTTTACGAATATTTTCGACATGACTTTTTTCATGAAAATTTTCGAAAATATTCGTAAAAAAATGTCATAGTATAGAATGTCGAAAATTTTCATGAAAACAGGCATAGTATAGTCTGTCGATTCATTTGGTGGAAAAAAAACTCAGTTTAAATTTTCGTCAATTTTCATGAAAAGTCATGCTATAGTATGACTTTTTTGAAAATTGACGAAATTTTAAACTGAGTTTTTTTTCCACCAAATGAATCGACAGACTATACTATGCCTTTTTTCATTAAAATTTTCGACATTCTATACTATGACATTTTTTTACGAATATTTTCGACATGACTTTTTTCATGAAAATTTTCGAAAATATTCGTAAAAAAATGTCATAGTATAGAATGTCGAAAATTTTCATGAAAACAGGCATAGTATAGTCTGTCGATTCATTTGGTGGAAAAAAAACTCAGTTTAAATTTTCGTCAATTTTCATGAAAAGTCATGCTATAGTATGACTTTTTTGAAAATTGACGAAATTTTAAACTGAGTTTTTTTTCCACCAAATGAATCGACAGACTATACTATGCCTTTTTTCATTAAAATTTTCGACATTCTATACTATGACATTTTTTTACGAATATTTTCGACATGACTTTTTTCATGAAAATTTTCGAAAATATTCGTAAAAAAATGTCATAGTATAGAATGTCGAAAATTTTCATGAAAACAGGCATAGTATAGTCTGTCGATTCATTTGGTGGAAAAAAAACTCAGTTTAAATTTTCGTCAATTTTCATGAAAAGTCATGCTATAGTATGACTTTTTTGAAAATTGACGAAATTTTAAACTGAGTTTTTTTTCCACCAAATGAATCGACAGACTATACTATGCCTTTTTTCATTAAAATTTTCGACATTCTATACTATGACATTTTTTTACGAATATTTTCGACATGACTTTTTTCATGAAAATTTTCGAAAATATTCGTAAAAAAATGTCATAGTATAGAATGTCGAAAATTTTCATGAAAACAGGCATAGTATAGTCTGTCGATTCATTTGGTGGAAAAAAAACGCAGTTTAAATTTTCGTCAATTTTCATGAAAAGTCATGCTATAGTATGACTTTTTTGAAAATTGACGAAATTTTAAACTGAGTTTTTTTTCCACCAAATGAATCGACAGACTATACTATGCCTTTTTTCATTAAAATTTTCGACATTCTATACTATGAAATTTTTTTACGAATATTTTCGACATGACTTTTTTCGTGAAAATTTTCGAAAATATTCGTAAAAAAATGTCATAGTATAGAATGTCGAAAATTTTCATGAAAACAGGCATAGTATAGTCTGTCGATTCATTTGGTGGAAAAAAAACGCAGTTTAAATTTTCGTCAATTTTCATGAAAAGTCATGCTATAGTATGACTTTTTTGAAAATTGACGAAATTTTAAACTGAGTTTTTTTTCCACCAAATGAATCGACAGACTATACTATGCCTTTTTTCATTAAAATTTTCGACATTCTATACTATGACATTTTTTTACGAATATTTTCGACATGACTTTTTTCATGAAAATTTTCGAAAATATTCGTAAAAAAATGTCATAGTATAGAATGTCGAAAATTTTCATGAAAACAGGCATAGTATAGTCTGTCGATTCATTTGGTGGAAAAAAAACTCAGTTTAAATTTTCGTCAATTTTCATGAAAAGTCATGCTATAGTATGACTTTTTTGAAAATTGACGAAATTTTAAACTGAGTTTTTTTTCCACCAAATGAATCGACAGACTATACTATGCCTTTTTTCATTAAAATTTTCGACATTCTATACTATGACATTTTTTTACGAATATTTTCGACATGACTTTTTTCATGAAAATTTTCGAAAATATTCGTAAAAAAATGTCATAGTATAGAATGTCGAAAATTTTCATGAAAACAGGCATAGTATAGTCTGTCGATTCATTTGGTGGAAAAAAAACGCAGTTTAAATTTTCGTCAATTTTCATGAAAAGTCATGCTATAGTATGACTTTTTTGAAAATTGACGAAATTTTAAACTGAGTTTTTTTTCCACCAAATGAATCGACAGACTATACTATGCCTTTTTTCATTAAAATTTTCGACATTCTATACTATGACATTTTTTTACGAATATTTTCGACATGACTTTTTTCATGAAAATTTTCAAAAATATTCGTAAAAAAATGTCATAGTATAGAATGTCGAAAATTTTCATGAAAACAGGCATAGTATAGTCTGTCGATTCATTTGGTGGAAAAAAAACTCAGTTTAAATTTTCGTCAATTTTCATGAAAAGTCATGCTATAGTATGACTTTTTTGAAAATTGACGAAATTTTAAACTGAGTTTTTTTTCCACCAAATGAATCGACAGACTATACTATGCCTTTTTTCATTAAAATTTTCGACATTCTATACTATGACATTTTTTTACGAATATTTTCGACATGACTTTTTTCATGAAAATTTTCGAAAATATTCGTAAAAAAATGTCATAGTATAGAATGTCGAAAATTTTCATGAAAACAGGCATAGTATAGTCTGTCGATTCATTTGGTGGAAAAAAAACTCAGTTTAAATTTTCGTCAATTTTCATGAAAAGTCATGCTATAGTATGACTTTTTTGAAAATTGACGAAATTTTAAACTGAGTTTTTTTTCCACCAAATGAATCGACAGACTATACTATGCCTTTTTTCATTAAAATTTTCGACATTCTATACTATGACATTTTTTTACGAATATTTTCGACATGACTTTTTTCATGAAAATTTTCGAAAATATTCGTAAAAAAATGTCATAGTATAGAATGTCGAAAATTTTCATGAAAACAGGCATAGTATAGTCTGTCGATTCATTTGGTGGAAAAAAAACTCAGTTTAAATTTTCGTCAATTTTCATGAAAAGTCATGCTATAGTATGACTTTTTTGAAAATTGACGAAATTTTAAACTGAGTTTTTTTTCCACCAAATGAATCGACAGACTATACTATGCCTTTTTTCATTAAAATTTTCGACATTCTATACTATGACATTTTTTTACGAATATTTTCGACATGACTTTTTTCATGAAAATTTTCAAAAATATTCGTAAAAAAATGTCATAGTATAGAATGTCGAAAATTTTCATGAAAACAGGCATAGTATAGTCTGTCGATTCATTTGGTGGAAAAAAAACTCAGTTTAAATTTTCGTCAATTTTCATGAAAAGTCATGCTATAGTATGACTTTTTTGAAAATTGACGAAATTTTAAACTGAGTTTTTTTTCCACCAAATGAATCGACAGACTATACTATGCCTTTTTTCATTAAAATTTTCGACATTCTATACTATGACATTTTTTTACGAATATTTTCGACATGACTTTTTTCATGAAAATTTTCGAAAATATTCGTAAAAAAATGTCATAGTATAGAATGTCGAAAATTTTCATGAAAACAGGCATAGTATAGTCTGTCGATTCATTTGGTGGAAAAAAAACTCAGTTTAAATTTTCGTCAATTTTCATGAAAAGTCATGCTATAGTATGACTTTTTTGAAAATTGACGAAATTTTAAACTGAGTTTTTTTTCCACCAAATGAATCGACAGACTATACTATGCCTTTTTTCATTAAAATTTTCGACATTCTATACTATGACATTTTTTTACGAATATTTTCGACATGACTTTTTTCATGAAAATTTTCGAAAATATTCGTAAAAAAATGTCATAGTATAGAATGTCGAAAATTTTCATGAAAACAGGCATAGTATAGTCTGTCGATTCATTTGGTGGAAAAAAAACTCAGTTTAAATTTTCGTCAATTTTCATGAAAAGTCATGCTATAGTATGACTTTTTTGAAAATTGACGAAATTTTAAACTGAGTTTTTTTTCCACCAAATGAATCGACAGACTATACTATGCCTTTTTTCATTAAAATTTTCGACATTCTATACTATGACATTTTTTTACGAATATTTTCGACATGACTTTTTTCATGAAAATTTTCAAAAATATTCGTAAAAAAATGTCATAGTATAGAATGTCGAAAATTTTCATGAAAAAAGGCATAGTATAGTCTGTCGATTCATTTGGTGGAAAAAAAACTCAGTTTAAATTTTCGTCAATTTTCATGAAAAGTCATGCTATAGTATGACTTTTTTGAAAATTGACGAAATTTTAAACTGAGTTTTTTTTCCACCAAATGAATCGACAGACTATACTATGCCTTTTTTCATTAAAATTTTCGACATTCTATACTATGACATTTTTTTACGAATATTTTCGACATGACTTTTTTCATGAACATTTTCGAAAATATTCGTAAAAAAATGTCATAGTATAGAATGTCGAAAATTTTCATGAAAACAGGCATAGTATAGTCTGTCGATTCATTTGGTGGAAAAAAAACTCAGTTTAAATTTTCGTCAATTTTCATGAAAAGTCATGCTATAGTATGACTTTTTTGAAAATTGACGAAATTTTAAACTGAGTTTTTTTTCCACCAAATGAATCGACAGACTATACTATGCCTTTTTTCATTAAAATTTTCGACATTCTATACTATGACATTTTTTTACGAATATTTTCGACATGACTTTTTTCATGAAAATTTTCGAAAATATTCGTAAAAAAATGTCATAGTATAGAATGTCGAAAATTTTCATGAAAACAGGCATAGTATAGTCTGTCGATTCATTTGGTGGAAAAAAAACTCAGTTTAAATTTTCGTCAATTTTCATGAAAAGTCATGCTATAGTATGACTTTTTTGAAAATTGACGAAATTTTAAACTGAGTTTTTTTTCCACCAAATGAATCGACAGACTATACTATGCCTTTTTTCATTAAAATTTTCGACATTCTATACTATGACATTTTTTTACGAATATTTTCGACATGACTTTTTTCATGAAAATTTTCGAAAATATTCGTAAAAAAATGTCATAGTATAGAATGTCGAAAATTTTCATGAAAACAGGCATAGTATAGTCTGTCGATTCATTTGGTGGAAAAAAAACTCAGTTTAAATTTTCGTCAATTTTCATGAAAAGTCATGCTATAGTATGACTTTTTTGAAAATTGACGAAATTTTAAACTGAGTTTTTTTTCCACCAAATGAATCGACAGACTATACTATGCCTTTTTTCATTAAAATTTTCGACATTCTATACTATGACATTTTTTTACGAATATTTTCGACATGACTTTTTTCATGAAAATTTTCGAAAATATTCGTAAAAAAATGTCATAGTATAGAATGTCGAAAATTTTCATGAAAACAGGCATAGTATAGTCTGTCGATTCATTTGGTGGAAAAAAAACTCAGTTTAAATTTTCGTCAATTTTCATGAAAAGTCATGCTATAGTATGACTTTTTTGAAAATTGACGAAATTTTAAACTGAGTTTTTTTTCCACCAAATGAATCGACAGACTATACTATGCCTTTTTTCATTAAAATTTTCGACATTCTATACTATGACATTTTTTTACGAATATTTTCGACATGACTTTTTTCATGAAAATTTTCGAAAATATTCGTAAAAAAATGTCATAGTATAGAATGTCGAAAATTTTCATGAAAACAGGCATAGTATAGTCTGTCGATTCATTTGGTGGAAAAAAAACTCAGTTTAAATTTTCGTCAATTTTCATGAAAAGTCATGCTATAGTATGACTTTTTTGAAAATTGACGAAATTTTAAACTGAGTTTTTTTTCCACCAAATGAATCGACAGACTATACTATGCCTTTTTTCATTAAAATTTTCGACATTCTATACTATGACATTTTTTTACGAATATTTTCGACATGACTTTTTTCATGAAAATTTTCGAAAATATTCGTAAAAAAATGTCATAGTATAGAATGTCGAAAATTTTCATGAAAACAGGCATAGTATAGTCTGTCGATTCATTTGGTGGAAAAAAAACTCAGTTTAAATTTTCGTCAATTTTCATGAAAAGTCATGCTATAGTATGACTTTTTTGAAAATTGACGAAATTTTAAACTGAGTTTTTTTTCCACCAAATGAATCGACAGACTATACTATGCCTTTTTTCATTAAAATTTTCGACATTCTATACTATGACATTTTTTTACGAATATTTTCGACATGACTTTTTTCATGAAAATTTTCGAAAATATTCGTAAAAAAATGTCATAGTATAGAATGTCGAAAATTTTCATGAAAACAGGCATAGTATAGTCTGTCGATTCATTTGGTGGAAAAAAAACTCAGTTTAAATTTTCGTCAATTTTCATGAAAAGTCATGCTATAGTATGACTTTTTTGAAAATTGACGAAATTTTAAACTGAGTTTTTTTTCCACCAAATGAATCGACAGACTATACTATGCCTTTTTTCATTAAAATTTTCGACATTCTATACTATGACATTTTTTTACGAATATTTTCGACATGACTTTTTTCATGAACATTTTCAAAAATATTCGTAAAAAAATGTCATAGTATAGAATGTCGAAAATTTTCATGAAAACAGGCATAGTATAGTCTGTCGATTCATTTGGTGGAAAAAAAACTCAGTTTAAATTTTCGTCAATTTTCATGAAAAGTCATGCTATAGTATGACTTTTTTGAAAATTGACGAAATTTTAAACTGAGTTTTTTTTCCACCAAATGAATCGACAGACTATACTATGCCTTTTTTCATTAAAATTTTCGACATTCTATACTATGACATTTTTTTACGAATATTTTCGACATGACTTTTTTCATGAACATTTTCGAAAATATTCGTAAAAAAATGTCATAGTATAGAATGTCGAAAATTTTCATGAAAACAGGCATAGTATAGTCTGTCGATTCATTTGGTGGAAAAAAAACTCAGTTTAAATTTTCGTCAATTTTCATGAAAAGTCATGCTATAGTATGACTTTTTTGAAAATTGACGAAATTTTAAACTGAGTTTTTTTTCCACCAAATGAATCGACAGACTATACTATGCCTTTTTTCATTAAAATTTTCGACATTCTATACTATGACATTTTTTTACGAATATTTTCGACATGACTTTTTTCATGAAAATTTTCGAAAATATTCGTAAAAAAATGTCATAGTATAGAATGTCGAAAATTTTCATGAAAACAGGCATAGTATAGTCTGTCGATTCATTTGGTGGAAAAAAAACTCAGTTTAAATTTTCGTCAATTTTCATGAAAAGTCATGCTATAGTATGACTTTTTTGAAAATTGACGAAATTTTAAACTGAGTTTTTTTTCCACCAAATGAATCGACAGACTATACTATGCCTTTTTTCATTAAAATTTTCGACATTCTATACTATGACATTTTTTTACGAATATTTTCGACATGACTTTTTTCATGAAAATTTTCGAAAATATTCGTAAAAAAATGTCATAGTATAGAATGTCGAAAATTTTCATGAAAACAGGCATAGTATAGTCTGTCGATTCATTTGGTGGAAAAAAAACTCAGTTTAAATTTTCGTCAATTTTCATGAAAAGTCATGCTATAGTATGACTTTTTTGAAAATTGACGAAATTTTAAACTGAGTTTTTTTTCCACCAAATGAATCGACAGACTATACTATGCCTTTTTTCATTAAAATTTTCGACATTCTATACTATGACATTTTTTTACGAATATTTTCGACATGACTTTTTTCATGAAAATTTTCAAAATATTCGTAAAAAAATGTCATAGTATAGAATGTCGAAAATTTTCATGAAAACAGGCATAGTATAGTCTGTCGATTCATTTGGTGGAAAAAAAACTCAGTTTAAATTTTCGTCAATTTTCATGAAAAGTCATGCTATAGTATGACTTTTTTGAAAATTGACGAAATTTTAAACTGAGTTTTTTTTCCACCAAATGAATCGACAGACTATACTATGCCTTTTTTCATTAAAATTTTCGACATTCTATACTATGACATTTTTTTACGAATATTTTCGACATGACTTTTTTCATGAAAATTTTCGAAAATATTCGTAAAAAAATGTCATAGTATAGAATGTCGAAAATTTTCATGAAAACAGGCATAGTATAGTCTGTCGATTCATTTGGTGGAAAAAAAACTCAGTTTAAATTTTCGTCAATTTTCATGAAAAGTCATGCTATAGTATGACTTTTTTGAAAATTGACGAAATTTTAAACTGAGTTTTTTTTCCACCAAATGAATCGACAGACTATACTATGCCTTTTTTCATTAAAATTTTCGACATTCTATACTATGACATTTTTTTACGAATATTTTCGACATGACTTTTTTCATGAAAATTTTCAAAAATATTCGTAAAAAAATGTCATAGTATAGAATGTCGAAAATTTTCATGAAAACAGGCATAGTATAGTCTGTCGATTCATTTGGTGGAAAAAAAACTCAGTTTAAATTTTCGTCAATTTTCATGAAAAGTCATGCTATAGTATGACTTTTTTGAAAATTGACGAAATTTTAAACTGAGTTTTTTTTCCACCAAATGAATCGACAGACTATACTATGCCTTTTTTCATTAAAATTTTCGACATTCTATACTATGACATTTTTTTACGAATATTTTCGACATGACTTTTTTCATGAAAATTTTCGAAAATATTCGTAAAAAAATGTCATAGTATAGAATGTCGAAAATTTTCATGAAAACAGGCATAGTATAGTCTGTCGATTCATTTGGTGGAAAAAAAACTCAGTTTAAATTTTCGTCAATTTTCATGAAAAGTCATGCTATAGTATGACTTTTTTGAAAATTGACGAAATTTTAAACTGAGTTTTTTTTCCACCAAATGAATCGACAGACTATACTATGCCTTTTTTCATTAAAATTTTCGACATTCTATACTATGACATTTTTTTACGAATATTTTCGACATGACTTTTTTCATGAAAATTTTCGAAAATATTCGTAAAAAAATGTCATAGTATAGAATGTCGAAAATTTTCATGAAAACAGGCATAGTATAGTCTGTCGATTCATTTGGTGGAAAAAAAACGCAGTTTAAATTTTCGTCAATTTTCATGAAAAGTCATGCTATAGTATGACTTTTTTGAAAATTGACGAAATTTTAAACTGAGTTTTTTTTCCACCAAATGAATCGACAGACTATACTATGCCTTTTTTCATTAAAATTTTCGACATTCTATACTATGACATTTTTTTACGAATATTTTCGACATGACTTTTTTCATGAAAATTTTCAAAAATATTCGTAAAAAAATGTCATAGTATAGAATGTCGAAAATTTTCATGAAAACAGGCATAGTATAGTCTGTCGATTCATTTGGTGGAAAAAAAACGCAGTTTAAATTTTCGTCAATTTTCATGAAAAGTCATGCTATAGTATGACTTTTTTGAAAATTGACGAAATTTTAAACTGAGTTTTTTTTCCACCAAATGAATCGACAGACTATACTATGCCTTTTTTCATTAAAATTTTCGACATTCTATACTATGACATTTTTTTACGAATATTTTCGACATGACTTTTTTCATGAAAATTTTCGAAAATATTCGTAAAAAAATGTCATAGTATAGAATGTCGAAAATTTTCATGAAAACAGGCATAGTATAGTCTGTCGATTCATTTGGTGGAAAAAAAACTCAGTTTAAATTTTCGTCAATTTTCATGAAAAGTCATGCTATAGTATGACTTTTTTGAAAATTGACGAAATTTTAAACTGAGTTTTTTTTCCACCAAATGAATCGACAGACTATACTATGCCTTTTTTCATTAAAATTTTCGACATTCTATACTATGACATTTTTTTACGAATATTTTCGACATGACTTTTTTCATGAAAATTTTCAAAAATATTCGTAAAAAAATGTCATAGTATAGAATGTCGAAAATTTTCATGAAAACAGGCATAGTATAGTCTGTCGATTCATTTGGTGGAAAAAAAACTCAGTTTAAATTTTCGTCAATTTTCATGAAAAGTCATGCTATAGTATGACTTTTTTGAAAATTGACGAAATTTTAAACTGAGTTTTTTTTCCACCAAATGAATCGACAGACTATACTATGCCTTTTTTCATTAAAATTTTCGACATTCTATACTATGACATTTTTTTACGAATATTTTCGACATGACTTTTTTCATGAAAATTTTCGAAAATATTCGTAAAAAAATGTCATAGTATAGAATGTCGAAAATTTTCATGAAAACAGGCATAGTATAGTCTGTCGATTCATTTGGTGGAAAAAAAACTCAGTTTAAATTTTCGTCAATTTTCATGAAAAGTCATGCTATAGTATGACTTTTTTGAAAATTGACGAAATTTTAAACTGAGTTTTTTTTCCACCAAATGAATCGACAGACTATACTATGCCTTTTTTCATTAAAATTTTCGACATTCTATACTATGACATTTTTTTACGAATATTTTCGACATGACTTTTTTCATGAAAATTTTCAAAAATATTCGTAAAAAAATGTCATAGTATAGAATGTCGAAAATTTTCATGAAAACAGGCATAGTATAGTCTGTCGATTCATTTGGTGGAAAAAAAACGCAGTTTAAATTTTCGTCAATTTTCATGAAAAGTCATGCTATAGTATGACTTTTTTGAAAATTGACGAAATTTTAAACTGAGTTTTTTTTCCACCAAATGAATCGACAGACTATACTATGCCTTATTTCATTAAAATTTTCGACATTCTATACTATGACATTTTTTTACGAATATTTTCGCCCTGACTTTTTTCATGAAAATTTTCAAAAATATTCGTAAAAAAATGTCATAGTATAGAATGTCGAAAATTTTCATGAAAACAGGCATAGTATAGTCTGTCGATTCATTTGGTGGAAAAAAAACGCAGTTTAAATTTTCGTCAATTTTCATGAAAAGTCATGCTATAGTATGACTTTTTTGAAAATTGACGAAATTTTAAACTGAGTTTTTTTTCCACCAAATGAATCGACAGACTATACTATGCCTTTTTTCATTAAAATTTTCGACATTCTATACTATGACATTTTTTTACGAATATTTTCGACATGACTTTTTTCATGAAAATTTTCGAAAATATTCGTAAAAAAATGTCATAGTATAGAATGTCGAAAATGTTCATGAAAACAGGCATAGTATAGTCTGTCGATTCATTTGGTGGAAAAAAAACTCAGTTTAAATTTTCGTCAATTTTCATGAAAAGTCATGCTATAGTATGACTTTTTTGAAAATTGACGAAATTTTAAACTGAGTTTTTTTTCCACCAAATGAATCGACAGACTATACTATGCCTTTTTTCATTAAAATTTTCGACATTCTATACTATGACATTTTTTTACGAATATTTTCGACATGACTTTTTTCATGAAAATTTTCAAAAATATTCGTAAAAAAATGTCATAGTATAGAATGTCGAAAATTTTCATGAAAACAGGCATAGTATAGTCTGTCGATTCATTTGGTGGAAAAAAAACTCAGTTTAAATTTTCGTCAATTTTCATGAAAAGTCATGCTATAGTATGACTTTTTTGAAAATTGACGAAATTTTAAACTGAGTTTTTTTTCCACCAAATGAATCGACAGACTATACTATGCCTTTTTTCATTAAAATTTTCGACATTCTATACTATGACATTTTTTTACGAATATTTTCGACATGACTTTTTTCATGAAAATTTTCGAAAATATTCGTAAAAAAATGTCATAGTATAGAATGTCGAAAATTTTCATGAAAACAGGCATAGTATAGTCTGTCGATTCATTTGGTGGAAAAAAAACGCAGTTTAAATTTTCGTCAATTTTCATGAAAAGTCATAGTATAGTATGACTTTTTTGAAAATTGACGAAATTTTAAACTGAGTTTTTTTTCCACCAAATGAATCGACAGACTATACTATGCCTTTTTTCATGAAAATTTTCGACATTCTATACTATGACATTTTTTTACGAATATTTTCGACATGACTTTTTTCATGAAAATTTTCGAAAATATTCGTAAAAAAATGTCATAGTATAGAATGTCGAAAATTTTCATGAAAACAGGCATAGTATAGTCTGACGATTCATTTGGTGGAAAAAAAACTCAGTTTAAATTTTCGTCAATTTTCATGAAAAGTCATGCTATAGTATGACTTTTTTGAAAATTGACGAAATTTTAAACTGAGTTTTTTTTCCACCAAATCAATCGACAGACTATACTATGCCTTTTTTCATTAAAATTTTCGACATTCTATACTATGACATTTTTTTACGAATATTTTCGACATGACTTTTTTCATGAAAATTTTCGAAAATATTCGTAAAAAAATGTCATAGTATAGAATGTCGAAAATTTTCATGAAAACAGGCATAGTATAGTCTGTCGATTCATTTGGTGGAAAAAAAACGCAGTTTAAATTTTCGTCAATTTTCATGAAAAGTCATGCTATAGTATGACTTTTTTGAAAATTGACGAAATTTTAAACTGAGTTTTTTTTCCACCAAATGAATCGACAGACTATACTATGCCTTTTTTCATTAAAATTTTCGACATTCTATACTATGACATTTTTTTACGAATATTTTCGACATGACTTTTTTCATGAAAATTTTCGAAAATATTCGTAAAAAAATGTCATAGTATAGAATGTCGAAAATTTTCATGAAAACAGGCATAGTATAGTCTGTCGATTCATTTGGTGGAAAAAAAACTCAGTTTAAATTTTCGTCAATTTTCATGAAAAGTCATGCTATAGTATGACTTTTTTGAAAATTGACGAAATTTTAAACTGAGTTTTTTTTCCACCAAATGAATCGACAGACTATACTATGCCTTTTTTCATTAAAATTTTCGACATTCTATACTATGACATTTTTTTACGAATATTTTCGACATGACTTTTTTCATGAAAATTTTCAAAAATATTCGTAAAAAAATGTCATAGTATAGAATGTCGAAAATTTTCATGAAAACAGGCATAGTATAGTCTGTCGATTCATTTGGTGGAAAAAAAACTCAGTTTAAATTTTCGTCAATTTTCATGAAAAGTCATGCTATAGTATGACTTTTTTGAAAATTGACGAAATTTTAAACTGAGTTTTTTTTCCACCAAATGAATCGACAGACTATACTATGCCTTTTTTCATTAAAATTTTCGACATTCTATACTATGACATTTTTTTACGAATATTTTCGACATGACTTTTTTCATGAAAATTTTCAAAAATATTCGTAAAAAAATGTCATAGTATAGAATGTCGAAAATTTTCATGAAAACAGGCATAGTATAGTCTGTCGATTCATTTGGTGGAAAAAAAACTCAGTTTAAATTTTCGTCAATTTTCATGAAAAGTCATGCTATAGTATGACTTTTTTGAAAATTGACGAAATTTTAAACTGAGTTTTTTTTCCAACAAATGAATCGACAGACTATACTATGCCTTTTTTCATTAAAATGTTCGACATTCTATACTATGACATTTTTTTACGAATATTTTCGACATGACTTTTTTCATGAAAATTTTCAAAAATATTCGTAAAAAAATGTCATAGTATAGAATGTCGAAAATTTTAAAGAAAAAAGGCATAGTATAGTCTGTCGATTCATTTGGTGGAAAAAAAACTCAGTTTAAATTTTCGTCAATTTTCATGAAAAGTCATGCTATAGTATGACTTTTTTGAAAATTGATGAATTTTTGGTTTTCTACCAGCCTGTCCTCTGTTAGAATCATGTATGCTCTGATGAAGGTCTGACAGACCGAAAGCTCAGAATAAATTGAAACACTGCATAGATCTAAGTGTGCGGATACCTTTTCTGACATTATATACTATGACATTTTTTTACGAATATTTTCGACATGGTATAGTATGGCTTTTTTCCAGAAAACTTTCGAAATTTTAAACTGAGTTTTTTTTCCAAATTAATCGACAGACTACACTATGCCTTTTTTCATGAAAATTTTCGACATTCTATACCATGAAATTTTTTTACGAATATTTTCGAAATGCTATAGTATGCCTTTTTTCATGAAAATTTTCGACATTATAGTATGACTTTTTTTTTTTTCATGAAAATTTTCGACATGAGTTTTTTTTCCACAGAATTAATCTACATACTATACTAAACGTTTTTCATGAAAATTTTCGACATTCTATACTATGATATTTTTTCATGAAAAATTGACATACTATAGTATGACTTTTTTTTTCATGAAAATTTGACATGAGTTTTTTTTCCACAAAATTAATCTACATACTATACTATGACGTTTTTCATGAAAATTTTCGACATTCTATACTATGACATTTTTTCATGAAAAATTTCGACATACTATAGCATGACTTTTTTTTTTTCATGAAAATTTTCGACATGAGTTTTTTTTCCACAAAATTAATCTACATACTATACTAAACGTTTTTCATGAAAATTTTCGACATTCTATACTATATTTTTTCATGAAAAATTTCGACATACTATAGTATGACTTTTTTTTTTTCATGAAAATTTTCGACATGAGTTTTTTTTCCACAAAATTAATCTACTTCTATACTATGCCTTTTTTCATGAACATTTTTGACATTCTATACTATGACTTTTTTTCATGAAAATTTTCGACATGAGTTTTTTTTCCACAAAATTAATCTACATACTATACTAAAACGTTTTTCATGAAAATCTTCGACATTCTATACTATGACATTTTTTCATGAAAAATTTCGACGTACTATAGTATGACTTTTTTTTTTTCATGAAAATTTTCGACATGAGTTTTTTTTCCACAAAATTAATCTACATGCTATACTATGACGTTTTTCATGAACATTTTCGACATTCTATACTATGACATTTTTTCATGAAAATTTTC
Organism: Sebastolobus alascanus; assembly: GCA_916701645.2. Lineage (NCBI taxonomy): Eukaryota > Metazoa > Chordata > Actinopteri > Perciformes > Sebastidae > Sebastolobus > Sebastolobus alascanus. The sequence goes on along the minus strand of CAKAOJ020000134.1, from coordinate 1,307,589 downwards.
GACATACTATAGTATGACTTTTTTCACGAAAATTTTCAAAATTCTAAACAGACTTTTTTTTACACAAATTTAATCGACAGACTATACTATGCCTTTTTTCATGAAATTTTTCGACACTCTATACTACGACATTTTTTCACGAAAATTTTCAAAATTCTAAACAGACTTTTTTTTACACAAATTTAATCGACAGACTATACTATGCCTTTTTTCATGAAATTTTTCGACACTCTATACTACGACATTTTTTCACGAAAATTTTCGACATTCTTAACTATGAGTTTTTTTTCCACAAAATTAATCAACATACTATACTTTGCCTTTTTTCCACAAAATTAATCGACAGACTATACTATGCCTTCTTTCATGAACATTTTTGACATTCTATACTATGACATTTTTTGACGAACATTTTCGACATACTATAGTATTACTTTTTTTTCATGAACATTTTTAACATTATAAACTATGAGTTTTTTTTTACACAAAATTAATCGACAGACCATACTATGCCTTTTTTCATGAAAATTTTCGACATTCTATACTACGACATTTGTTCACGAAAATTTTCGACATACTAAACTGAGTTTTTTTTCCACAAAATTATTTGCCCTTCTTATGACTTTTTTCGCCATTATACTATGACTTTTTTCGACATACCATGTCGAAAAAGAGACACAGTAAAAAAGTCTTTGCATAAAGTATGTCGAAAAAAATAAAAAAAGTAATTGTATAGTATGTCGATAAAAAGTCATAGTATAGTAAGTCGAAAAAAAAAAAAAATCATAGTATAGTATGTCGATAAAAAGTCATAGTATAGTATGTCGAAAAAATAAAAAAAGTCATAGTATACTATGTTGAAAAAATAAAAAAGTCATAGTATAGTATGTAAAAAAAGGCATAGTATAGTATGTAAAAAAAAAAAGTCATAATATAGTATGTTGAAAAAATAAAAAAAAAGTCATAGTATAGTATGTTGAAAATTTTTTAAATTTCATAGTATATTATGTCGAACAAAAGTCATAATATAGTATGTCGACATACTATACTATGACTTTTTGTCGACATACAATACTATGGTTTTTAAATAAAATAAACTAAGGTGTTTTCAGATGAGTGATATTCGAGTTTAACTGAGAAGCTAAAAGGCAAAGTTTGAACTTAACGTCGAAATTGTTGTCCACAGCCTCATAGTATAACCTAAAGATATTTTTTCATCAACCGAAAATGTCCAGAGGCATTCAGACAACAAGCTAAGAACTAAACTGATCAGACTACAGAAAATGGTTACACAAAGTTGGTGTATGCTTGTCAGCAGTTAGTAAAAGATTGAAAAGCATTCAGAAAATAAGTGTGAAAGTAATATGACTTAGTGGCAGAAAGTATGAGACAGCTGCCAACTCTGGGAGGCAGACTGAAAATGAAATATTGAAAGTCAATTTCTCCAACCTTTGAGATGGTGTCTGAACTGGTGTGACCCAGACTTTCAAACCTACTTGTTTTGCAATCAGTTTCTAATAATGAGGGTCTTAAGAGGTCTCGTAAGACTGCGACTGGGTATGGGCTTAATAAGTAAAATTGTTAAGAAAGTTTTGAGGTTCTGGATTCAAGGTTATGCCTCTTTTTTCCACTGGAACGTAAAGTAAAGATTGAAAAGTTCTGACAAAGAAAAAGCTGTGAAGAAGTATGATCCAGTTGCTCAAAGTGTCAGATGGTTGCACTGAAGTTTTGACATTGTGGGTTCATGCCCGAGTAAGTTATTGAATTCTGAGAGCCAACACCCAGAGGAAAGGGTGAAAAGTTCTCAGCGAAGAGCTTTGAATGCGAGGGTGAACGGAGTATAATTCATCTGGTATGTTAGATAATGTGCCTTTTGCCTTTGCACCACTTTCACATTGACACTACTGTAGATGCATAAAGACAAGAGCTAGTTCATTGCACTGTGGTCGGTCACAAGAATGCATAAGGGAAATTATGCAATATACAAGATGAAATATCTCAGATAAATTATACTTTGTACATGGTTAGAACCGGTGGAGTGATCATACTAACAACACAGATAAGTCTGAACATGTAGGTTGGCTGCTTCAAAATTGTTTTTACCAAGAGCTGAGATACTTTATTTATTAAGGTAGATGAGGGTTGAAGGAAGGAAATACTCTAAGAGACTGACAAATTCAGCTGATGTTTCAGCAACGTATATTCAATAGGCTATACAATATTCATCGCTGTTCAGTGAAAACCATGCATCTTCAAATTTGAAATTTTCAAATAAAATGATGGATGCCCCTAAATTCTCCTACTTCGGTTAAATAATCAACTAGAATTTCACTCGGAGAGCACAGACCTCTGCCAACGCGTGACTTTAAAAACAGATCACAGCTCACGGCTGGCGATACCTGGCTTATTATTAACACGGTGTGTTTCCGTGTAACGTATCGGTGGATGCCTCTCGAATGAGAGAGCAGCCTTGTTATGTCTGTATAACGTTACACTACGTTGTCTCTCATCCCGTCATCTACCGCTTTTTTCTTTCTCAGTGCGGACGGCCATCAGCTTCCGCACACACATCCACACACGTCTCTCTGCTCTCGGAAGAAGAAGGCGGGGTCACACGTCATCAACAGCTACACTGCGCATGTGTTATACCCTGTGGTCTTAATGCTCAGGCTGATCGGAAATCTTAAAAATATTCCTGAATCCGGATCATGATCCAGATCGCCACCAAAATCTAATGGATTGTTCATTTTGCCACACCTCACCCCTCCAACAAATTTCATTCAAATCCATCGCGAACTTTTGGAGTAATCCTGCAAACGGACAAACCAACAAACCAACAAACCAACAAACCAACAAACCAACGCCAGTGAAAACATAACCTCCTTCCTAGGCCTTCGGCCTTGGCGGAGGTAATTAAAAAACCTATTGGATTATCTAAAGAAAGTAATGTCACAAAGCTAGATCTAGTGTGGCTAAGCTCAGTCATATCTTGTTTAATCCATTCCGAAGTGTAAATAATGACAACTTGTGGTTGAACAAATGCGATATAATATGTTTATGCTAAGCTAAGTTGACGGTCTCCTGGCTGTAGCTCTAGCATACAGACATGAGAGTGGTATCAATCTCCCCATCTGTCATCCTCTCGGCAAGAAAGCAAATAAGTGTATTTCCCAAAATGTCGAACAATTTCTTTAAATCCTGATTAATTATTAGTTGTATAAATCTTGTCATTGTTTTTATTCTTGTGTTATTCCTTAATTACACTGTTGCATATTTGTATGTCCTCTGTGCAACCCTTCCTATTTTTTTCTCGTCTTTGTTGGATCAACTGCCATGAAACTTTAACTTTGACCTAAAGTCAAGTTAGGTCCATGCTATTATACCATGCAGTATCTCAGAGGGACATCAGGCTATGTTTAATTCCAATACTTTAAGGCTAATTGTTAGTTTTAACTCATGTGACTCAACTGAGTGTGCTCTGAGCTATCATGACAAATAGGAGAGGGAATGCTTGACCAAACATTTTAGAGGAATATCATGGGAAATTACCATTTTCATCTGGCACAAACTAATTTAGTGACCTTAAGTCACCCTTTGCTTCATTGCTGCTGTTGGGGTCAGTTCAGTTTGCTTCAGTTGAGCTTTGAGGCCAGAGGTAATGTTGCTCGCAGGAGTTGATCCTTTTATGAAAAAAAAAAAAAATTACCATGAAAGGTTTTATTTTCTGCAGTTATTTGTGCGGTTATTTTTAAAGATTAACTTGTAGTAACTGATGCAATGGCAAGGAAAACAGTCTTAAAGCCAAGTGGTAATATGGTGCCAGAGGTTAAGGGAACACTCCACCTTAGCCTCATTAAATATGTATTGTATTAAGAAGACAGATGCTAAGTACAGTTTTGAGGTAATTGTACTTTACTTGAGTATTTCCATTTTCTGCTACTTTCTACTTCTACATCACTACTTTTCAACTACATTATTTATGACCGCTGTAGTGACTGGTTACTTTGCATATTATTTTTCATACAAATCATATCTTCAGTGAAAAAATAAATTCCTCTCTTACCAAGTCATTTTAATCTGGAATTGAAATTATATTTTCTTACAAACAGTGAAAATATCTAGTAGGAATATTAAAACTTGTTTTTCAAAATTTGTGTGTTGTATTAAATGCTTGACAAATCTCCCTTTAAGGTACGTTTTGAAGAGAAAAAAAATGTGTGATTAATTTGCGATTAACTATGGACAATCATGCGATTAATCGCAATTAAATATTTTAATCGATTGCCCTAGTACTTTCAATCTGGACACTTCTTCTACCACTGGAGATGTTTGTTTATAGGTAAAACTATTTAAATGTGAAATTCGCCTGTTGACTTTCAGGTTACTTTAGAATCTTTCAAAACATCGAAGCCTAACTTCACACTGTTCACAGCAAACTTCACAGTGAGTTCACTTCAGAGGCCTAGTTCAGCTGAAAAGTCCAACTGAAGCACCTTTCCTACTTTTATCTTGTGATACACTTTTGAAGCTGGTGAGACGAACAGTAAAACTTGATACAGAATCACAACATCCAAAAAGAAATCCAAGAGGAGCAGACGGGTTCATGTGCAATAAAGCAGCAACCGAATGGCACATTGATGTACAACTGAACTATTTGGCGGGCTAAGTGTGCAATGCTTTAAGCAATGCTTTATTGATCACTAAGGGAAAAACCTCTTCGGAGGCTGGAGCAGATTTAGCTTCATAACAGAATCCATGAAGCAGATATTGGGTTGCATATGGCAAAAAAAGGAACATGTTGGAATTACTGATATCTTATTGCTGTAGAAGCTCAATTAAACAGTTTGAATATATGCAAGACGAGCAGAGAGCAAAAGCCTATTTAGCTGAACTTCTAAGCGAGGTGTTCGGGTGCTAAACTCACAAGCTTTCCTATCAGTTTTGACTGGCACCGAGCATTCGCTGCTACCACCAAAATAGCTCAGGATTCAATACTTAGGGACCCCTATAAAGAATTACCAAAATACTCTTGCTGAGCAGCCTACCTATAAATCTGGGTGGCTGTCTATTTTGTAGCTTATTTAAATTTGATTCATGAATATTTCATTTTCAATCCAAAGCGCTTTTTAACCTCATTTTCTACCCCTCACTCTTGAGTGACGCACACAGTGACAAAACCTCACTCATTCTTTTCGTTAAACAAAAAATGAGGTGGCCAATGCCCGAATGTGTATTGCAATCTTTATGTGAGTGTCATAGGAGACCTAGATTGCTTTTTTGCCTGCCCAGTTCTGCTCCCAAACATCCTGAGGATAGAAAAAAAAAAAAAAAAAAAATCGCCCAATTTTAATTCAACTTTCTATGTTTTTGGCAGTCTTGGCAGAGGACACAGCAGGCGATAGGCCTCGAAGCCAAGTTGACAATGCCTTACTGAGAGAGACAGAGAGAGGCAAGCTGGTGAATTTTTCATTGGGGTCTGAGGCTGGTTGTGGAAAAAGCCTGCTCCTACTGGCTGCAAGGAAACCGGGAGACCGGGAGGCAGAGAGAGAGGGAGAGGGAGAGAGAGAGAGAGAGAGAGAGGGAGAGAGAGAGAGAGAGAGAGAGAGAGTAAGAGAGAGAGTAAGAGAGAGAGAGAGAGAGAGAGAGAGAGAGGATAAGTATAGGCCTCCCCGTTCAATTAACCACATACTGCTCTGTAATTTCACCCTCACATTCACACGCGGGCACACATGCACTCAAACACACAAGGTGGAGTGGGTACACTGTTAAACGGCTTTGGGAGGAAATGTCAGTGTGCAAGGCCTCAAAGTGGGCAACTTCTCCAGTCCACAAGAGGAAGAGCTTTTCCTGGTTTCTAGTTTCCTAATGACGGATTTAAGGGAGGGATTTTGTCTTTTTTTCAGAGGGTTGGAAGTTGGATAATTTAGTAGATTCAGCTACAGTACCACTGAAGACACTGAGGTCATGTCCTCTGTATTTTTACTGGGAATTTGGGGGATATACTGTAGCAACCTGAGAGGAGTTTACATTCTACAGTTAAGAATTTAAACATGGAGGGCATTTTACAAGCTGGGTTTAGTATTTTTAGACTCAATATACTTCATTTTTAGTAGTTTTAAATATAATATATGTCTGAAAAGGGCTTTTTAGTAATGTAAACATACAGTATCTGGATCCTTTTTTTCTCATTTAAACAACCTATCAATCATTATAAAATAAGTAAAATATAGTCACAATTTAAAAGGGTTTCCTGTTAGGTGCATGCAAAATGAATAATTAATTTTGGTTGGAGAAGATTTAAGCAATAAGATGCACGTCAGCATTTGTTTTGAAGCTGAAACGATTAGCTGATCGATTGATTAGTTGATCAAATTAATCATCAAACAATTCAAATCATCGATTAATTGTTGAAAGGACCAATATGTACTATATTTACTGAAATAAAGCATAAAATCACCATTATATGTCATCAGAGATTAAGGAAATGCTGAATTTAAATAATGGCTTCTCCAACAACAACGCTATAGCCAGTATGTTCTCCTCTGAAATTTCTATTCCGGTCCGGAACGTCTGGTTTTGTTTTGGCCGGTGTGATCCCGCCCACTGCCCATTTCGACACCCCGTTGCCACATATCAAAGAAAGTGGTGTACAAATAGAGCCTTCTGCAGCCATGGAAGCAAGCAAACGAACTTGATCAACAGAGATAACATAACATTAGATTCTACCCGACCTGAAAAGCCTCGGCACGTCTCTCTGTGGTCTGTGTGCTGCTGGGTTATCAAGGCAGCGAGTATTCAAGTATAAAGGCACCCCTGTTACCCATTTTAAACGCTAGCTGTCAGTCCTGTATTGCTCCTTTAAGTGATTTGTTAAGCAAAAAAAAATATCAAAACTCTTCTGGTTCCAGGGTCTCAAGTGTGAGATTTTGCAGTTTCAGCTGTTTTATTTAATTATAAATTGATATTTTCTTTGTTTGGACGGTTTATTGGACGAAAAAAATGTGATTTGAAGATATCACCTTGGGTGCTTTTGATGGGCATTTTACGCTATTTTCTGACATTTTACAGCCTAAACACCTAATAAAGCCCTAATTTGTTTGAGAGACATTCTCTATTTAATTCATAATAAATGTGATATATTTCCTTACTAACGTTGATCATTTGGTGCACTTAAATGTTGATGCTTTTGCATTTGGTTTTAATGAATTTCATCATGTCGAAGTTCGATAATAAACATAAACAGTCTTTTGACATGCACCAGCTCGTAAATCTGTAACTCTCTTTTCCAAAATCAGAACTTATTTTCCGAGTGTCTTTTCAGTGTAGTCCTAACACGTGTTGCCTACATGTATGAGCCTATTACTGTACGTAACAGATTTTCAAGTATACAAAATTTGAACTGTGAATTTTAGAGTCTTACTGTCTAAAGTATCAATGATAATGCAAATATTTGCTGTATAACTGCAGCCATACTGACAGCGATCCAAGCTCCTTTGAGGCACCCAGCAGAAGACTTTAACATTGGCCAACAGCTTGTCACTCAGTACTCCGTGCACGGGCCAGAGAGAGAGGACACCCAATTTCCACTGAGCAATATGTTTCATGTCTTCTCTCTGCTGTGACCTTTAAATGGCCCCTGACGCTCAACACAGATAAATGCGCCATGTTGGAAAGAACAAAGTGCTTTCAGACCATTTGTATTGAGCGAGTTTTTGATGAACGGCTCAAATGCTACAATCCAGCGTGGGGACATTCCCATATATGTGCACATTATTGATTTAGGTACAAAACCTTTCCTGCATCAGGCAAATGACTTCCCCTCAGGGTTCTTTAAAAGGGCTTGTACTCTGTTTATGATGTGAAATTCCCATAGAAAATCAATAGGTTTTTTGTTCTGGACGGTTTTGTCCTTATTATCTCATGCCTACTGCTGAGCAATGAGGCCGATCTCCTGAGGGGTCGTGAGTAGGAGGAGAATGATCGTGCCACAATGATTTAATCTCAGTAGCAACAGCCAGAGTGAAAGTCACACTGCAGGACTGTTTGAGCAGCCTCCAAGTGTCTCTGTTTCTAATCCCGGCTCTGGCATGAACCTCTCACACCCGTGGCTGCTCTGAGCGCAACAAATATTTTACTATTTAACAATACCACTATGTACATCCTGAGCCCTAGCAGTGAGTAATGGTAAATGGTAAATGGTAAATGGACGTGCATTTGTATAGCACTTTTCTAGTCTTCCGACCACTCAAAGCGCTTTACACTACATGTCAACATTCACCCATTTACACACACATTCATACACTGATGGCAGAGGCTGCCAAGGTGCCAACTTTGTCCATCAGGATCTTAGCAATTTGGGGTTAAGTGTCTTGCTCAAGGACACATCGACATGTGACCGGAGGAGCCGGGAATCAAACCACCGACCTTCCGATTGGTGGACGACCTGCTCTACCCTCTGAGCCACAGCCGCCCGATTATACGAGTACCTGATCACGCTAGGAAATAGGATAGCGGCGAACACTGAAATATCATTTTATAACAATTTCGGCACAAGGGCAAACTCATGTTGAAAGTCCACCTTTCCCTCTTGATCTTATCCGTTCTGTCCTCCATAGACAGACTTAACGAAGCTCTGGTCATAAAATGTTAGCATTATTTGAATACTGGGGCAAAAGGATGCTTAAAGCAGACCACAGCCTACCATTCATTACATAAGACCAAAACAAAGAGTCACACAGTGAAGGGTTATGGCTCGGGGTCGGGTGACAGCAGCATATGATTCATGGCTTGCTGTGCCCTTTTGTCTTGTCCTCCTTGTGGTAGGACCATCCACTGCTCTTAGCCAATGTTATTTCACAGCCTTCAGAGCTCGCTCCCTGTCTGTTTCAAGTAAACCGGCAATGTCATTTCCTATGTCTTGTTCTTTCCTCAGTGCAGAAATAAAGAAAGAATATGGCATGTGTCACAACAAGAGATGTTCCTTTTTCTTCATTGTTTTGATGTCGGGAACAACAAAAAGTATCAACGTTGCTTTTTGATTCATCCGTAAAGGTTTCTTACACGGAAAAATACATTGACTTGACTTTTATTACATAAAAAGGTAATTACTATAGACCAGCGGTTGGTGTTTGAGGTACTGGTATGTGTTCAGACAGAGGAAGGGATTAAATGATTAAATCTAAAGTACGGCGATAACCTTTGATATTATACTCAAGCCAAAGTCTTCCTGTTAGATCTTTATATTTTTGACTGAATATTGTGTGTTTGAATTTTCTGACGAAGACATTGATGAATGTTTTAGTATCTGGTTTGCATTAGGATTTCTCTATAACAAGTCAATCAAAGTGAAAAATGCAAATGGAAAAACCAAGAGAGCATGACTAAAGCATGAAATTTAATCATTTCAAAATTTTCCATACGCAGACAGAGCGTGTTGCATGGCCACCACATCAATAACCTCCAAGCAGCTCATTAGAATTATGGAATCTCATTGATTTTATGCAAATTAAATCTATGAATATATCGGTAAAAACATTTCATTTGCTATATGGTGAGTCCCGTAGCATACTTTAATTATGAATATATGTGCATGAAATTTCATACAACTGATTTGAGTGAGGGACACACTAACGCTGTACTAAAATGGGACTGTTTGGTCTGCAGCAGTGGCTTCCCCCTCTTTGTTCACACAAATCTGAACTGTGGGGTCTGGAGCTTCTAATAGAGTCAAACAGCTGTTGACACCAGCTGTGAAACACAAGTGGTGTCTCCATTTGCTACTGTAGGGCAACATGTGTCCTGCCAGTCTAAACTCATGTACGTTTACGAGACCTTCCCAGAAACACAGACACAAAACGAATAGAAAGCGTATTATCTAGAATACCAAAGACAAAGCTGTGAACATGTTTTAATATTATGATTCATCAGACATTTGTTTGGATATTCAGATAGAGTAAATGTGGCTTGGGTTTATAAAGATAGTGCAAGGAGTTTTGTAACTCTATAGGGTCCTTTTGACTCGAGTTAAGAGGGAGAAATGTGTCCCTTTCGGTTTTAAATCCATTGATTCTACTGATTATTGTGGCCTGTGTCCTTCAATTTGACGTTTACTCAGGTTTGCATTTGTTAAAACACTGATATTTTATTAATATTAAACTGACATTAGACAGAATTGTGTCATACAGTCTCTATCATTCACTAGAGTAGGCTTTCCACAGACACAGTGGTTATTTTTTTTCAGTAATATTATTGTGATTTATCGGTAGGGAAAAGATCAAAAGGAAGCCTGTCAATGTCTGTCTGTCCTCACCGCTGTCCTCCATGCAGCAGGCACAGATGTCCACTCGGGAGTTCCCTTTCCCTGTCATGCCCTTCATGGAGTGGGTGTTGTCAATGGGGCAATGGGCTACCAAATATGGAGATGTGTCAGGGTATAAATTGGTCCTGACGTGACAATTCGGCACCCCTGGTTCACACACTCAAGATCCGGCGTCTGGTGCTGATCTGGTGAGTACCCGCACGGCTGACCGAAGGACTAAACAGGACCAACCAGTGGATTTATCACAAGAGGATTGATTCATTTTAACACAAATGGCCGTGATTTCCACATTTGCTTAACCAAATGTCATCATCATCTAACTGAAACGGATCATCAGCTTCTTTTCTTTTGCGGATTGTGGATTATAGTTGTTGTGAAATGCTAAAACAACATTAACTTTTCACAGTTCTCTCAACAAAGAAAATGCAAATACTAACCCAATACTATAACATGCAATTCTATAGTATATAATATCAGCATCAGGAGCAAGCTAACTAACCACCATTCCCTTGTTTGTTCACAAAAAAGAGAAGACAATATCTTCAATCACCCAATCCAAACAAACACAGGACCTAACCACTGCGTACGTGTGTGTGCGCGCGTCCCCGTGTGTGTTGCAGAGCTGACATCATGTGCGACGACGAAGAGACTACCGCCCTGGTGTGTGATAACGGCTCCGGCCTGGTGAAGGCTGGGTTTGCCGGTGATGACGCACCTCGCGCCGTCTTCCCTTCCATTGTTGGTCGCCCCCGTCACCAGGTAAAGTAAACTATTCATAAACTCTACAGACATTAAGATGAGTATCACTTTAACCTTCATCCTACCAACTGGGGTCCCCACAGACCTCAGAGGTACTTTATTCTATCATTCCAGTTTTTCATGACTTTGTCAATCTATTTATTCCTAATGACTTCATACCATCGTTTTCTGTTTCTGTTTTAATTAGTGCTTTTTAAAAACACCAATGTATTTGGGGTCCCAGGGGATCCCAGTCAAAAGCACCAAATTGTAGCCTGTGCAGTTAAAATATTTAATATTGAATAGATTAAAATGTTTGCCTTGGGCCCTAATTTAAAGTATCACAAACTATCAGGGGGGGGTAGGGGCACTCTGTCAGTCATTTTGAAGGAGACAGACAGAGATGCAGCAGACACAGATCTCCTCATGTGCTCTGGCTATTTTTGTTTTACACAATATGCAAATTAACTCTAACTTTTCTAAAATGATAATAATCTGTTTGTTTTTTCTTCAGATGACATTTATAACATAACTAACAATTTTTTGAGTAGAAATAAGTGAACATTTTGCTATGATGGTGGCTTCTTACAGTAGTTTATTGTCAGTAGTCAGTAGTCCTTGTATGTTAAATAGATTGGTAGGATGAAAGTTAGGTTGTTTACATCACATAATAACAATCCATGGCTTTGGATGAGGGCCAGATCCACCACGCGCAATTGTTCGCCAAAATTATGCATCCATATTTCAACTGATAATTGAGGAAAATTATTATTCTAAAAAAAAACAGTGTAGAGTGGTTGTTATGATGCTCTGCGATGGTACGTATAGTTCTCCACCACATCACTAATTTCCTGATATGTGCTGTTATCAGGGCGTCATGGTTGGTATGGGCCAGAAGGACTCCTACGTCGGCGACGAGGCCCAGAGCAAAAGAGGCATCCTGACCCTGAAGTACCCCATCGAGCACGGCATCATCACCAACTGGGACGACATGGAGAAGATCTGGCACCACACCTTCTACAACGAGCTGCGCGTGGCCCCAGAGGAGCACCCCACCCTGCTGACAGAGGCCCCCCTCAACCCAAAGGCCAACAGGGAGAAGATGACCCAGATCATGTTCGAGACTTTCAATGTCCCTGCTATGTACGTGGCTATCCAGGCCGTGCTGTCCCTGTACGCCTCTGGACGTACCACAGGTATGACAGATTCCTCAGGTGTGCAAGCGACTTTGTTCAGTGAGTTAATATATGAATTAAATGTTCACGTATTCATCGTCAGGTATTGTCCTGGACTCCGGTGACGGTGTGACCCATAACGTGCCCATCTATGAGGGTTACGCTCTTCCTCACGCCATCATGCGTTTGGATTTGGCCGGTCGTGACCTCACAGATTACCTGATGAAGATCCTGACTGAGCGTGGATACTCTTTTGTCACAACCGGTGAGTAGGCTTACTAATTCATATTTCTGACGAACTTGCGTTCACTATAATGCATTACGTACTGTATTTACAAATTATCATTGCTTGAATTTGTCTACACACAAACATGCACAGACGTTTGATGTTCCAATCATCTATCTATACGAGAAAATTGGTAAAAACAAATGTCTAAGCAATTGCAAACCAGGCAGGAATACTTTTCACGCACATGTAATTATCTTCCCATATTTTCTTTGATGATGCACATTTGACCGACATAAAACAAAAATCTGATCCCCTCCAGCTGAGCGTGAGATCGTGCGTGACATCAAGGAAAAGCTGTGCTACGTGGCTCTGGACTTTGAGAATGAGATGGCCACCGCCGCCTCCTCCTCCTCCCTGGAGAAGAGCTACGAGTTGCCCGACGGGCAGGTCATCACCATCGGCAACGAGCGTTTCCGCTGCCCAGAGACCCTCTTCCAGCCCTCATTCATTGGTGCGTAAAGGCAAACGCAGACATTGAAGACTACATTTACAGTAGTTGTAGTTGTAGTGACACAGTCCCATGAGCACCTTTAAAGGTGTCATACAGCAATTTGAATTTAAGTCTTTACTATAGTTAGCCGAAAGTACAAAGTATAAATAAAAGCATAAATCATCTTTCCTATAAACAAATGAAATTATATTTTCACTTGTTTTTAGGCACAAAGCAACTGTTATTCTAACCAAATGATCTTATCAGTACGAAAGTAATGGGGTAATGTGAAACTGTTTTAAACAAGCTTAAGTTAAACTCGCCTTTTGAACAGTGAGTTTCAGGCAAACATAAACAGTGGTGGAAGAAATAATCAGATCTTTTACTTGAGTAAAGTAGCAATACCACAGTGTAGAAATACTCTGTTACAAGTGAAAGTCCTTCATTAAATTTTTACTTAAGTAAAAGTACAAAAGTATTAGCATCAATATGTTTTTAAAGTACCAAAAGTAATTCATTATGCAGAATGGCCCATTTCAGAATTATAATACCGGATTGAATTAGGGATGCATTAACATGTTCATCACTTTAATGTTGCAGCTGGTAAAGGTGGAGCTAATTTTAATTACTTTATATATTGCTGGTTTAGTTAACCTATAGATCATAACTTATGAGTTGATTTAAGATTTGTATTAGTAATCTAAATCTGCAAAGTAACTAGTAGCTAACGCTGTCATATAAATGTAGTGGAATAAAAAGTACACTATTTACCTCTGAGGTGTAGTGGAGTAGAAGTCTAAAGTAGCATAAAATGGAAAAACTCAAGTAAAGTACAGCAAAAATTGTACTGAAGTACAGTACTTGAGTAAATGTATTTAATTACATTCCACCACTGAACTTAAGTATCTAAATCAGAATAAACACTGGTGGATGAACGGGATGTCTTTTTCCAAAAATAGACCTGTTTATTGCTCATATTAGAGGTTGGCTGCCAAAATAAGATCACCAACTGGTGGTCACAGTTTATCTTCGGCTTCACCACTTCAAGGCCGATAAATAGACACAAGTAATCTAAAGCAGGGGCTTATTGTCCACATTTACGCCACGGAGCGCGCAGTTGTTGGCGGAGCTGTCCGTTTCAGCACCTGTTATGACAGCTGACGGTGGAGTCAGATGTTTTTCTTTGCAGCGGGGGGGTAAAACCCACTAACTTGTCTGCTGTGTTTGCACAGGCATGGAATCTGCTGGCATTCACGAAACCACTTACAACAGCATCATGAAGTGTGACATTGACATCCGTAAGGACCTGTACGCCAACAACGTCATGTCCGGCGGCACCACCATGTACCCTGGTATCGCTGACCGCATGCAGAAGGAGATCACTGCTCTGGCCCCCAGCACCATGAAGATTAAGGTAATTCATATAGATGACTATGACATTTCTCTGAGCAGAGTCCCAGATTAACAAGTGTGTTTGTGTTTAGATCATCGCCCCCCCTGAGAGGAAGTACTCCGTGTGGATCGGCGGCTCCATCCTCGCCTCTCTGTCCACCTTCCAACAGATGTGGATCAGCAAGCAGGAGTACGATGAGGCTGGACCCTCCATCGTCCACAGGAAGTGCTTCTAAGCGCCAGACTGCCCTCTTCCTCACCCCCTGTTACCCCCCCCTTTCTGTGCCAACGACCCAATTTATGGCTCCAAAGCAGCAATTCGTGTGTTGTCGTCGTCAAATTCTTTGTTTACACTAAAGTGCAATTTATATGTGGATATGTACAGGTTTATAAATAATCGAGCCCCAGGACTTGCATCTTTCTTTCTTTTCAGTTTAAACCTGAAACATAAGGTTCTAGTTTTTCAGACTCTGATTTAGGATCTATAAAGTCTGTGTCTCTCGAAAGCAGCGAGGCTCTGTCCTTCTGTCACGTGACGGATGAGTAAAGGTTATTAAAGATTTGAATTAGAAAAGATTACAGTGAGCGGAGAGGATAAGCCACCTCATGAGAAATTAACCGCACAAAGTTTTATTGAGTGAAAACACAGCTGTCACGTGATCGGTAATCCCCCGTTTCCCAGGTTGGACAAAGCTCACACTGGCTCCCTGTGCTGGATACATTTACACGATGCGAATAATAACATCAATAGTGGGATGTAACTAAGTACATTTACTCATGTACTGTACTTAAGTACAATTTTGACATACGTGTGCTTTACTTAAGTATTTCCATCCTCTGCCACTTTATACTACTACTTTACTACATTTCAGAGGGGAACATTGTACTTTTTACTTTTTACTACGTGTATTTGACAGCTGTAGTTACTTGTTACTTTTTAAATAAAAATATATAACATGATATGCTTATAATGTATGACGCGGTACTAATCTACCCAGCCAGTAGTACACAAAGTATCTGAAATTGACTCCACATTGATGAACTACATCATTAAAATGCTCTTACGTGTATTCATTAGTGATAAAAGCAGACCAATATATTCCATAATAATATAACACTGAAAGGAGCCATTCTGCATCATACTTTTACTTTTGATACTTTAAGTATACAGTATGTCGCTGATTAAACTTTTGTACTTTTACTTAAGTAACATTTTGAATTCAGCCTTTTTACTTGTAACAGAGTATTTTTTAGACTGTTGCATTTCTACTCTTATTTACGTAAAGGACCTGAGTACTTCTTCCACCTCTGAATAACATAAACAATAATAAAAAATAACTTGGTTATCAAGGAGTTAAACAAATTACTAAGTAGGTACCAAAAACATCCTGACAGCTGAATGGGATTCAAATTCAATAAACAGATTAACAAATACTGCTGGTTACTGCTATGGTTATATGACATTATATGTGATTATACTACTTTATAATAAATATGATAAGAAACTTAATATGATGCACTATTTTACTTAAGAGGGAAAATGTACTAGTTTCTTAGGCTACATGCAGTGTTGATCCATAGTTTTGTTTAAAGAGACAATCGCCTTAATAACTATGACATGAATAGTGTCCAACCACACAATCGTCTAATATTAGAGCACACACAATGCAGCGCTCTAAGTTGATCAAATCTCAGAGAGCTATATACAGGGCGGGGTCACACATTTTGCTTCTATTTTTAAACCTCCACACAGACACAGAGAGAGAGAGAGAGAGAAAGAGAGAGAGAGAGAGAGAGAGAGAGAGAGAGAGAGAGAGAGATGGGCAGGCAGGCAGGCTGCCTTGTAAAGCGATTATCAACTCAGATGGTACTTTCACTCTGTCACTGTATCCAGAGCATCATCTTTGCCAGAGGTGAAAACAACAGCTCTACCAGCCGAGCCAGCAGCCTGCGACATGGGGAGGGATGCCTCTGGGCATGCGAGGCTGTCTGCTCCAAGACAGGAAGATTGGCTCCATTTATAAAGCCCTATACCCCCCATAGGTTTCAGATATAAGCATTGAACAATAGCTTTTGATAAAATAATGTGCTATGCATATCACATTGCATATAGCCTAGGCTACACGTCTTTGTAACTATACTGCATAACATTGACAAGTTAAAAACACACGGAAGTCACCTTGACCCTCGTGCCCAGAAAACGGTGCCCTGTCCCGGAAGGATGGATATTGTTATAGTGCACATGTGGTTCTGTAGTTCAGTGAGTTCATTGTGATAACAATACAGCCAGGGTTAGGAGCCACTCATTTTAAAACGCATCAACTCAAGGCACCAGAGGTCTACAGCCCAACACTCTGGACACAATCGTCCACAGCAGTGTCCACTGAACAGCGCCAGCTATATACAAAACTGAAATATTGAAAATCAGAAGCCCTGGTACTCCTGGCTGCGCTCCACCGACCTGTCTGCGCGTACGTGACGCATGGGAGGGGGGAGACTACTTAAAGGCGGATTAACGCTGGCAAGACATTAAATCCAACCTCCCTCCATCCAGACGCAGCGCGCAGCCCATCAACCTGATCTGAAGATCGAAAATAGGAGGGCTTATAGTAATCAGCCCTTCAGACTCCCATGACAAGGAAAAGTGTGGCAACGTTGTGGGAGCGCTCGGCACACACAGCAGGACGCTCACTGGCGCTGCGCGCTCAGCACATAACCAACCAGATAGCGCGCAGAGAGACGGAGAGAAACGGGGACGGCGGCAGCATCCCGTGACGGATGCATTTTTGAGCTAAACTCGGACGCTTTGGAGACTGAAAACAACGAGAGTCAGAGAGAGACAGGACGGGAAATAACGCGCTTTTTTTTGGAGGGATTGAAAAGAGTGCCGCTGTGCTCTAGTCTTCTCCGGATGCTCAGAAATGGGGGAATGGACTATACTAGAGAGGCTCCTGGAGGCTGCTGTCCAGCAGCACTCTACTATGATAGGAAGGTAAGATGATCAACCAAAAACAAGAACAAACGAAGAAACGCAGCAGCCTCCAGGATCGTCTTTAGCATGGTTCCCAGTCCCCCGTTTCTGTCTTGTGCCTCAAGGACCTTCTGTAGCATGGTGCCCAGTCCTCCGTGTCTGTGTTGTGGATTTTTCTGTCTTGTCTCACAGATTTCCCTTTTTTTCCTCCTCTTCTAAAACGAGACAGCTAAGTAAACCAGCTGTCGTTTCAGAACCTGGGATGGTGTCGCAAACAGCCTAAACTACAATTCACGTCATATTTCACGTATTCATTCATCCACTTATCCATGTTGGTGTTTGTTGGTGAGTTTGAGTGGTGGTTGTGCACTCACGGGGTGGCACAAAGAGATTGAGAGTCGGCGTTATCACCTCTTTTCCATTAACGAAGCTCACACAGGTACAGTCAAAGCAACGCCGATTGCTTACATGCCATTTCATTTTCAAACACGAAATCAGAAAACACGCACCAAACCACACGAGACACGCACAAAAACACAGTAAAAAACACACACATATCCTCCTCAAGAGCGTCCTGTTTCAGCACTGGACAGCTCCCCGAAATCACACAATTGGACTGTGAGCGCTTCAGCCACAACTCAACCACATTTGTGTCAGTGAACACACACACATATATATCTACACTTATTTTCACATTGTTTGTTTGTTTGCTTGCTTTTTAGGATCCTACTAACAGTGGTGGTCATCTTCCGGATTCTAATCGTAGCAATAGTTGGAGAGACTGTCTATGATGACGAGCAGACCATGTTTGTTTGTAACACCTTACAACCGGGCTGCAACCAGGCATGCTACGACAAGGCATTTCCCATTTCACACATTAGATATTGGGTTTTTCAGATCATCATGGTGTGCACCCCGAGTCTTTGCTTTATCACGTACTCGGTGCACCAGTCGGCCAAGCAGAAGGAGCGGCGCTACTCCACGGTCTATCTGACACTAGATAAGGATCAAGATTCACTGAAGCGAGACGAGAGCAAAAAGATCAAGAACACCATTGTTAATGGAGTACTTCAGAACACGGAGAACTCCACCAAAGAAGCCGAGCCGGACTGCTTGGAAGTCAAAGAGATCCCTAATTCGGCCATGAGAACTACAAAGTCCAAAATGAGACGACAAGAGGGCATCTCCAGGTTTTACATCATCCAGGTGGTGTTCAGAAACGCGCTGGAAATAGGCTTTTTGGTGGGTCAGTATTTCTTGTATGGATTCAACGTGCCGTCGGTGTACGAGTGCGACCGCTACCCCTGCATTAAAGATGTCGAGTGCTACGTGTCCAGACCCACGGAGAAGACCGTGTTCCTGGTCTTCATGTTCGCTGTCAGTGGGTTTTGTGTGGTGTTGAACCTGGCAGAACTCAACCACTTGGGGTGGAGGAAAATCAAAACGGCCGTGCGAGGCGTGCAGGCTCGACGGAAGTCCGTTTATGAGATCCGAAACAAGGACTTGCCGAGGATGAGTGTGCCCAATTTCGGCCGCACTCAGTCCAGTGACTCTGCTTATGTGTAACACATGGAAAAAAAGGAAGAAAACATGTATAAAACAAAAAATGATGGACATGATGGACAGCTCCGCACGCCTAATTCGTGTCATGACTTTTAAGAGTGGGCTTTTGATTTGTTGGTCTTTTAAGGACTTTCATGGCAAGCGTGGGTTACACGTTTGTTTACTTATTTATTATTGCACTGATGCAACTTTTTAGTAACGTTTATACTCTGTAAGACGCTGAACTGAGACCGTGTTCACAGATTTACTCTTTGTGGGCTTGTTCTGCTGTACTTGAAGAGAGTAAATGCAAAAATTGCACTAAGAGGTGAACACTCGGGGGCCTGACCTTATCCAAAATGTGCTACTGACCTGACGGTGTTTTTAAGACATTTTCTTTCCACCTGTTTTTGGCATCAACCTAATTAAATGGCACCAGTGGTTAAAGGACAAATCTATCATCCAGATTTATATATGCATAGATATATATAAATCCTTTACTGGCTATGGTTCGACCTAGTTGAAATACATCAGCGTACAATTCATGTTTATTTTATGTTGCCTGTGTTGCACCACTGACCTTAACATATGTAACCATTCCATTGCTTTATAGCTGACTTGCAAAACAGTATCTGGTGAATTTGCTGCAAACGCTAACGTCTGTGACTTCCTTAATTTATGACACACCAAAGCGCCCACTGCTTTTATTTGTGAAGTGTTTTTTCTTGCTTTTGTGTAATCAAGTGCCATACTTGTATATAAACATGATATATATGTATACATATAAATATATAAATATATAATAATCATCATGAAAGCTGATTCCCTGCTTGGATTATGCTAAATGCCGCCCCGATTTTTTTATTTGCTTTAAATGTATTTGTTGTGATTTAAATGAAGATAATAATACTAAGATATACAGTTTTCTCTGTTTTCTTTTGCAAATGACTGGAAAAAGAAATGAAGTGCTAGTCTTTTTTATATATACAAGAAGTAAATGTTTCTCCCTAATCGAAGCTGATCGAAACTGAAAAAAATAGCACAAATTGACATTTTTATCAAAGAACGGGCAATAGAAATCTGCTCTGGTGCTACAGTTTTTCATAGTGGTTTAAATGTAACCGAAACAAACCAGAAGAAAACACAAACATCATTTTTTTCTGTGGAAAATAAAAGTGGGATTCATGTACACCAGCAACGTGTGAGGTGCAGTACTTTGAGTCTGCTGCTCTAGCTTGTGTCGACTGACCTATCACACAGCCTACTGTATATATCCAGTGGAAGTTTTGCCTTGCTGCAGTGAAGATGTTAGCCACACCCACTCTGTACAAAAAAAATCCCCCACTGCAGGACACACCTTGTACAGGATCTCATCACTCTGCACTGTGTTGCAATACGAATGCTGCTTCCACAAGAGACATCAATACTTATGCTCCACAACTTTTAGTCTATATCCATCAAATCCAACACTGCCCTCAGCCAGTGTTGGATTTAGAGCTATACATTCGCAGTGTCTCACTATAAACTTAGTTTGTGACTTTCCTTGTACTCTGCAGGAATGACTAAAAGCTGAGTATGATTCTGAATACCGAGGGGAGCTGCCCTTTCTGCAGCTCTGCTCATCCCTTCTTCTCTCATTGGAGAAAGGATGTAAGAAAGCAGCCTGACGAGAGGGGAAGGTCGTGTACTACTTGTGAAGGTCAGATTGAAAACAAAAGATGGGGAGAGGGAAAAAGAGAGCTCAAGGATATGCCCACACACAGGTAGTAGAGAGTGTAAGAATGAAGTAAAGGCCCAGAGAGATAAAATGAGATATATATGCAGCTGACCGTTGCAGGTGATCTGGGAAGGGCTGGTCTCTTCATGATTCCCCTGCCAGGATGACTCTGCAAAGCCGGGAGAAATCGAAGAGCAGCGGCACCGGCGCATCCGTCTCCAACTCAGCAGGGACCCGAGATTTCTCCTGAAGTCATGAACTTGAAAAAAAAGAAAAACAGAAGAAAGAAGAGCCGTTTGTCAACTTCGCTCTGATGCAATGCAGTGCACGCCTGTGTGCATTTTTGTCTCCCTCTCTGTTTTTCTCCAGCTCATCTGGATGTTTTTTAGGCATTCAGTTACTACAAAACCTTTTAAACACCAACAGCATCACAGAATTAAAAGGTAAATTATAAATCAACCTTTACAAATAAAAAAGTAAATAACAAAACTGTACTGTACAATTACAGCATCATGTTTAAATGCAATTGCCATCATTTTTTTTGATGCTTTAGTGGTTTTATTTTCCTGCAACATTCAACCTGGTTTCCAACTCCAGCAGAATTATTGGGGTATGTTCCAATGCAATTATACATGCTGTCATGCATTTACATCATGTGAGCGTTGCAGGACTAAGCAGAGATTACACTGTACCTGTGCGTCTGCATTTTTTTGTAGTCAGACAGCCAGGTCACAGTCCATAAAGAGGCGGGCAGACGGTATGTAAAATGTGCACGACGATTCACTTGGTTCAGATTCACATATCTAAGACGATGCAAACGGACTGTATATAGAGATCAAGTAATCTGAAGGCCCTATGCATTTATCTACTGGCCTTACCCATCCTGACAACTGCAGTAGAACACATCAAGGCTGCACGCAAGCTATTTTAAGACTACAAGGCAAAAACACTGCGGGAACACCTCCAATTTCATGTGATTGCAGGTGCTCAGGGTGAAGGCAGAGATTGTTAGAGATGTATTTCCTCCCTTAATGTGAGTCATCGACGAAGAGACACCCTAATATCGGAGGAGAGGTCTTCTCCCTGGGTGTATACTGTGGCAGGGGAAGATCATAAACAAACTGCTTTTTTTATGAGCTATGTGGGCCTCCTCATCATAACTCCATCCACCTTCATTCAGGATAAACATTTTTTATTAAAGATCATATGCTGCACACACTCATTTGTAGGGTTGTGTGGTGTGCAGGTGTTAAAAAGTAAAAGACTATTTTATTATGAATTAAATTATCCACCTCTACAAAAAAGTGCTCATACTCAAATAAATTCACATGATTAAACGCAAGGCAGAACATAAATATAACAACATAAATATTCAGAATTACATGTACGCACTAAGAAGAAAAGACTACAGTTTGAGTATAATGTAATATAATATTCTTAGGTCAGCAGGCAGGCTGTTCCAGAGTAAAAACCCAACCCAATATGAATTAATTTCTCTGTTCATCGATGCAGTTTATAAAGTTGAACCCACCAGTATCATCTAAGGAACATTTATTATGATTCAAAATCTGACTGGTGCTGGTTCAAAGTAGCGGAAGTGGCAAAAAATTGCAGTATTAAAATTGGGTGTTGCAGTGCAGCGGTTCCTACACATTTGTATGTAACATTCAAACTCAAAGATTTTGTCCGAAGGTATCTGATCTAATAGGAATTTCATTGTTTGGCAGATACAGTAAAACGTTCATGCTGCAGGGGAGGATAATGAAATCGATATATTAAAAAAATCCCTTTCGATAAACTATTCCTCATCTTTAAAATGAGACCAGCCAAAATGATCGCATGGTATAATGTATATGTTTATTAGTAAATGATGTTTTCTACTTTCACATTAACCATTTAGATTCTGTATTAAACATTACGTAAGATTTACAGTAGCAAGTATGGCCTCATATCTAGCTACATAATAGTTTAGCTCCAGGTCTGAGTCTGTGGCAAAGAGACTAGTTTGGGGTTTGATGAGCAGATCTACTTGTTTCTTGGTTGTTTCCTCACGAGAAGGACAAAGAAAAGAAAAACATTTAGCGGTTTGGATTTGCAGATGTGATATAAATATCGTGACCAGGGTGTGTTTTTATTTGAGGGACAAGGCCGGACTGGCAGAGGTGAGTGATGGAGCTGGAGTGCTGACACCTTTATTAACAATCATGACAGCCACCTTACATCATGCTGACAACTCCCCTGGAATAAGGTGTTAGAGGAGGACAGCTGAACGGATTCCAAAATACAACAAAATCAATCATGAGGGGACTCGGAATAATTGAAACTCGGTGTATTTAGGTCTTTTGACATAATTATTTATTAATTTATATTTAATAAAAACTACCCTACTAAATGTAACCATAGGAATGTTATTTTGAAGAGAGGAAATACCCATAGCCGACTGTTTTTCTTACTGCAGCCTCTGCTCAGTGTGGCCTTTCAGAAAATGTGACGGATTAAACCAGAACTTTCACCTGAGAGTGAATCCCACAATCCCTCTGCCCCAAAACAAGTATGTCCTCCCAATTTCTCCTCTTTTACCAATCTGAAAAGAGAAGGCTGGCTCCGGGGGAGCGCTGCTTTAATTCTGCCTTTTTGCGCAGATTACTGCATGAAAGGGGGAGAGCAAACGGAAGAAAAACGGTGAATGTGGGTCTTTTTGATCCACTCAGCCAGAAGCAATGAAATTAGCCTGGTTACTGCAGCACATATGCACGGCATAGCATGGCATAGGCAGATATGGCAGACATGGCAGACATTGAAACAAAACACACTCGATGTTTGCATCCATGTGGGGGAGGAAGCCGTAATGCATTTGCACAGTGTGACCAAGTTTCTAACTTTCTGTCTGCCAGGGGAGCAAAAGCCTCCGCTCTGTTCTGTTCTGGCTGTGTAAAGTAGTTTTCTCCGTCTCCAGCCACAGTAACTTCTCTCCCTCCTCACCACTGCTGCTTTATAGCAGTTCGGGGAAGCAGAACGCCAAACTTTCGTTCTGTGATCTGTGCTTTGGGTGTTTTGTTTTGAAACTTCCGTCATTCTAATGAAATCATCATAGTACAAGGACAAAGGGACAGAGAACATTTGACAGAGTCTGTACAGAGGGATTTGGGTGGCTGGTTTGGTAGGTGGCTGGGCCGTATTGGCTCATAGAGACGGATTTGGTTGAAAATAAGCACTGGCACTGACAAAATATACCTGACAGACTTGACAGCAGATTAATTTCTCATCCATTTTTTAATGTGACCCCAGGATTAAGAACATTAGGGGATTATAAACAGATTTGTCAACCAGAGGTTCGCAGTGGGACAGCCAGCACCTGGGCGAGGACACAATGCACCCAAACCCAAAAAACTGATGTGTTCATCCTCTTTTTATCCAGGTAGGTCAGGTTAAGCTAGAGTTAGTTAGGGTGAAGGTAGAACTTTGAGAAAGAGACTTTCCCTGTTTGCATTTTGCTAATTATTTTCTCTACATTCAGCATTTTTCTGTTATGAGACTCTAGCATTTGGAAGCCGCAACCCTTTGAATACTACAACTTTTTTGCCATAGTGCACCAAGTTTCTCTGGTAAAGTAGTTTGTCATTAATGCAAAGCAGACAGGGCCAGGCCACGCTGCAGTAAAAAAACAAACCCTAAACAATTTCCTGCTCGTGACATCTTTAATTTCCCTCCCTCCCTCGAGGTGACAGTTCATTCTGACACCTACTGCTTGTTCTAACTTTCTATGCACACTCGCCTCCTCTGCATTCTCTAATAGCTTGTACTACACGCAGCACATCGATGCTGATAAATGTTTAGGTTCTGCACCATTACACAGCCAATAAAAATCAGTCGCTGGCAAGTCTTAATCGGACACGGAGCCTTCGCCGGCCAATTGGACTTGTACCGATATAGGAGGTACAGAATAGCAGGGTGCTTAGGAAGATGGAGGAGACACCGAGGCAAAAGTATAGATATATTAATTTACAGCCCACACTGAAACGCAATCGCACACAGAGAGGCATGTGAATCACTGCTGTGTCTTACAGAGGCACACAGGGATGGAAGATAATGTTCATTTTGTAAGATTTGTGGCTGCAGAATAAAAGGACCACCTTTTAACTTGCCAGATGAGCGAGGAAGCTGCTGCTATAAAAAAAACAAAAAACAAAGACTGGTAATGAAATGCAAACAAAGAGAACGAGAAACGAAGAAATATCGCTACTTTGATGGCGAATTCAGTTGTCCCTTAATCCCAGGGGAAGTGTAAGATTACACAATGTGGAATGGACTCAGTGACTCTGCAGCTGCTGCTTGGTTTGTTCATCATCTACTCTACCTCACTGTAGTTTACCTTTGGACTCTGTATGAACCAGCCACGGTGCTGTCTGCGTTTTCTTAGTTTGATTCTCTATTTCTGCTTCCTTCCCTCCTTTCCTTCCCTATTTCCTTGCCCCCCTGCTAAAGACTCTACCTCCCCCTTTCTCCAACTCGTTCCCTTTTACAATCCTCTCTCATCTCTTTCTCTCTTCCTCCTTTCTGTTCTCTCCCACTCCTTCACCCATCCCCCCACTCCCATCCTGATGTGATGCCACTTCGCCGTGAATCACGTGGCTGCCGTTTTACTGAGCCTCAAAGAAAGGTATGAGATCACACTTTACATTGCAGCTCTTTGTCTTTTATTGATGCAGCACTTTTTAGAAACACCATGGCTGGGTTTTGAACCAAAGCTTAGAAATAAAACAGGTGGAGGATTCAAGATAAATCTGAATACAGGTTTGCTGTTAAAGCAAAACACACGATACTGTAATTTAGACAAATGCCCTTTTATTATTTCAATAGCCTCCTCTGTTGAATACTGGTGTGAAAATAAAGGTATAGGTTAAACTATGCTGGATAAATCTGAAATAGCAGTGCAGCTGAGCTCCATCTATACTGAAACACAATAAGAGAACAGCCTAATCACTTCTTCATACTTTTTTCTCTACCCCATAAAACTTTATATTGAAATCTCTGATGTTTGTGTATCTTACCGATACGATGCAGATGGTAGCACAAACCCCAAGTTGCCTGTTGGCTATGAACCAACAATACTCCTAATAGTGTGTCAGAATGCAACATTTGCCCAAGATGACCTATGATAGGACGCACATACTCAAACACACACCCTACCCACATTTCCCAGAAGTCTCCAAGCACACATGCTGAGCTGCTCCTTTCTCAGTGTTTCAAATGAAAACAGGGCTGCTGGGAAATTTATGTAGAAACGTATGCTGGCGTTGTTTTTGTTGCCGAGGCGTTAATTAGACTGAGAAATCTTGTCTTAGACCCTCCTTCCAAGCCGTCCAGTTACACACACGCGAACACACACACACACACACAACTCCCCCCACACACCAGAAAACCAGCTATGTGTGCCAGAAGATGTCTTAGCTGTAAGCCACTTGAAATGTGTGCATGAAATTCCAGTTGATCAGGAGAGATCAATTGTAATCTGAGTGTCATTAATTTCTCTGAAGGGAGCCGGTGTAAATTTGCGAGTTGGACGAGATCATAGCAGCCGGGCTTTGGCGTGCAGCAAGTGTTGATTGTGCTAATGATTCTCTGCTTCCTCATGCCAGCTTGTTGTTACAGCCAAAGGTAACACCGCCATGATTTCATATCATAATTAACGCGCTGTATTTGGATGCTGCAAGAACAAAATATTGTAGATGAGATTTTAATTGAAAAGAAGGCATAAATATTACACAATAAAAGCATAACCATTATTAAAAATAAAGGTCACTTTTAAGCGACCAATAGTAAAGGTGAGCCTCTTTCTAATTACTTTATATACTTTTGGGTAGCTTAATTTATAAAAATACACAAGAATTTATTTGTCGATTATCTTTTGAATGTGGAGTAAAAAGTACAATATTTCCCTCTGAAATGTAGTGGAGTTAACGAAACATAAAATAGTATAAAATGGAATAAAGTACAAGTACCTAAAATTTGTACTGAAGTGCAGTACTTGAGTAAATGTACTTAGTTACATTCCATCACTGGAGAGGCAAGTCAAAAATCATTACAGGGGTGGTAGGACCAATGAGGGCCTGCACGAGGAAGGTACTGTAGCTTCAGGTTGCTGATGCAGTGGAATCACTAAAGAAATGGCTTAATGGTATTCTGGGATCAATACGCCAGCAGCAAACAGATGGGCTCTACCTGCCGAACCTCCATTTCTCCTGACTTCAGCTGATTTATGTTCTCACTCTGCAAAAAATGTCCGTCTTCACAAGTCATTTAGTATTAAAACCTTATTTTCGGCCAGTGAGACGAGATAATTCCATTTCTGTCCACTACAGCTTCAGTTGTTATGGAGAACAACGTTATCTTGAAAAATGGCAACTTTGCACAGGTTAGTCCAGCATCACAGAGTCTTGAATCTTTAAGACAACTTTGATCGTGTTGATTTGCACTGGACAAGTGCAATGTTTCCCTCCTTCCTTTTAAGAAAAAAAACATTATAAAACTAATTATCGACCTGAATCTTTACGTCTTGCATTGCGTCTGCCCAAACAGAAGCTAAAAGGCTGCTGCTACCGTTGGCCAACCAGAGTATAGTGATTTAATTTGGCAGATGTCCGGCTGTGCGATGGTTGACTTGATAACAACAGTACACTGTTTAATCTGTTGTAGCAATTACACTTTATCGATAACAACATCACTGTACAAGTTTGCAGAGTGGGTTTAAACTATTAGACTGATACCGCATATCATTTTTAAAATATACTCCATGACATGTAGTGGACGATTTTTTAAATTAAAAAAAAAAAATCTTACAACAAACATCTGGTTGAAAATCTGACAATTAAATACCTTTAGTGGCTCAAAACCTTTTTTACTTTGTTTAGAGGAATGTAGTGCAGAATCAAGAGCTCATTTGTGTAATGTTACCCGTTTTCTCTTTACTCTTTATCTCAGGTGACATTTCCTGATCTATGCTTCTCTCAAGAGGACTTTGTTTACTGTAACCTGCAGTGATCAATATCCTCTTACATCAGTGAACCCAGTCTTCAAATCAAGAGTTTGGGTCATGTATCAATAAAGTTACAAAGGTACTATAAGCTCCTTCCGTCAGCTCTATACATGCAGGAGGAACCAGAGGGCTCCATCTGGGTCTGAAAAGTGAAGCTAATGATTAGATCATGGTGGGTGATGCATTAGTCATGCATTTGCCTACCAATGGAGTTATCTATATGTTTGTACTGTACTGCAGTTTTCAATTTCAACAGGACAACATAATACAGTCGTAACACACTACTTGTGTTGAACCACATTTTGAATATTTTCTATTTAACATAAGCTTCCAGGCACTCAAAGACGTAACCTGACTAAAAATCTATTCCCGGTTGTATTGAGGTGTTTCCTCTTTCTATCATTTCCTTGTTTTCTTTCCGCTCGCATGTAAAAGGAGCTTGCTGCCGTGCCTCTCCAGTAAGAGCTGCTCAGGATCCGGCTGGTCTGGGAGCCCTCCCATGGCCTTAGGAGGCACAACTGGAGACAAGCTGGTCTCCCTCCAAACAGAGATTTGGGTTCACATGACCTGCGCGAGCAGCTGTCCCCCACAGTCCTCCCTGCAGCACCACATGCTGCAGAATGGGAATGTCCTCTGTGTAGAAGATCTGCTCATGTGCAAGCCATGATTTAAACAAAGCAGTGCCCTCTCACTCTCTCTCCCTCACACACAATAAAACTCACCAGAAAGCTGTGTTCTCCCCATGTTGTCATACAGGACTATAGAATCGCCTCATGAATATCAAGTGCTGGTTTGTAGTTTGCCAAGTCATTACTGAGAGCTTTTTTAAACAGCCAGAAGGCATATGAACTAAAACCATCCATATTAAATAATATTTTATATAGTAATCTGTTCTGCTCGGGTGAGAATTTTCAATGCAAACACGCCCATTTGTTAGTACTAAAAACATAAATGTTTAAAAATGGGTCACTAACATACACTTTAATTTGAAAAAGGGCTAAGTCATACATTAAAACAGCTGCGCACTGTAATTTTTAGCAAACATTACTCAAAGTGCAGTAAAAAATGTATTTGTTGGGGACTATTTTCAGCTGACTATGTGTATGAAGAATTGACTCAAAATAAACTACAGTCTCCATGTAATGAAGGAACATGTCGCTCCAGCCCGATCTCATTCCCAGGGTGTTAAATACTGAGGCTTTGTCACAGCCGTCGGCGTTCGATATCGCCGCACACAGCGCCCTTTAGCGCCGGTATGAAATGCACCGGGCGTTCCATCAAATACAATGTAAACCAATCTGCAGCAATAGGAAACGCTAAGAGAAGTGACGTAGTTTAAAAAGCAAAATAGACTGAGGAAAGACTATTTAACTTCTTGTAGACATAAAGGATATTAACCACACAATTTATTTGAGGAAACCCCATGCACCATGATTGTCTGCAAATACAAATTGAGTGCAGCCTACTGTAGATGGGAGGCCACCCTCCTTCAACACCTCTAACAGCCCAACAGTCTATGGATACTGTATGTCTAGTAGAAACAATCACTGCCTTCCACTCCCACTGAATCCTACTGCACAGCTGATTCATGTGATAATGAAAACTTCAGCTACCATCCCGCCTCATGGCCGCTCTAATGCCACACAGGAGAAATTGACGCTGTCTGCATTTGAGAGACAGCAGCCATCAATTGTGCTCTCTGTGCTTATGTACAGTATGTCTTCTCAGCTAAAGGCATGTTGTGCATATGTGTGTGTGTGGTGTATGTAAGGGGAAGGTGGCTGGAATTGGTTATCCATCAGAGCTGTCTGTCCCCTCTCTCTCTCTCTCTCTCTCTCTCTCTCTCTCTCTCTCTCTCTCTCTCTCTCTCTCTGATTGCCTGGGCATGAGGGAAGGTTTTAATTATGTTTTCTTTTATTCA
This sequence comes from Sebastolobus alascanus, assembly GCA_916701645.2. NCBI lineage: Eukaryota > Metazoa > Chordata > Actinopteri > Perciformes > Sebastidae > Sebastolobus > Sebastolobus alascanus. The sequence goes on along the minus strand of CAKAOJ020000134.1, from coordinate 1,278,060 downwards.
AACGATTAATCCTGAAGCACAGTGCACCAGGGTTTCCCCCTCGGGAGACGTCACACATCTGGCGAAGACTGTGCTATTATCATCACTCTCTCTCTGGGTTACTGGAGCCCCATTCTTTCTCTCTTTCTAGCCAGAGGTGTACTTAAACATATAGACATTCACACATACAAAATGCATTTATTTAACGCTGATACTATTTTTACGAAACCTGTCTGCTTTTCTTCTGATCAATAACCTACTGAGGATTAATTTAGCTAATCTTTCCCTTTATTTATTTACATTCTTAGGGCAGTATCTAAGAATCATAAATGTTCTCAAGTAATTATTTTGTCAGAAAATTGTGCCCACAATTTCATTGCGTGACATCTAAGATGTCTTGTGTTGTCCAACCAACAGTTCATAACTCAAAGATATTTAATTTACAATAATATAAAACGGAAGAAAGCAGCAAATCCTCACATTTAAAACATTTCTTGCTTGATAAATGACTCCACTGATGTATCAATTATTAAAATGGTTGTAAATCGGATAATAGATTCACTGACTAGTCACTTCAGCACTAAACATATTATATTATTTAGCATATGCAAATTTATGTAAATGGTTGCACTGCATGCATGCCTGAAAGACTATAGATTTATAGCTTCCCCCATATGTTTAATGTCTTCCAAATGCAGTAATTATTGTGGAATTATACAATTTATGTAAGCTGTTATGTGTCTGAGGTTATTCAAAATGTATGTTTTACTTTAAACGCTATAGTATTTTCTCATACCTACAACTTTTTAGATTTTTTTTCTTCACTGGAGTGGAAGCACAGGACAAGACACAAACACACACGCTCAGTCAATCCCTGCCTGGCACTGGCCTCTCACATGACTGAAATAGAGTGTGAAATTTCTACTCAAACATTCATGAGTGCAGACCTGCATTACATCACCTCTATACCTCATCACGGGAGCCGTGAATCAGAACAATGCGAGAGCTATGGAAATGTAAGGAAGAGTAAATGGCACTTCAATGGGGGACAGAATCAAGAGAGAGAAAGAGATGCAGAGAAATAGAGGAAATGGGAAGTCGAAGGAGCAGAGGATGAGGCCACACGCATGTTTCTCTTAGTCCGCTGTCTCTTCCAGCCAGCCAGACATGACTTCACCACAGCTTCCTTGTTTGCAGATATGACCTCACTCATGCAGACGGAGCCTATGCCATCCAGCATTAGCTAGCAGCAGCCGAATGCTTTAATGCAAGTTGCTCCCCTCCTCTGCGGGAAACCTGCAGCAGCCATACAAGCTGTTTCTAGCCTTTGATAAATCATGCAGTGTTTACTACTACACACGGTACAGAGCAGCAACCCAGATCCCCAAAAAACGTTTGGGATGATCCTGAACTGCATAATTCATCAGAGCTGAGGTGCAACTTTGCTCCAGCACGAAGATGTCTGGCTGGAGATACCGATCTTTACACATTCAGAGCTGAGCCTCGTATTCGTTTACAGCGTTGTACATCAAAAGTGAGTGCCGTAATAATCCCTCATTGCACAAGAAAACTAAGTGCACGGTGAGTGCGGTAGGTCAAAGCAACAACTAGGTTTCTTATCCCCTTTAATACACTAAAACATTTCCATGTATCTAAACGTAATTGTGTCGGTGTCCACACCTTCCAAATGGACCATATCACTCTTTTAGAAACCGCATGTCTATGATCACCTCAAACACCCTTTTGCCCCTTTATAGTTTGATGGTGACACAGTTTGTATGACCTTGTTTGTTGTCCGCATTCTGGCACGTCTTGTGCCATTCTGACCCTCTCCACTCACCTACCTCTGGGTGCGCATGTCTGCCAGCTGAGCAAACACTAACTGTCAGTCATTTTTCGGTCAAAAGGCTGAGAGCGTTCCCTCAGGATCGACGTCTCCAATCAGCCGACCAGTTTCCCCTCTCCACTGCCCGATGTCCCAATGTACATGTTCCACTTCGGCCTCTCAAGCGACAGGAAACAATGGAGGGGAGAGCGAGTTTGTGATAGAAAACTGGAAGTTGTTTGGTGGTGCTGACGGACAACTGATGACGCAGGATGTCCTAATGTCCATCTCCAGAGAGATGGAGTCAGGAAGGACTGAATGATGAGAATTGTATAATACAAAAACAAACACACACACAGTGAAACTTCAGCTTGAAATGATGATTCATGGACGTCTTCAATCATGGACTCATGGGAGCCTCTCCTAAGTCATCCCATTGCTCACCTGAGAGTCTGCACCTCCACACTCAGCTAGTGACATACTTTCTATTCATTTCGTTTCGGTTATATATTGTAGCCTAAGGGAAAGCAATTTAGAAAAATAGACGCTTTTGTACATTATTTCCTGGACACAGGGGCAGCAACTTTTTTTTCATTGTATTTGAATATTATCTTCTAGAGGGGTCATGCTTGAGAGCAGCACTCCTGGATAAGGATGATTTTATGTTTTTCATTTCTTTTGTGAAGCATCAGTATGGAATAAAGAACATTGTTCTGCTTCTACTGCAATATCTCACCGCATTTCACACTGCATAGCCGTGGTAAATAACATGCACTGCTAGTGGTCTATTTTTATGCCTGTTAATGTCACATAGGTGATGGCATAAAACACTCTCCGCTGAAATGTCAACATGATTTTTCTACCTGACAGTCTGAAACGCTCTGTGTGTTTACGGGCCACACCTCTCTGTGTGTACCTATAGACATCCATAGCTGTTGGACCATAGAGGCATGTGATGCTCCTTAGCTCATTCCAAAGGCTTTTAACACCTTCTGCATCATTCAGCGCCAAACACGTCTGAGTGAGAGCGAGTAACACATGTCATCCTTGCGTGATGGACTCGGCGCAGCTTGTGCGAGGAAGCTACGGTGCCATACAGTGACCAGGCTGGCAGTTTACAGGAGGGAAACGGGAGCTGCTGGCCTGCTTTCTCACACTCCATTAGCTGACTCGAGATGAAGAGTCTGAGATCTTGTTTGCTCTATTTTGCCACCATGGTAACGCAGGAACTGCAGGAGCACAAACACACACACTCCCATCCAGCCTGACAGCTGTCAAGGAAGACATCATGCCTGTCAGCCACCACAGTCGGCATCATAAGTGGGATGGACCGACCAATACAGTGCTGTGAAAACAGCACAGACTACCCTCCTTGCATCCTTCGTTAGTTCCTTCCTATCATAAATCTGAGAGTGTCTCCTCTTCTTCATGTCTCTTTGATTACTTGTTGTCTCATCAGTGCCCGAGCTCAGCTGGGGCCAATGTGCCGTCCTCATCTCTCGTCCACAACTCTGTTTCTGAGAGACGCCAGAGGCTATTCACACTGCAATCACACTAATGTATACTACACAAACATGCAAGCACTCAGAGTATGTACACAGACATACAAATGTGGTTATGGGCACTTACGGGTGAGATAGACAATTCTTGTCCAATCCTGTGTTATGCACTGAATGCACACAAATTCACTTGGGTCATGTTTGGAGTCCAATATTCTCTCTCCTTTTAGCTCTATTTTGGTCTCCAGGAACTCCTGAGAGAAATATTCATCTCTTTAGCAGATAACTGTTCCACTATGTTCATCAGTTAACTTTGTCTATCTGCTGTTTGGGGCTGGGCAGGTAGGATACATTCGATTTATCAGAGCTTTTTCCACTGAAGACCAGCCAGCTGCGACTAAAAATAACACCCGATTCGACTGTTATTAGGCCAATACATAGGCGTTATCAGTCGCTATAAGCACCATAGAAGTGGGCCATTAGAGGCCTACTACGCCTACTATGTTATAAAAGTGGAAGTGAAACATAAAAGCAACACGTTCTAACATGTTGTAAAACAAACAAAAGGCTTCTTTAGGTTTAGGCAACAAAACTACAACTTATTTTTTTACTACAGTCGCTAGAGGTCGCTGTTGTGCTCTTTTATACCTTCTTTCGGTGATCTACCATGTGTATAGATGATAAAATCTACTAGTGGGTGTAGTACGCCCCTACTGACCCACATCTATGGGGCTTATAGCGACTGATAACACCTATTTAATAGCCTGACAACAGTCTAATCGGCTGAAAAATAATGCTATAAGTTGCGGGTCAGAAAAGTAAATCTCTGTTTAACTGACGGGGAACTGCAGAGTTGGGTGATAAATCTCAGTGGGTTTGTTACTTCGAGCGACCCCTTACACATTACAAATAGTCATTTGATCCAATTTATTATAAGAATAACTCTTACAGATGACTAAAGAGATTGGACTTGTAACATACAAAAGTAGGCATGCTTGATTCAGAAATTATGATAAATGCAATGCTTGTCAAAATGACAGTGACACTTTGCTGCATGGTGGTGGCCCACAGTGACTCACAGGTAAGAAAAAAAATCCAGAATGACTAATGTCAGAGTTATCATAAATGGCTCTGTTGAATTACATTGAACTAAACTGCGTGACTGAGTGGTTGCCAATTTAGCCGTACAGTCTAATAGGCAGTCACTTTATACCTGCAGCAAGTTGCTATGGTTTCCATTTTGTAAAGCGTTCTTTCCACTTAACCTTTGTTTCCCTTCCTCATGTCTATTTTCTGTTTGTGCACCTGCTGAAGATTAAAGCGTAGTCGACGGTCCGGGGCTCTTTTGAATGTGGCAGGGCCGAGAAGAATTTTTTCCATTAGCAAACATGAATTTGTGTGTTCAGGACTCTGTGTTCTCTGCCCCTTTCAGTTTTTCTTCCCTTTTTTACCCCCCGACCTCTCCTCTGCTCTACAGGGCCAACGATCGAGCCATGTGTGTACACTATAACCTGAAGATCTTCCCATGTACAAATCACTTTGAATGTTGTTTGTTTCTTGAATCAATTTTCCTAACTAAAATATCTTGTTTCGACACATTCTGCAGCGCCCTGCTTTGTCCTTTTCTGCCCTCACATCCTAATACAGTCGTTGGTATTCTACACAGCACGGCTTACATTCGGTGTAATACAGAAATGTCATTCAGCTTCACGCCTCTTTCTCAAACATTACCATACAAATAAAGGCAGGAGAACAAAAGGATCAGAATTTATGTTCTGCATAAATCCAAATAACAGCGTGAGTGAGCTTCATGCCTCACAACCTCACTAATGATAATAATAAAAGTAATAAAAAGCTGTCCATTACTAACATGCAAGATATGGATTGGACTAAATTGACCTAATAAATAATTCCCTTTCATTGATAAGCACATTCAAGGAGGGAATTAAATATACATACTGCAACGTTGCATATAGTGTGTTTTTTCAAGCGCTGTTTACATTCCAGGTTCAAGAGTTCAGTTCAGGATTTTATTACTGGATGAAATTATAATACGTTTTACAGACACACGAAATGGTTTCTATATTCTTGGAATTTATGATTTGGATATAAATATAATGCTTGATGAGTTACAAATCAATCGGGTAAACTAAAAGGACTAGGGTAATGGAAACATCCCCGACATTATTGCTAAGTAAGACTCAGTATGCTTCAAACAAAGTGCATATTGGATCATCACTAATACTTTACAATAAAGATCAGTCATAAGTCATTTTTAGCCTTTAGTTAATAAGGAACTAATCATCAACAAAACATGCATAAATGTCTGTCTTTAAGAGGTTGTACGGGGCTCAGTCTTAAAGCTAGAGTGAAGGTACTTGTATCATATGAAACTAGACGACCTACCCGTTGGTATCATGTTAGCTTGTTGGGAAGGAGGCTAAATAACGCTCCAAAGTTAGGCTACATTTTGGCGAGTAATTAAGTAATTTGTTGATATATTATGAATCACTGTGATCTGGGGAATAACATTAACCTCTGCACATGTTATGACACAACTACTTTTGTCGGTTTTTGTACGCACAAAACCATTCATGCCTTCGCGGAAAGACCGCCCAAAAGTGTGCGCTGTGATAAGATAGATGTGTAGTTTGATTATGGCTGCTCCTAGGGCTGGGATCATGCCACTGAAACCCATTCAGTTGCTGTGAATCTGTCATCTGTTGTTCTTTATACTTGGCAGTTTTCTGTATTTTCTTACCAGAGACTACCAATCTGCAGATAAAGCTGAAATACAGTGCCCAGCTTTTAAAAAAAGAGCCTGGATTCTTTCTCCACTGATGCTTCAGATCAGTGCTTCATGAGGATTATTTTTGTCCAAAATGCTAAACTCCATCATCTCCAAAAGAAGTCAGCACAATAGACGGAGCATTTGCAGCAGTTGTGACTCTAAAGAGCTGTACAATTTTGGGATCCAACACAAAAAACGTTTGATCCACACTATCTCTCTCTCCTCATTTGGAGCGTGGCTTAACTGAGCCGAGTGAAAAGCAACACTATCTCATTGTTTCAAAAGCAGATTATCTGTGACTTCAAAACCCCCACTTTAGGCAATGCAACACATTGCCGCGCTGTATCCGAGCCACTACTCTGTTTCACGCCATAAAAGATTCTGAAAAAAGGAGGAATGTTAGTCTGTTTTCTCGATGCAAACCCACTGGAGGAAGGTGGAATTCGCCTTTTTTGTTTCTGGAGAATGATCTGCAGTACAGACCGTCTCCATCCTTGCATACATTACAGTAGGTGCTTTCTGTAGGTGAGTCACACGTGTGTTTATGTGTACGAGCATACGAGTGTGTGCCAAAGGCTTCACACAGTGACTGGCTGCCACCTTGTCATTCACACTCTGTCAGGGGATGCGTGGGTGAAGCGTATTGTCACCAGAGTGTGAATGTATGTTTGTGCGTGGGCGTGGGTATGTGTGCCATCACGGGATGCCCAATGGCACCTTGGACACTACAATGCTTGTCCCCGGTGTCTCCTGTCAGGCCTCTGAGGAACTTACTTCTTACTTTGAGCTCTTTCATCCTCCTCTAAAGTCTCTCTCCTCTCGTCCGCCCTGCTCCCATTTTCCCTGTCCTCCTACATGAAATTGACGATTTACTGCCCTCATTGGAGGAGTTGTTCTCTGCTTTAGAGCCTCTACTTTCCATCATAAAAGATTTTCTGCCAAAAAGAACAAAACTTAGATACATACTGTATAGATACCATGGATAATGTGGTATATGATACAGGCTTCACTCATATGCGTATTTATAAAAGTTTACAAGTGAGCATCAGTTTACTCAATAGGGTCATTATCATGTCAAAATTGGTTTAAATGTTGAGCATATAAAGTATTGTTGTCTGAAATATCATAATTGTAGTCCTCTGAGATATTAGGGTGCTGGAGTCTGACATGCTGGTCCAATATCTCCCATAAACCATAGCAGGACTCACATAATTTCTGTACTCATCAAATCAATCAGTGAGCCCTCGTGTCCTGTATGGAAGCAAATGAACCTTTCATCCACCCCTTATTCACCATCTGTGTATTGTATGATAAACTATCACCATCTACCTCATTCCCATGACAAAATCTTTCCTGCGTTCCATCGTATATTATCTGACAGAATGCTGCAGAATTATGCTGTGTCATTCAGCCTCAGGGCCGCAGCCTCCTCCCTGCCTTGGTAACAGATATATCTTTATTCAGAACTGGCCCTGTACAGGGGCAGGACATCAATCCGCTTTGTGTCTGCAGCCTCTGCCTCGCCGTTCTGCTCCTTGCCTCTCTGGGTGGGGCCTGGTTATTGAATTGTCTGTGGCTTTGTTTTGGCTGGCAATCTCCTCTCTTTTTTTCCTCTCTGCTCCAAAATCATGGCCCATTTATTCTAACCCAATTATTATTGAAGCCTGGCTGAGCAGAGTGATAGATGGTACTTTGTTAAAGCCCGGCTATTGCTGACACACATACTGCTTCAGTTGCAGAGGCACCGATTAGGCGCACACACAGAGTCCAGAAATTATCCTAATTTATGAGGGATGACAATTTTATTAATTAACACGGCGGTGTGAGGCTATAAAAAAGATGTGAACATGAATGGCCAAACTAATTGGGCAGTGAGTGTGAGGGAGGGTTTGTGTTTTATTATATGTGCTTTGTTTCGACACGGCTCATAAGTCACAACACAATGGGGACAAAAGACGGCGTTTAACTGAAGAGAATTTGTGAGTAAAAGTAAAAATGGAGAAAACAACAAACTCCTGTCTCCAGCCTAAGGTATTTATAACATTTATATATATAAAAGGAAAGCCGCCTACAGTACATTTCTAGTCCAACTGCTGATTGGTACCTTTAATCAGCTCATTTCTCTGAAGCGCTCATGATCACACTGCACATGTTTAAGAGATTGCTGGGCTGTACTAATCCCACTGGATGATCCTGTCTGCTTGTTAGACTCAAACAGACTGGAATCACACCACAATGACCTTCTCTTTACCTGCAGTGCTAACTAGCTCACAGTTATGCTGATGCCCATAATGAGGACATCACCTACTTGCATTTTTGCAGCTGTCCCTGTCCTACAATGAATCAATGTGGAATGCTTTGACCAGAACAAAGTCCTGTATATTGTACTTGGTGATGTGAAGCACAAGACTGGTGTTATTTTATGTTTTCATTGTTTTGCAATAAATCCCATAAAAAGACCAAAACCAACAATGAATAATTCTACTAAGAACTAAAGTCTGTGGCCTGTGCAATTAATTCTGAAACATATCTGTAACTTAATTTTCAATTGTTATCACATGGTCAAAATCTCCGTAACAAGAGAGTAAGTGGACCTTGAGTTAAGATTGTTTTGTCAACAGCTGTGACCAAGGTCAAGAATGAACTGTTAAGCTCTATGTTTTCAGTCTCTGGACAGTAGGTCCTCGTCAGGCATGGTCAGAGAAGCGGACCTTTTGCTGACGTAAGAGGAACAAACTACTAACGCCGTGTTCATCATAATAACAGAATGTCACCTGTAAGCAACTGTGTGTGCTTTTCATAGTTTGAATGAATGACAAAGGAGTTTTAGGGCATGGAGGCATATGCTTCATATTGTTTGCCAAATGGTTTTATGTAAATTTATAGTTCTTTTAATGGAATTGATAATGTGATTATTGATTAATCATTAAAAAAAAATGAAACAACACCAGCCTTATACTTAATGTGATTCTTGATCTAATTTTGATTTCATAACCGCATGCGCTTGCATAATTGCTGTGAGGATGCCAGAACCGACATTAGGGATGCACCGATACCGATAACGGGCCGATACTGACACAAATAGCTGGATTGGGTATCGGTGACAATGGGCCGATCTATTACATTTTTTATGTACATACTGCATACATTATATAGTGGAATTTTAATTCCTGTTTTAAGTTTTGACCAATTTGTTGCTACATTAAAAAGGTTTACACTTGCATTGCAATTCCTGTCAATTCTGAAGATTTTTTTCCCAAGTTGCAGGTGTACGATTATTTTTTTTTTTTAAATAAATAACAATTCAGTAAATTTATATATTTATTTGTTACATTTTGTTTTGCAAAGTTAAGAAAGCAATGTTTAAGTCAAGTCTCATGTTGCCTTACACATAATAGAATGATCCAAGTCACTTCCACACAGTGAGGCATACAGCTTATTAATCAAACAGTGATATCGGATCGGTACACGGTATTGGCCGATACACAAAGCCCAGGTATCGCTATCGGTATCGGGACTGAAAAAGTTGGATCGGTGCATCCTTAATAATGGACACATGGAGAGAATTTGGAAAGGATGGCTAGACATGTACAGAAAATGAATTTGAACCAGATTGGACACATAATATAAAATTCTAAATTATGAAGCAGCTAAACTGAAGTAGCTTTTAACTTAGATATCATATCCAAAGCCTGTTAGCAAAGGAGCTAGCTCACTTTCTCCGTCTTTATTGAACATCACCACTCAACGACGACAAGGACTGTTACACTCGATTGTGGTGCGTTAATTGGAAGGCTAATATTATCTCCTCCAAGGGCAGCGAGGGCTGATAGGAAGTCAAGGTGTAATGAACATATGGTCATCATAGCTTGTGAACTCCCCCAGCTCGAGCGCTCCGGAGTGAAGCTTACTCTCCTGGACTTGAGCAGAAGCGCTGCCTGCATGTCAATGAGCCAGATTCCCTGTTAACCAACTGAGCGCACAGGGTCTCTTGTCTCACACACACTAGCTGCCATCTGCACCCTGAATGGGCTGCTCTGAGGGTGTGTGTGTGTGTGTGTATGTGTGTCTGCGTGAGGGTGGCAATGGGGGGGGCGAAGAGAGAGCTCTTCAGAGGATGGGCTGTATTAACCCCATGCACATGCCTGTCTAACAGCCTGCTGCTTTGAGAGGCAGAGAGATCATTGAGAAAAAGATCTATTTTTAGACATGAAATAGGGAGGGGATAAGCATGAGCGGTGTGCACGAGAGCGTGTGTGTGTATGTGTGTGTGTAAGGCTGTTTGATTCTATGGGTGAGAATGATGCGTAGTGATAGTCTCTTCCAAAACAACGTAGCAGAAGAGGCACAAGCTATCTTAAACTTCACACGCAATCATATAAGCCACACATGACTCCTGGAGAAAAACACACACACAAATCTGGCTATCGTCCTATTGTGCCTGCAGCTAGGCCTGACAGCGGTGTTGGATTTACATCACACACACACACACACACACACACACACACATAGCCTCCCTAGCAACGGGACACGTGATGCTAGTATTGTATGCCCAACCTTTTCACGTTCTCTCTCTCTCTGTCTCTAATCCATGTCTTTCATCCTGACAGGTGCCAGCGGCTGGTGAACCAGGCTGCAGATTGATGATTAGAGTGGGCAGAATGGACACATGGACTGGTACCAATCTGAGGTCATGTAAAAGTCTGTTGGGGGAGGACGATTTAGTAATTGCAACTTAGGCTAAAAGTTCATCTTTCGCACAGACGCCAGTTGGTAATCTTCACAGAACACACAGTATGATTAAGGAGTTTGATATAATCCTATAGAAAAACATGGAGGTTTGGTGTGAAAAAGAAGATTTTTTTGTGCATGGGTTAGAAAAGTATTTCCAAACCTGGGGGCCAGGAAAGGTGTTGCAAGATAAACTTTAGGGGTCAAGAAATAATTACAACAGAAAATGAAAGCTCTTCTAATCTTTGCTTTTATCCCTTGTGAATATTGGGTAAACCCTCCTCCCACACAGCGATTGTCCAATCATAACTTAGCAACCGTAACTAGGCATGGCAGGTCTGTCGAGCATTGGATTTCTCAACATGCTGAAGCGGTGTGGATTGAGCTGTAGTAAAAGCAATACTTGCCGTCTAAACAGTTTAGAGGGTTATGTCTTAACATACAAGAGCGAAATCGTGAGGAATAAATTAAACATTGTGTTTATCTGCTCTAATGTAAACTGCAAATGTTAGCATAGCCAGGCTGACTGGCTTACCTACAGCAGTAGTAACCCAACGTTTCGTCCAAGCCAAGGAGCAGCTAACTACATTATCTTAACTGGTTACAGGTTACGTTAGAAAAATCCATATTCAGGACATAATAGGAGCTTTGATGCTAATATATCAAACTTGAGAGTAACAATAGTGGCTCCGTCCTGATCTTAATTTGATTTGGGGATTAAACTCCAACCAAACTTGTTACCTGAAAAAGCGTCAGGTTTGCCAACGGCATCAGTAAGCCCTCATTCTCAAAGCCTTTTCTCTAAAACTGAAACATACTTAAAAAAATTACTAATAGTAAAGCAAGTATAATGTAAATTATGTTACTTGTCCAAGTATGTTTTTCTATAGTACTCATCAAAACAAAGTGTAATATGTAGCTTTAGCCTCAGTCTTTTAGCAACATATCACGTATGTAGCCATAAAGTGCATATATTATACATATTCACAAGGTATTGTTTTAAAGACAAGTCAGTTGAAGACAGACTTTTCAACCAACAGGTGGAGCCAGGTCGGGCGCACGCCCTTCTGCCGCTCTAGGCGAAAAACAATTATGCCGCCCCGCTATTTGCAACAGAGACGGACCAGGACAGAAATTCATCCCAGGACTTTGAGATGGAGCGGCCTTTATGTGAGCTCCCGGAGGACACAAGGAGAACATTTTTTGCCACTAACTTTAATACTAATGCAGTTTTTGTGTTATAAAGAGAATCTGATGATGCTGAAGACCTTCAAGGCACTTTATAGTGGATGTCTTGCTGACACCTGCCTCCTCAGTTTGTATAAGCACGTCACCACTGCACTGATCAAACCAAGGCCAGACAGGCAAGCCAAGGTGAGCTGGAACACTAGTCACAGTTCATCACGTTCACGATGAAAATGACTGAGCCAATCAGATTTCAACAAACGAGGATCATTCCAATTTTTTTGGGGGGGGCACTCGTATCCCCCCCTAATATTGAAAGTATTAGATTGTCTCAGTCTGACAGAAAGCGTTCTGATCGGTGCCGTCAGCCTGCAGTTACTGCTATTGGTTACTTTTTGTTATTATTGTTATTTTGCTCATGATGAATAGTTGGCCAACATTTCGCCGCTCTTGCGAAAGTGCCGCCCTCGGCAATTGCGTAGTTTGCCTATATGGACGCGCAGGCGCTGGATACCCACCCCTAGCCACTGATAGTTGTTATTTCAGCTGTTGCTGGCTAGAAATGAGAAGCCTGCCTTTGTCTGCTTCTGTGTGAAACTTTAGAGCCATTGTTTAAAAAACAATTGTATAAATTTAGAGTGATAAATCTGCCACTGTTACATTGTAAACGGCATGTGTCATGCAAGAATGGAAAGATAGACAGGTGTAGTAAGACTTACTAATGAAGGCAAGGCTAAGCTACAGTAATGGTCAATTACTGGATAGTTTTACCTTTTCAGGTCTCTAGAAATGATTCTTCTCATTAGTTGACTTGACGGAGTCATAACCTAGATATACTCTATGCAACTGGTGTTGAGGGGTCTCAAATATTCATTCAAAAACCAAAAATGTTGGAAACCACAAAGCTAGAGCATCACAGTCGTTGAATTATTAGTGGTTTCATCACCCGTACTGGAGTATATAAATCACTGTGACGAGTGAGTGCCATGTTTCATGTTTCAATCTTCTACTTACACAGCCTAAAAAGCATCAAAGCTAATACAGAGTTTAATCTCCTACAACACACTGGCTGCTGCTTAGTAGCCAAAGTGACAACATTAGAAACACAGGCAATCATACATGCACATGCACACACTGATTCACATTACCATATTTTCATTTGCATGCATGCTTCACTCTCTACAGTTCCCTTCATGTAAACATCAATGCTTTTAAATGGAGAGACGTCTCTCAGGGTCTGTAATCTGACAGAGAGTCTGACACAGCATATCCTCTACAAGACAGAACAAAGACAGACAAAATGGTGATGCTACAGCGGAAATCCAAAGTCTTTTCAACCACCCTCACAGTCATGATCGATTTCTCGGTCCAATCACGCAAACCAAGATATCAATCCCTTTTTGTAATAACTTAGAAGATCAATCCGCCGTCTCTAAATCCATATCAACTCATTCTCAAACCTCGTCCAATGTGCCACCCCCTCCCCCTTCCGTCACCCAATCTCAACGCCACGCCTCTCTTTCATCTGTGCGCCGTGCGACACCAGCTTGTTTTCATTCCCTGCCCCCTTCAAAACAGTGTCCCCGGTCTCGACCTCTCCTACTGATTGTGCGCTGACCCTGCAAAAAAGCAAAGGCGTTCTTTCGGTTTTAATTATTCATGTGTGATGAGAGGCTCCGGCTTCTCCCCACTGCAAGCTAAGAAAAAAGTGCCTCTACAGTAAATGTGTGTGTGTGTGTGTGTCCATGTATCTACTGTACCATTTTGTGTCAGTGTGTCTGGTTTTATTTGAAGCGTAAATCTGGATCTTTTACAATTCGGGTCTAATTTCCACAGGTTTGACCATCATTCCTATCCATAATCCATAATCCAGGTACATAAATACAGGTACAGGTTACAGACAAACCTCCAGGTTGGCAAAACTTAATTGGGATAAGAAAGAGTGACAAACAGTAAAAGTATTACCCAAAATGTATATTTTAAACGTCCACTACACTTGCGGGTTCAACTTTGAGCTACCATAATTAGTTGTGCGTGTACATGATTTGTCGGTGCAACAAGGGATTATTGACAATGACATTAGTGTGACTAAACTGTTGGCTTGTTTACAACCTGATTTGTTTGACCAATGTCTCCTGCCCCGTTAGACTTTGTTGTAGCAATGTCACCGTGTTCCCAGATCTCAGCTATTATACTTTGATGAGATCAATGTCATCATAATCAATAAAAATGATGTCCAAAACTACGCTTTTTGAAAAAAAAAGGTTTTAATAATGCAGAGCTATCCTTTAAATGTGGGAAAATGAACTTACAGGAAGATCTAAAATGTGCAGTTTAATGCATGCATTCCTGTGCATTTGATGTATATTAACAGCATGAAAATACATTATAGTGAAAGATGCACAGCATCCCTGAATGCTATACCTCCATTAAGCCGCTCTAACTTGTCCAAGTTTAAAGTGATTACTTTTCACACCAAGCAGCAAACTCGCTTCTTTCCCCGGTGACACCGCTGACAACTCCGCACGACGCCTCGCAGGAGAGGCACGAATTTAAACTCCTTACAAATTTCACCATTAGGCTGACAAATGAAATGCAGGCTTTAAGTCGGCAGAGCGAGCCTCAAAAGCTGGTATGGAGTGGATGGAAAGAGATTATAGGGGGCCTCATCTCACCAATACGGGGCAGAAATCACTGACAAGTCAAGGCGATGCGGAGCGTCACGCTTCTGATGCATAAAGTCTGGAAGTTCATTACCCAGCATACCATCACTGAGCAGCACACCAAGGACCCCGGAGCTCTCCGCATTCCTCTCGCTTCGGTCTCTCTCTCGTTTTTACACCCTCTCGTTCTCACTGTCTCTCCCTCATTCTCTCTCTGCTGCTGAAGATGATGAAAGACTGGGGAGCACACAGTCATCATTATACACCTCAAACCCCTAAATGTGTCATGGTTGGGCCTGTCAGGCAGACTAATGGCCACTTAGCCAGACTGCTGAAGTCATGTTGTGGTACAGTAATATGGAAAGGAGCAGAAATATCATGAGCTAATTTGGTTAAAATTGCTTGTTTAAATGCAAACACGATTTTCTCTAAATGTAGTCCTAATCACTCACACCAATAGCCAACCATGCTCACGTTGTACACACAGTATGCATTTGCATGCATGTCCGAATCAAAAAAAACAAAATCAAGGTGTTTAATCCCCCTCCAAAAGCACCTGCATGACACCATGACTCAGACCCTTCGCCTCCGCATTTCCATGGCGACACCACTCCTCTCGCCAGGCGCCAGGGTCACCCACTCAGGCGAGCTCATTAGGGCTGTTGTCACATTGGCCATGCCGCCCCTGGGTGCCTTTGAAGATGACACTGGGTGTGTGTCACTGTGTGTGTATCGCATGTGTGCCTGTGTCCTTGTGTGTGCGTTTCCAAAGGTGTGTGTGTGTGTGTGTGTGTGTGTGGATAACCAGATATAGTGGGACAGCACTGTGTTCTTAGCAGTAGCTTGTTGTCACATATTCATGTTCAATCCCACATCTTTCATAAATAAGCAGATATATGGGAGCTGTAGAGGGGGAACTTCATCTCAGTACCACCCACCCCACCCCCCCTACACACACACAACCCCTCCCCATAGGGCACACAACGAAGCTTCTGAGGAAAGTTAAGTGAGATTGATTGGTTCAGATGATTTCAGAGCAGCTCTCGCCAAAGGGCAGCAGTGATATCAGTACTGAGATGCTGACAAATGAAACAAATGGCAACAAATGAGACAAATGAATGCCAGAGCTCACAAAGGGAAAAGTTCTAGTTTGGAGGATTTAATTCTGTTTGCAATGCATTTATTTCTTTGTCATTTGCTCAGGGCTCCTCTCAACCCCTGGGGTCTTGTCTTTACTTATTAATCAGCTGTGACTTTGTCAGAGTGTGGCAGAACACTCAATAATAGATTGGGAGACAAGTCATGTGACTCAGACACACACACACACACACAAATACAAAATGTACATGCAATCACGCCAGCTGTTCAGAACACAAAAGAATAAAGGGAACGGAAACAACCACCCGGTTTCTACTCAACATGAGATGAAATGACATAAAGGCTCCTGGGAGCTGCTCTTATTCTAACCTGTCCCCTGGCTCAGTCAGTTGAGGTAATCTAGCAATCTGCAGAGTGAGATTTAGTAAGCAATACCTCACCTCACTCATCAATCATCCTCCTTCTTTTAATTATTTAGGATTTTGACCAACCATGTTTAGACATGTCAGAGCTCTTGATAATGATTTCTGGCTTGGCTATACTTTCACTAATATTTATAAAGCATAAACATATATATTAAAATTATTATATTATTAAAATATATTAATTTGTATGTATGATTGCCTGTTTAAATATGTACATATTTCTGAAAACATAATGAAAGTGCATATCCGTAAACATGCTAGAAGCCTTCATTAGGCAGATTAGCTGCCTTGGAACTATTCAATATTCAATAACTGTGCATCTCATCTCCTGGTAAGAAAATCAACCACGCTGACAGAAGATATGCAACCAAACTCGCATGGTTGGCCGAGCCCTGGCCCTCTTGTTACTGCTGCTATAGCTCTCAAGCTTTTTGTTCCGGTGTAAAGGTATGGTCACACATGCGTGAAATTAACATTTTCCCATTTACTTCCATTCTATACAAGCAAAGGGGAAATAAAGACATTCACTTCAGGTGGTGTAGCAAATTTGCATCTTCAAATTCGCATGGACTGACGTCCTCATTTGTCAATGCTATCTCAGATAAAGTTGGCTGAGGTTGCTGGACTGTAAACTTCCCCAACACCAATAAAGAGCAGGACAGGGCCACAAACATTACTCTAAACCCTGATAACATCTAGGACCGGCTTTCACACATTGGAGAAATACTTCACAGTGGATAGGCAAGTCATGAACGGGGCTTGTTTTAAAGGTGCAGTGTGTAGGTTCTGGGGGCATCTAGTGGTGAGGTCCCAGATTGCAACCAACTGAAACTTCTCCCATGTGCCAAGCGTGTAGGAGAACTACGGCGGTCGACGCAAAAACATGAAAACGCGAATGTTCCTATCAGTGTTTGGTTTGTCCTTTCTGGCGGCCAGCTTGGTGAAGAGGACCTTGTAGATATAAACGGCTCATTCTAAGGTAGCGAAAACACAACAATTCATATTTTCAGGTGATTATACACTAAATAAAACTTATAATATTATATTCCATTTCTGCCAATAGATCCCCCTAAATGTTACACAATGGTCTTTTAAAGTAACCTCGCATACTAATGTAGTTAATAGGATAATATGATGTGCTCCTTACTGTTGGAAGTAAAATCAGTAGTTAGTAAGCTAGTTAGCCAGTCATGCTAACGATTGCGCCTTACATTAGAGCAGATAAACACACGTTCAAGTGTTTTTGGTTTTGGAAAGGCTAAAAAAGAGACACCACACTTTTTAACTGCGTAAATGAGTATCGCTCTTACTACCGCCTCACTACACTACTTCTACACGAGAAGAATACAAAGCTCGACAGGCCTGCCGTGCCTAGTCACGGTTGCGTATCACATGGTATAAAGGGTGCTTAAATTAAACTCTAACAGGTTACTGGTTGTACTAACTGGATTTTCTAAATTCCCATTATTTCTACACTTGTATTGTCATTATAGTTGGCTTTTTACACACTACAGATGCACAAACTAGAACTCCTATGGTCTGTTTCTTGTGTGTTCTCTGAACGTGGCAGACTGCACCGGCCAGCCTCCAGAGTGGATTCACTGTGACACTGTCTCTTCGAGGGCCTCATGAAGGGAGGCTCGGCTCCCCTCAGAATGGCCTGGGAGCTTGTCAGTGGGCTGGCTGTCAGCACACAGTCAGGACGGGGACGTTTGATGTACCGCATGAGAGGACAGATGGGAGGAAGGAAGAGATGGATGAAGGGGAGATAGAGAAGGAGGTAAGAACAGGTGAAAATAACACATGTGCCAGGGGAGGGCAACTGTGGGTACAACCATTATGAGGTTTATTATTCCCTTTACACCCAGGAGTTTTATGTACGACAGGTGGCAAAATCCAGGAAAAGCTGTGCTGAATTGCCAGAGGAATTGATTAATATCGTGACCGGGGGACACTGTCTTGTCTTCACAGTATATGGGAAGACAAGCAGGCAGAAGTGGGGTTGCTAATTAGACAAGTATTGACTTGGATCAACGTTTGCTGCATAACCTTGGGGGTAGAAAGCCGGAAAAGGGAATGATTTTCCAATTCAAGCCTGACAGTGTCACAAACTGAAGACAATGGGGATATAGACAATCCTTCAAACTTTAATAAGGTATTCTTCCAAGCCAGGCTTTGTGATCACAAAAAAAGCACAGTAGTCAGATCCCACTGGGTGCCAGAAAATATGCCATATTGCACTATAATGGCATTATAACTTTCATTTTAAGTGCACCTTGAGAGTGACCACGCATGTTGTAATTAAACACTGCTATGTAGTAAAACGACAACATGCTCAAACTCATACTAATCATGACCTAGAAACGGAAAACGGAGGGAAGCTGTCTCGACCCTTTTCAGAAAGGGTATCACTCTTTCTGCTTTAATTACATGAAGGCAAGAGAAAAATAATGGTCGTGTGGCATTTTACAATGCCCGCATTCTTGGTGTCCTCATTATATGAACATAAAGAGAAATCTGTATTCCCGCATTATTACGGCACATGGAATATCACATTCACAACCTGCTGAGAGTCCCTTTTTAATGGGCTTTCATCTGTTCTCTCATTTATTCGGGATGCCTTCAATCGTAATACAATGATAAGTACATGAGAACAAGGAGGATTTTTTTTGTCTTTATAGCTGAAATCTGCTGTACATGCATGTATGTTTGTTATGTATGCAGCGGGCAGACACTATCACAAAAGCGGAACGATCACCCATGTTTGCCGCAGTCCAGCATATAATCAGCTAACACGCGGAGTGTAGGTGACTGGCCTCCGATCTCTGATGCTTTGGGAGCGCTCCAGCCACACTGGAGGCACTGCACCATTTGTTGCCCTAATTAAGAATTCATTGGCCACTAACGATGAGTTCTGACCTCCATTTCCTGCACCTTTGTCTCCCCTACGGCGTAGTAAATCAGCCTAGAGCGATCAGCTTGAAACACGCCCAGACGGGATGATTGGTACAGCGTGGCATGCAGCAGAAAGGAGGAGGAGTTAGGAAAGAAGGAGGAAAAAGAAAAGGCAGGAGGGATGGAGGGAGGAGAAGGGGCAGAGAAGAAGAAAAGGTAGGAGGAGGAGGAGGGAGGAGATAAAGTAAAGTGGAGAGAAAGGGGATGAGAAGAAGGGAGGAAGGAGGAGAAATAAGCTGGCTAGTCTCCAAAGCCAGCCGTGTAAAGATGCAGAGTAAGGCTGGCATTAATGTGGAGCCTTGGGGAACGCCTCTGGTGCTGATAAACACATCCAACTGTCTGTCTGAGCTCTGTTATCTGTTGCTCTGCGCTGTATACTCCACTGTTATCCCTGTGGGAGGCAGGAACACCACTAATCTCCCCCTGAGGTGACACTTGCACCTGGGCAGATCCCCATTGCTGATCCCATTTATTACTATTTTCGTCATTGCACACAGTGATAGAGCTACTGGAGCTGTGATCTATACGGATCTGCCTCCTGTTGTTTAATAATGCATTCCAGTAGTTATCACATATTTGAGTCAATGGGTGACAGAATTTGATTGACAGATTGGCAATTAGAGCACCCAAAGGATGATAGTAACTCGATATGTTGAATTTAAAACCAAGGGGGCATATTTCTGTTTTTACTTTTTGTCTGACTCAGACAAGAATTTGAAACTTTTTATGTAAAGTTGAAGTTTATTTGAAAAGCTATGAGGAGGCTCCCACCACTTGCCCCAACATGTGTTATTTGTTATGTGTCCGTGTCTCCAGAATCTCTGAAATGGAGGTGGTAAGCTAGCATGACCCATAGTCAGAATGACCACAATCATAAGTCCAGAATTTAAAAAATCTGAATTGTCTTAAGTCAATTAAATGCAAAATTTGACATTGAAGTTATTTCATTGAATTGCCAAAAGATTTCTTTTAAACTGATATTGTTGTCTTTACTCTCTTCAACTTGATCTGTCACACCTACTAGTGTGTTGAAATAATGTTGTGCAACAGTTACAAATACCAGATAATACTACTAGATATCCCAAAAATACCAAATATGTCTTGAATTTTAGGGAAATGTACGTAAGAATGATGCACACTTCCTAAAATATTTCCATTTGATATAACACAGCTATAAAACAATGGCCTCTTAAGTGTGAATATTTCATTTAGTATTAGCATTATACAGCTTCACTGAAGTGTTGATAAAAGCAGATAAAGAAAACAAATTTGATTGTGTCATATAGTCTTCGAAAATGATTTTACTTGAATAAACTTCAAGTGAAAAATCAAGAGTTTAACAGGTAGTTAAATGTCAAGTTAAAGGAAAAGTTTGACATTTTAGGAAATAAGCTTATTCACTGTCTTGCTACGACTTACTGTAGATGAGAAGATTGTTAAGGTAAATGTGAAGCTACGGCGGGTTAGCTTAGCATAGCTAATACAGACATGTTTTTACACTTCAGTTTTTGTATGGATTAAATCAAAAATATATAATGTTAATAAGTGAGCTTCAGAGGTGCTGCCACTGTCGGCTGATTTTTTAATCTCTGGACAGAGCCAGGCTGTTTACCCGGTTTTCAGCCTTTATGCTAAGCTAGGCTAACCAGGTACTGGCTGTTGCCTCATATTTACCATACAGAAACGAATGTGCTATAAATCTTCTCGTGTAAGATTGACACACTGAACATTTATTTTAGAGTGAACCTTCTGATAAACAGTATTATTTCTGCACTAGTAGATAAATTATCACCGTCTTCATGATTGTTAGATGTGTTACTGTGCTCTGTGGATTTGTTTTCCTCTGCTCCTGTCACCTTCTAGTCTGTACCTGGATTGGCGTCTATCAGGGATACTGTTGCTCTTATTGCTGCAGATGGCAGAAAACAAAGAGATATATCCTCAGCATAAGCACTTCCCACTGCCAGAGCAATGTCAACTGATTTAAAGCGCCACGGCTCTCCTGTCACCACAGGCAGGGCCGGGGCCAGGGCTGGATATGCTTGGCTGAATATGAGCAGGGCAGATTGCTCATTCACGCAACACAACGACAAAGACAGATCCTTCAAAGTCCCTCACTTGCACGCGCACATCCAAATGCACCAACTGGCACGCAAAGAAGCATCCTTCGCCACCGACACACACACACACACACGCGCGCACACACTGCTCGGCATGATAGATGAGAAAAGACACAAAGGTCAGCAGTCAGCAGGGCTTCACTTAGACAGGACTCGGGTTCTTTTACATCACCTTGACTTAGGAGATGGAGCTGACCCAAACTGATATTTTCCACCGTCGTTGCACTGTAATATACAGTACAGGTCAGCAACTGTTTTAAAGGGCGAGAGCTGTAAAAGGCATCCAGTATCCCCACCGCTATTTAACCTGCGCTGTGCTGGCCGCTGTCACGACCGGACTGTTTCTCATTTCCCGTCCTCTGGCATATGAAGAAGGGATCCCATGTGGTTGTGAATGACACGGGCATTTATCACGTCCCCGTTTGCAGATCAGCACTCCAGTCAATGTGGTTGTATATCTCCCTGAAAAGCTACCCTCCAGGGGAAGTGATATACCGAACGTATCATTCATACACACACACACACACACACACACACACACACACACACACACACACACACGGGCATGATTACACAACTTGTCACAGAGAGGGTGAGGTGACTGGTTGTCACACCCGTTGACCCTCGGCCTTCACTGTGCTGTAACCACACAACATGCACTGCAAGAGAATTAATGCAAACGAAGGCGCTGGAACCATCATACATGAGCACCACTGTTTGTGGTATTATAATTTGACCAATTGTCAAAATTAATAAAGACTAATAAAGATTAATAAAGGACAGTAATTAACAGAGTAATTACACTATCTCCTCATTAGTTTGCAATTGTCATTGGAAGACCTTTAAAAATCCTGGACTTGGATTCACATGTAGAAATAATAGAACCCGTTGCAGGGCAGACTGTGGTTAAGCTCCTCTTAAATAACTTTGTTTCCTCAGACACAGTGGCACACACGCTACTGTTCAAGGATTTAATTATAGCTCCTTTAATTGTCCTGACCTTGGAATGAGGCGCTGGGAGTTAGGGGTTGGAAAAAGGGTAGCAAGTCAACATGACAACCAGAAAACACTGATGACGTCAGTGTGAGAACGGTCAATAAGCTTAGCTGATAAAATAAAAATGACCTGTTGTTCACAGACTCCCACATGACCAAATCAGCCATTGTCTACAGTGGTTCTCCAGATGTATGTTTTTATAATATATAGTATATAGTAAAATTACTTTCCATAACTTTTAGGCTACACAAGTAAGTTTAAACATTTTAAAACCACAAAAAAATTTAACCAAAACTTACCAAAGCAATAATTTAGTTATAGGACAAAAACTGAAAAATGACTGCTTTAATTCTTGTATGCTTATTTTAATTTTAAAAGACAGAAAACAAAAATGTGTTTTTCAAAGGATGAACTGGAGTTAATGGCCATGGAAATATGTTGTTCTACTTTATGCACGTGCATAATGAACCCACGATCAAAGCTCATACTTTAGTGACATTGTTTCAGTAAACAGAAATGCCTTTTTTGATTAAATGGGCCAAGGCAGACTCAATGTGTTAACTCAGTGTGGGTTGGAATCTAGCTTGTTTTTGTCTCCCATGCCATTCTGTACCGAATAAAGCACAAACACTGTGACAAATTGTCTTTTGAAAACATGAGTTCACTGGAAAGCCAACTAACATTGTTGTTGCTTTGGTTTGTTTGTCGCTTAGCCTTTATCCTCGTAGTGGCAAGGGATGAGATAGCATGACAAAGCACGTGATCAGCATGGTAACACTCATGAGAAGCCACACAGGGTTCCTTCTGGGACACATGGCGGGGAGTCTAACGGCCAATAAGCTTGGCAACCTGCAGCCTCAGGTTGGAAAAGAAGGCTTAAAGTAACAGGATTGGGGGAGTTTACCATCTGAAGAAGGGATAGTAAAGTGGATTACACTGTAAATCATTCAAGATCTTTTCACCAGCTGTGGTGCTACCCCGTGTCTCATCAGACATCTGCAACTTGATGCTCATTTGGCAGTGTTATGTAGCATGCAAAACATACAGTGTGCATGTGAATTGACTGCATGAACATTCATGTGCTGGCTAGATTTCCGCCTCGTATCACTTGCATTATACATTCTACACAGGACACTACATCAAATCAAATCATCTACTGTATCTACAGTACATACTAATGACAGTATCTTGTCTGAATGCATGTCATCCGGTAGAATTATGTCAACGGATGCGTTGTTGTGGTCTATGAATTCCCATCAGCTGTTGTATGCTGCTACACGTCAACTTAAACTTATCAGTTAGCGGCGAGTATTCACTGAAGTGTTGTTTCCCCAGCTGTGGATTAGCAAACAAGAGAGCTGAGATCTTCTTGGCCATGGCTGTTGTCAGAGTGGCAAGATAGACGGTGTAATTAGCGCTTAGTGCCATCATCCAGGGCAGATCCACTGACTGGTGGGAACCCACTGGGAGAGAAAGGAAGATGCTAGCAAAATGGCTAGAGGCTGACTGACAGTGCAGGCAACAGAGGGAGAGAGAGAGAGAGACCAACAATAATGAGTTGCAGCTCTGGGCCTCTGAGTTTTTCCTCTGCTTTCTTTTTCCTCCCTCCTTCCTCCTTTGCATTGCATCGAGGGCCATGGGCCTCCAGTGCTGTGATGTCCCTTTTACTGCATATAAGTGTCTGTTTTGACTACATGGAAAGGCAGCGGGGACTTCCACTGAGAAACGCGTGTTACAATAACACCCATTTTCTCATGTATTATGCATGTCCAGTCAGCATATTCATTCCAGATAATAGGAATGCAGCGAAAGCTTGCTCACATGGAAGCCTGTTTTGCATGTGCAGTCAATGCAGTTTAGGAGATTTAGTTCAGCAGGCATATAAGAGAGCTGACTACAAATGATTCTAATTAACCAAAAGCATAACTGTTTTCTGACAGTCATTTAACATGTCAGGGACAGGCATTCAATTTTATTTATTTCATTTTATTTTAAAAGTTTATATGACAGGAACTACGCTAATAAACATAAATTTAAATACTTGAAATCTGATGCATTTTACATAGATATAGCTAAAAGCTAATTTTCATCCCCAGTCTCTGGGCAGGTGAACAATAATACAAACACCATAAACATTACATACAACAAGCATTATAAAACACTGTTCACTATGTACATAGTCACAGGATGCATATGGTATTTACAGAACTGTTGTGGTTGTTTGATTAGTTAATAGCGGTTTCATGAAATTAAAATTAATGATTGCATTCTTGATTCTTCTTTAAAGGTGCTAAATTCGAGATTGGGAGCATTTCTATTGCCTCCACACGGCTCTCAACATGGCGACAGCTGAGCCGGCGGGTCGTAGCTAACGGTGCTAACAGCGCTAAGAGTGAAAACAACGGCAACACTGCTGACAGAGATAACAGTGTTAACCTGGGGGGGAACCGGAGGGTGGGTGCTATGCCTCCACATGCCTTACAGTGGTGGCAGTGCTGTGGTTTCTTGTCCAAAATGTTTTCGAGATTTCTTAAAGATGGAGTAGAGGGGTTTTAGGGTGGTTGCACTCGCGCCTGGGACCAACTAGTGGTACCATAGGCCAAGTGAGAGAAGATCACAGAGTGTAGAAAAATCTAGGCAGCTGTGAAGCTGTAAGGATGTTGATGAATATGGAAAATAGAGCGAACAAAACACTCCATCTCACACATTTATTATTATTATGTTATGCATCCTCTAGCAGGTGCAGTGGGTGATCCCCTATGTTACATGTAGTTCCCCCATGAGAGCGGACACTGACTGACATGCTAATTCAGCATAATGAAAGGTCAGTGTGACAGAGACACGCCCTTTCTCCTGGGTACACCGTGACAAGCAGTGTATGCTACTGTGTTCGTGACATGATGTACTGCTGTGCCATTAGTTACACACATATGGAGTGATAAGTGCAAGAGGGGTGTCGTGTGTTTATGTGTGTGTGTGTGTGTGTGTGTGTGTGTGTGTGTGTGTGTGTGTGTGTGTGTGTGTGTTAATGTGCCTGTGACAAGCAAGCAAGGTGCGGTGTATGAGCGACAGAGGTGTGTAGGTGTTTTTAGGTGTGCTACAGTTGGGCTGCTTAAACAGCACATCGTGATTAACCTGCAGGTCAGTCTGGTGGTATTAAGGCCATCACTCCAATCCCCACATATCCATCACAGGCTTTCAGGCCTGGATATACAATGCTAGCCCCAGCCTGACAGGTATAAGGCTGGGCTTCCACTGGGCAAGAAGCCCCTGTTTTTGGCTCTAACTTATAGCGTGTGGTGCTATTTGGCATAAGATTCATGGCCCTCCTCTCTGCAATACTTCAATACTTAAGACTGATGAAAATCTGCGATCAATAAGCAAATAGGAACTGAAAGGGCAGTCGGCCTCTTAATTCATTGGCATGTGAGACTGGGATGAGCCGTGGTGTGATGGGACTTCGGATCTAGGTGTTCCATCAATCCTGCAGCTGGACACCAGCCGACCTGCTCCCATCTAAACTGAAAACCAGTGCGTTGAAGGTCTTTAACATTCAATCACTGCTTATTAGATCTCGCTCAGAACCTATTTGGCCAGACATCTCAGTAACTGTTCAATAAATTTACATTAACACTAGGAACCAGAAGGGCGAGCTAAAGATAAACCCCCCCCCCCCCCCAAAATCAAACAAAAAATTACTTATAATAATTATTAATGGAATGATTGGTTCAAGCTTTCAAACATCAATCATGTCAAAGTGCTGTTAGCACCGTTAGCTACGAGCCGCCGGCTCAGCTGTCGCCATGTTGAGAGCCATGCGGAGGCAATAGAAATGCTCCCAATCTCTTATTAAGCACCTTTAAATGAACATTTACTTAACATTCTTATTATGTAAAGCACTTTGTTATCAATAACAGCTACATACACTTATTTGTTATCAAAGGACAAGTACCTCTGCAGTGTACTTCAGTACAGAAAGGGAGTAAAAGTAAGGGAGTAAAAGTATCTGGTTACTTTCATCTCTAACAGAAGTTTGGTAAAATGTAAACATTGAGGTAAACTTTGTAAAGTGTCCAACTCCAAACTCAAAGTAATTATACCTCCAAACTGTACTCAGCTGAAGTACTTCAGTATATTTATTTACTGTAGACGTGTCACATTAAACTACAGGTCAACGCTGTGTAACCTCTAAAAAAGATATGATGGAGATACACCAAATGTGGCCAACAAACGGAAAGACGTGGTGGAACCCAAAACGGTTCGGTTTGCTCCGGCTGGTGGGTGGTGCTTGGTTTTGGCTCGTCCGTTTTTAACATGGCAGCCGGGTAACAAACTTTCTCATTTTATAGCTAAACATTACACTAAAATATGTTTCTGAAAATATTTGCGGCGAGAAATAGGCAATGCAGTAACAGAATCTTGATTCGTATTTGATCAGATTGATTGATTTTTTAATCTAATTTTAGGAATACTGTCATGGTATAAAGAACACACCACCATATATATAAAATCTGAGTAAAAAAAGTTTACTTTTTTAATGCAATCAGAACTGTGGGATCTGCATGTGCATTTATCACAGTCCCTGTAACATCCGACATCATAGCACTACTTATTGTCCAATCTTAGCCACTGTCTAAACTATTGATTAAAAGTCGATACATTTTTTAATCTGAATGAGAACCGATACAGTATCACAAAACATAGTATCACGATACTCAAGTGTCGATTTTTTCGTATACGACTATTAAGAACCCAGAGGTAATTACTTCTAACAGAAGGAAAATTACCAAGATTGGAACTACTGAAGCATATCGAGAGGAGACTCTGACTGCACAGAGATGCTGAATATCAAACAGCTCAAATCTGCCTGTTTGTCGACTAGGAGAAGATTGATTCAATCAACAAATCACAGCTGTCAGAGGAGTGCAGGAGTCATGGTTACTAAATCAGAGGAGTTGAAGATTTATAACCAGGCTACAGTCTAATCCCTCATACTGGAAATCACATGCTTCTCTGGCACAGAACTGAGTCAGAGGTCTCCGGGAAATGGGAACAAAATATGAGAAAACACTGTGAGGTTAAGGGGTAGAAAATATGGTATATAATATCATCATATATAATTAAATAGTTAATTTGGAGCACTAGTGAAACTGGAAGTTTCAAGTAACCAAAGTCACGTCAACTCAGGGCATTTATTTGTACAGAAAAGTCAAGTCAAAAAAGTCAATCCGACAATCACCCCCACTCTAAGCAGTGGTTGACTATGTGGGCACCACTTTTTGTATTTGCAAACACCACGAGAGACTGCCCACAAATGTGTGCATTGCATTGAGACTACAAAGTTCTCAGAGAGAGATCAGGGAGGAAGTGAGATGTAGCTATGACACCAGGCTACCTTCAAGAGTGGCCATTCAGAAAAGTTATAAACCCTCTTGTGTTTAGATGAGGTCGAATACAGAAGTGTTTGAAATGTTCCTTATTTTCAATAAAAATAGTTTACCAAAGTAGCCAGTGGGCAAAATGTTACCTCAGTCCCCAGCAAGAGGATTTTGTCTGTCTTAGACACCTGCACTACTGTCTGTTCAACATAAATTTAAAGAAACATATCCTCATGCATTTGTTGTTTTTTTTCCCGCTGTACTGAACTCGCACCGAACTGTGACACCTAAACAACATCCTACTCTTTTGACCAACTCCGTCTTAACAATCGGAGCACATTAAATTACTCAGGAGAAGAGCTTTGACTGAAAAAAACTGACACCTGATTAGAGGTTTAAAAAATCATTTTGTGTCCTCTGTGACATATTTGACATAACCACCAACATACATATAAGCAAAATAATACAAGGATGGATGAATATCTACGTATTTGCTTCACAGCAGCATTCAGTGAAACATCGCCCATCTATACCGTAGCTACTCTGATGTGACATGTTTCATCCTCGCCATAGGTTTGAAGTCCATAATCTCTGTCCTGGCTTGCAGCCCAACTCCTTCATCAGAGGAGAGGGTGGAAAGAGGACAAGGTGTTTTTGTGTTTACTCAGTCACAGATGCACAATTCTTTAATCCATACTTTTGAAATGACAAATTGGCAAAGGATTAGAAAGAGAGATTTGGACATAGCACAAGAAGCGCCATGCAAAGCCTTCTATATGTGCACAAAACCCTTTTAGTCTGACAGCTAAAACAGTTGAAATAAAATATGGTGCACGCCCAGTATCATGAGTTTATGCATGATACTGTACATGTTTGCAAATCAGCACTGAATATGATATAAATGTGGATTCTCAACAACCAGAAGCTTCAGTTAGCCTTATTTGCACAGGGTGGGAAATTAATTACAGCTAAAACCAACAGTGACAAGATCAATTCCCTCAACACATGACCGGTGGCTACAGGGGGAATTTGTGCGCTCTCTCTCTCTCTCCACTCGTTATGGCTATAATTAATTAGCTGCTTCTGGAGATTTTCACAAATACATTTAGTGAAATTAATCTTTCTATCTTTTTCTCTTTCCTCAAGGATAAATCAGAACTCTCTCAGGTGATTCCCCTCACTTGACCTTTTGTTACTGCACTATAAAAAAAGAAAAAAAGTTAATAAGAACCCAAGTTCACTTTAATAGCCGCAGGACAATTTCTGCATCAGCTCTCAGTAACAATCCCACTACTATCACATCTATCTGAAAGCTCAGGAATCTCTATTTTAATGTGGAGAGAAAGGCCTCAGAACGACATTAAGCTCTTCACTTCAAAGAAAAAGAGTAAATGGTTTTCTGAGGGCTTTCACTGTGGAAAGGGAGGAGAAGAGGCTGATAAAGCATGGCAGAACTGCATCGCAGACATTGAGATTGAGATATCGACCTAATAATGCACAAAGGAGCCCTTGATGTACAATCTCTCTCGGCCTGCCGCTATCTCCTTCTTTTTTGTCTCTCTCTTCAGTTCCGGCTCCCACCGTTCCTTTTCCGCTCCCTGTCTCTTTTTTAAGGCCCGATTTTGCACCTCCCAGGAGGGTGGAGAAACTTCTGAAAGTACACTAATTTATCCCAATGAGTGACGTTCAAACTCAGCTCACCCTTCAGGGACTGACACTATTGCAGAGTCCGAGGAGGAGAAGCGAAGAGAGAGACAGAAAAAGGGGGAGGAGTGTATAGAAAGAGACTGATAGAGTAGCAGAGGTATGCGAGAAAGAGAGCAAAGACGAAGTGATGAGAGCCAGACAGCAGTATGTGACTCACCTAGCTCAGCAGGAGAGCAGAGGAAGGACGAGCAGGTGATAAATACAGCAGGATGTCACCCCACCGCCCTGGAGAGCTTTCCTTACGCACTTCCCCTCATTTCTGCAGAGTTTCACACCATTCAGACAATACACTGGCCTAGTAGAGCAACAGCTAATGCAAACTTACATCAAACCTATCTACTGTGCACCATTGTGCAGTCATAAATTTAAGAAAAAGGAGATCGTTTTTGCTTGCCAAAATGAAGTATCCTCTATAGGCCTGCAGTATCTGATTTATTATACAAACCCAGTTAGTCGACTATAATCTATGTTTGATTCCACAACAATAGTCTTTAAGACAGGAATTCAACAAGCTACTGGAAACATTTCAAAGTGATCTTTGTGCAATCTGACAGAGCACTTTCCAGGAAAGAATCTTTATGCTGCTAGAACAATCCTAAGATGATGAGACTGGGGATGTCAGTTTTGGTTAATTTTGCTTTCGATAGTCCTACAACCATTAACCGGTTAATTTTTAAGAGAAAAAAGCAAAATCATGTGAAATCGCTCTCCATTGACTCAATGAGCTTTGGCAACGCATTTCAAAGTGCTACATCCATCCAATTTTAATAATTGTGATGTAAATGCCTCGCCTTTTGTTTTATTTTCTGTTGGCTTTGCTGAAGTTTATTGCCACATTTTGATTAAGTCACGGGTACTCCGATCGATCAGCCAGATCAGCTGATATTCTTTCTAAATAGTTTGATCGGTGGTCTCTACTGAATTGAAATGTTTACAATACTCATTTGTTTGCTTTCTCGACTGCTCTTTAATTCGCTCTGAGAGCAACAGAGCTGGATACATACTACCTGCTTCGCGGTGCCGGGCCCGGTGTGCTCCATGTTAAATTAACATATAGACCGTGAATTCTCCTATAGACCGACATGCGTAACCGTTAAAAAATGTTCTCGGTGGTTAACCGTTGACATCCCTAGATGTGACATAATGCATCATTCTGTGGCTAGTATTCGTTTGACAAAGACTGAGAGAAACAGCAATATTTAGCTCGATTTATAGTTGTGTGTAAGGGGTAATGGTGTAGCTATAGCTGGTTTGCGTACACCGTAGATGAGGTATGCCTCCTCAAAAATGCAACTAGGCCCAGCCCTAGTGCATGTTGCAGAGAACAAGTCAGTCAACCCTGCCTTCATGCTAATGCACGTTCTATTATTATCATCATTTCCATCACCTAGCTCTATATATACTCTATTTATGCAGGTACATGGACTTGTGCCAACATATTCAATATCTCACCTACACAACAGAACATGGTAGTCATGTGTTACTTAATTAGTGATTGGTTATTCCTGTTGTCTACTACAGACAGGCGAGAAGGTACAGCTAATGAGCTTCCTACCCTCACACCAGGAGTCATCTGGGGAAAGATGAAAGCTTTCTCTCTCACACACACAGAACACAGAAGGATTCACACTGGACGGATGTGCAGACTAGACAAGAAGATGAATGAGAAGAGGGGTGGCCACCTTGAAACACCTGTTCAGAATCAATTAAGTCGGAAATATACTACAAATGAAGCCGGCGTCTGCTCTTACAGGAAATATGGTTTATAATGACCCACAGATCAGAACTTTCCTGCCCCTCAATGTGATGGTGACACCAAGATGGATACATTCCTGGTAGTTTGGAAAGATGTCCATATTTCTGTATGAAACAGTCTGAATGCAATCTACCAATTCTTGCAGTGAAACATCTACATTTAGATTTAAAATACAGAACAAAAATGTAGCATACATGGAGCATGTAATGACTACAAAAGGAGCCCTGATCCGAAGACAGCCAATCCGGATAGACTGCACGATTAATTAGTCCCAATCCAAAATGCAATCAACCTGAACAGACCCTAATAAAGAGAGGACAACAACACTGCTGGCAGCAGCATGATGCGCCAACAACTAACAAGCAAAGGGTCAAAATGTGTAGCTATACATGTCAAGATTCCCTGCACTTCATTGTTTACACTCTCGAGTCTAAAGAGCTGATAGCGAGTCTGCTCAAATCCCTTCAGTTATTAGACATATTTAATCATCTCAGTTTTTCCTGTTGTTGTAGTAAAAAACAGAACCACAGCTGCATTTAAATGATCCTCAGCATTGTGTATTAATAGCTCTAATTCACCACAACCGTTACAGACACAGCCATTACTCCAATGTCTTTGTTTTGAATTTTATCATCAATATATTGCAGTGAAATTTTCTCCAGTATACTGCCATTTAGTCCCTTATTTAAATGCCTTAGAGAACACAAACAATCTGCATTAATTTGGAGAATACTGGAGGATTTATGCAAACACACATACACACACTCGGAGATAGCACTGTGGGTCACAGAATCCTGTTTCAACACATCAGCATAAAGCCTAATCTGGAAGTGGCACAGTTCTGAAGGAAATTAATTATGCATGTGTTTTCATGGGATAATATGTCTCTTTTGGTGTCTCGCTGGATATGGTCGGTGGCGGGGGTTTGTTGACTTGTGTCCTGCTCCTGAAAGTACAGGCCAGGTCAGTAGCTGCCCATGTGGGATGACAGGTTACCCTGCTGATGTCGGCCTTTTTTAGAGGTTACAGCGCGACAGGACTGGAAAGATTCTCTGCATCCGCCCGTTGACATGAAATATCTGCCGTGACACCCCGCTGAGAGGGGGGAGATTCCATAAGAAATTCTGCTGACACCTGCAGCCGTCGACTTCTATTACTCAGCAGACATCAGCAAAGTCATTTTCATTGGATAGTCTTCCAGCGTCACCTGATTTGTCAGCTCTACTTGGTTCCTCACTTTCATTTTTCTTCCTTCTTCTCTGATAAAAATAGTCGGCAGGTCAAATTTAAAAATGTATTCAAAAATCCAGAAACCCCCGTACCTTAGCGTGTCATTCATTCCCTGTCCTTTCTATACATTGCTGTATAACTGTCAGGGTCTTCTTGGTCCACCTCCCTCTTTGCCCTGTTCTCCTCTAATGTGAGGATGAGGTAATTTTGCCAATTTTTCTCCTCACTGAATTTCCTGACATTGGGTTGACATGGGTCACCAGCCTCCATCAATAATACTGACAACTGGTGTTTAGACAGCAACTCCACTGGTTAATAAAGAATGACAGGAGTGTTGTGCAGTTTTCTAGCCACATTAGCAATGCAAACTTTTTCTGGATGCTCGGCACTCACTATACATCTGAAAATGTGTCTGCTCCAACAGTTAAGTATATATTATACCCAACAAGTATATACCACAGGCTATGAATTGAAACTTACAGTACTTCTGTAGCGCCAAGGGTACAGTTATACTCTAACTAAAGAGTATTTTGGCTGGTTGAACAGCGTCTGAAACCCCCTCCCCCTTTCACCTTTCCGACATCAGAAAAGCAGAGGGCTGCGTCTGATTGCAACTTGTCGAAAACAACAATCCTACATTCACAACCACTTTCTGCGACGCCTGGCCAGGTGTGCAAAGATGAGAAAATAAGGTTTGAGCGTCTCTCTCACAACACAACTATTTCTGGCAGGTTTTGTGTTTACAACAGAGTGCAACATTACGCATGCATGCCTTCCAGGAAAGATTGTCTAAATTGTGTACCGTGGTCGAACAACACATCGTACAAACTAGTTCTTTTCAAGCATACCCCCGCATGTTTTTTTAAGTGCAACAAGTGGGCATGACCCCCAACAATGAACTGCTGTTCTCGCCAAAAAAAGCATTAACACAGTTTCCCCACACCGCTCCGCTTCTCTCTTTACTTCACTGGTTCTCTTCTGCAGCTTGCATCCAGTTCATCACTCAGGTAGAGTATCAGCTTACAGGGCAGTGAAGGGACCGCTGCGTCATACTTCCAAGCCATGTTCAAAATCCTACACTCCATTGCATTCTACAGCCTTTCAAGTATTGGCCACACCACATGCTAGCACTTACTAATGTCTAATGTCCCAAAAAAAAATTCTTTAAGCACTTTTATTGAACACACGGGTCGTTCTTTACTTGAAAGGAATGCCCTTACAATGTTTGACATCTTGCTCTTGCTCCTATAGAGATTGAATGCACGTTTTGTAAGTCAAGTTTGGACAAAAGCCTCTGCTAAAAGGCCTGAAACCCACCTTCTGTATTGTAAATCTCTACATGTACAATGATTCATTGACATTTTCGATGCGTCACCCTACACTAACACAGCACAGATGTGAATCTTGTTAGGTCTGTTCAACTATTACATGTCTTAAATGCCAACATTTTTTTATTTATTTCTAGCCTCTTGCTGTTATTTTCTTGGTCTTTTTTTTCTTGGAGCCGTAATATAAGAATTTGACTCAAGGCCATAAAATGTCAAAATGATTTATACTTTTGAGTAAAAGGCCATGAATCAATAATTAAATGACATTCAACAAGCATTCCTCCAAGAACACCTTATTTACTGAAATAATTACTATGATCCTAACTCACATGAATGAAAAATAAAATTTTGATAATTACATGATCACGTAAATATGATATTCATATGCTGTCATTGTCTTTGCACTTTGGCGACAAAGTTACATGGCTTATAAGAAGGTATCCCTCCCTACAGCTGATCCACAGTCAGTGGCAGCCTTGCTGGTCTCAGCAATTGTTACTGTCTGAGACTGATCCTTTACTCCAACGGCTTTACGAGGAATTTACAGCTGTATCTTTGGTACTTGGCTGCTCAGATGAATCGCATTCAGACGAACCAAGCTTAACACAGGAGACTGGATCCAGGGGATTTTATTGGTCCCCAATGGACCTCAAAGATCCACCAGTCTCTTACCCTGACCTTAGGGAAGGGATATGTCTAAGAAAGACAGATGGATAAAGGACTGGACGATGGAATACAGTACAGTACGTGGAGAACTAATGTGTTGTTCTGTATTTGTGAATTTAAGTATTTAAAGTAAAGATACAGTACTCCTTCGCCAGGAGTCGGTTGCACCAGCTGTTCGTAAGTTCTTTTTAAGTTACTAGTGCAGTGTCCGTTCGGCTGATTGCTTTGCCTTTGGTATAGATGCTTGCAGCTGTCTCGAAAACCGCTCACCCAAACAACTTCACACTCGACACTGTACTTCCTTTGGTCCTCAGCAATACACTCGCCAAGTGTGAAGTTGATCAGTTGAGCGGTTGTCAAGAAAGACAGACAGACAGACAGACAGAGACTACTTCCATTTTAGTGAGATAACATTAAGTGTTTACTAAGCAGATGTCTGTGAAGATTCTCAGCCATCCAGGTCAGTTGCACTTGACTTAACACTTCAAGACTTACTGAGTGGAGATTTCCGCATCACAAAATTGAAGCGAAATTGAATTGTGTCTCTTCTCCTGCAAGACAAAGACAAATCTGTTCTAAATCTGTTTGCGCCCCTCTTTCTCTAACCTTAAGATATGTCTAGCGGCAGGTCAGCTCCACATCCGGCTGCTGAAAAATCTTTTGCCCTGCTGCCACTCCAAAAGATAGAATAATTTATGTACAGCATTAAATGTGACTATTTAGAGTCACCACTGTTAGAAAAGTGTCAGAAGGCTGGAGGGTACAAGGTTAGTCAGGGTGATGAAGACTCCCTCGACAGACAGCTAAAGGTCTGCTGATGCCATTTCACTTGTCTCAGATACCATCTGCCATCCCCCGAGCCACTGATCCTTTCTTCCACACTTATTCTCTGCTTTTCTGACACTCTTACATCTACTATATACCGCCCTTTTTGCACAGATATAAATGTTTTTAGGAGAATCAATTTGTCTGTCTCCGGCAATAATCAGCTTCAAATCCCCACTTTATAAAGCGTTCTGTTGTTTGCATATCCCTTATTTTTGCTTCCAGCTCCATTATAATCATGCCATGTCAAAAATATGAGGATTATGAGATTTGCATTGTTTCCACATGAAGCAGACTGGGGGGCTATTTTTTAGATGTGTCAAAGTGATTGCTTTGTTCAAAACAAAAAAGCACGCATGCACGTGCATACTCAAATCCAGCTGTGCACACACACACCATACACACATCCATGTAGCGGTACAGAATTAGGGGTTTTAAATACAAGGCAGAGGCCCACACTGGGATTTGAGAGGGGAAGATCCCAGCAGCAGGCTCTCTCTGCTTTGTCCAGCTCAGCTCTCTACAGCACACATCATTAATAACCTCATAGAAGAGGAGAGAAGAGCAACTGTTAGTCCTTTTGATTTATGGCAGAGCCTCTGTATTTAAGAGTGGATCCAGAGTTTCACAACACAGGCCCACGACCAGCGGTGAGTAAAGCACAGTCCCCGGAGTCCGAAGGTCAAGGTCTGTTTTCAGAGAGGTCATCTTGTTTCTGGATCAGAAGATGGAGCTAGACGCAAACAGAGAGAGAGAGAGAGCAGGGGAAGGGGGTGTGGTTTCCAGACTGTCATAACATCCTGCTGTTTTCCATTCCACTCCTGGAAGATATTTGTCCCTCCAGCAACTCTCTGTGCCTCCGTCGGTGCTATTTCAAGAGCAGCATGCCTACGGTTAGATCAATACATACCCAGAGCAAACAGCGAGTACTGGGCATATACCCTTCCCTACTGCAGTGCAGAGGGGAGGATGAAAGGTGTGCTAACTCCACAGTGTTCTGGGACATGCTGTACGAAGCTGTTCTACCTGGCAGAGAGGTTTCCAGGTTTGGAGAGACCGAGAGGGCCGAGTCAGGTAGAGGCTTCAATGTTTGTTCTCTCCCTCTAAACTTTATTCAATCTCAGAGATTGAAGGTGAAATTCAAGTGGCACTGAAAGATTGCCAAACTAAGGGGAGCGCAAAGAGTTTCCTGAGGAAGGAGTAAAGATGATGGAGACGTTTCTGTTTTGACAGAGCGAGTGGGCATGACGTGCTCTCAACAACAGCGTCGACTCAGAGTCAACATCGACATGCACACGGAGGTGAAGATGGAGGATGTCTATCATGCTCTCACCGAGAACCTTGCTGGGCCTGTCAGCTATCTTCCCCATATAGGCTTCCCAGGTTTAGAGTCAGAAAAATGAGAGAGCAAGTGAGAGGGACAGGGAGGGCAAGAGATAGAGATGAAAACATAAAGACAAAAGCAAAAACAGTGACTGAAGGGTATGAGCAGAGGAAAAAAGAGAATAAAATAATGCAAAAAAAAAAAAAAAGCCCGAGTCATGCGAGAGTGGGTAGATAAAGCCAGTAAATGTACAAGCATCAGCACAAGTGCAAAGTTAGGAATTTCTGTTGCAGCAGCAATTAATAAGCACTATCTCTTTGAGCATGGGTAGGAGGAAAAGATAAATCCTGATCAAATTTTTGGTGGTTCTGGTGGATTTGACAGCTCAAGAAAGGATCAGATTAAATCCTCTCATCAA
Organism: Sebastolobus alascanus; assembly: GCA_916701645.2. NCBI lineage: Eukaryota > Metazoa > Chordata > Actinopteri > Perciformes > Sebastidae > Sebastolobus > Sebastolobus alascanus. The sequence continues at coordinate 1,241,161 of CAKAOJ020000134.1, read as the reverse complement.
ACCTTATCATTAATTCACACATCGAACCGGAGTTTGCCTTGCATTATCTCTGTGCATAATGAAAGAGCACCAAATCTGGCTTGGGGATCCTGTTTTCCATCTCCAGCAGTTTTTCTTATTTTTTTATTTTTTCAATCACATCCTGGGAGGAGTAAAATCTTGTGTTTAATTAGATTTTTTGGTATTATCCTGGCTCCTTCAGGGGAAACACCTGTGAGCTAGATACTAGTTAATAATGCAACTAAAGATATAGAATACAGATATAATGAGTTTAACAATTAACAAGCATATAATTAGGCTGCTGAAAATACACCCCTCTGTCTCTATTAAGCTACTGGCACTTGATGTAGCCAATACAGGACGTAATGGAGGTTTATTGATCTTACAGTGTTACACAGTTTCACCATTATCACTATTCATAGTTGTTTGATTAAAATGTTACTGAAGATCACCAGGACAGGGCCATTTTTCTCTTATGCCTATTGTTACTACTACTATTTTTTTTTCATCTGTTTCATCTGTTTAGTTGTGTTGAGAGTACGGGTAGAAATGTATTTAACCCTGGCACATTAACTCTGACATTTTTAAAAGGTCAGTGTTAATTAATGCGTGTTGACCCCTAAAAATAAACAATCTTAAAGGTGCTATAGATAACACTCAGCCACTATATGTCGCATTTTCCCTCCCCCCTTATATATCGGCACCTTCCCAAAGACTCTGTAGATGTATTATTTTTAAAAAGATATTTGTCAACATAAAAATGTTATCAATAAGACCTTTAATTTAAAAAGTAAATAAATTAAAATAAATTATCTCTCGGTGTAGGTTAAATATGTCAAAAATAAGTTTTCAGTGCTTCAAAAATCAGTCAACATGACTACCGTTTTGCTTTTTGTAAAATATTTTTATAGGTTTGATGACTCATTTTGAATTCGGGGGTGTATATATAAATGTATCTTATCAAATGTGACTTTGGGCGACTAGCTAATCCAGCATATCATATAAAACTGCACTTTGTTAGCTTCTGGGTTGAAGTAGCTAACAGAGGGATATCACAATAGGTGCTCAATACAGAAGCACATTGTTTACATTTCCAAAATGTACCGCTGAGGTAAAATTGAACACTTTCTCCCTCGTCCTCTTCCTCCTGATCTAACAACGCAGGTGAGGGAGGTGTGAGATGAAACCAACAGCCCTCTAAAGCTGCGCATCACTCCATATTCACAAAGATGCTCCAACTTGTGTTTCACTGTGACTTTACGTACACTGTACTGTATATCATCCAGTTATGATATCCTAACAAGGGACAACTTGTCTCTAGCCTTTTGACCCGTGATATGGCTTTTTCAGGAAAAATACACAGCAAGCAGAGCTTTAAATTGGATTAAGGTGAACAGCTCTAAAATCGTATGTAATCCTCATGACACAACAGAGCCTGGGGGGGGGGGGGGGATTTGGGGTGGAACAACGGTGACCTTTTACCAGGTCACCTCAAGGGCCAGGCTGCTAAATACCCCGCTGGTTCAAGGAATATCCCCCTCACCAGAAAAACATAATTCTCATATTGCCCCGCTGTAAACAGAACGATAGATCCTTTTGTCAGCACTTTTGTCATATCATGCTTTATTACAAGGTTAGCCGAAATGTCAGCTGCTCTCGCTGTAGTGGCATTCAGTTTTATGGCTGCATTGTAGCTTACACAGAAATGGACTTAACTCAGTATTTTATCTACATGCACTCAGGAGTGGAGGGATAGCACCACAGATCTGTACCACACCTGATGGAGCAAATGTCACATAAAAAAAAAAAGATTATAGCTCAGCTTTATATCCATCACAAATAATATCAATCAACTAAAGGCCCGGGGTCTATAGGGATAATCTAATGTTATAAATTAAAACGTGTTCAAGCAAGGTTAGCATGAGCAGCAACACCTGCCACTAAACAGTTAAAGAGCTGTAACATCTTCTCTCCCTTAAGATGCCAGAAAACATTCAAGGTTTCTAATGAAAGCTCTGATAAAAAGCTACTAAGTGGACCTCGGGTCAAATTCAAGGTTTTATTTATAAATGACTTCATGCAGTCTCAAAAAACCAAAATCACAGCGTAATTGGTGGTTAATATATTAGGGTGTACAGTGTGGCAGCCTTTAAGCTCCATTAACCCTCTATATAGATCCACAGCTCACTTTATGGGTCTTGTTGGCAGAATGCTTTCTATGAGGACGATTTTTCAAGGGCCCTATCAATACCCAATGGCAGCGTAAGCTCCGAGGGCAGAGCAGTGAGTGATGGGCGCAGCGCTGTCATCATGCAGGGAAGGCTAATGGGAAAACAGTTCCAGCGCCTGCTCCTGCATTGCACATATGATTACAGATATGCGGCGCGAAGAAAGAGGTTGTGTTAAACGACAGTTGATGACAAGAATATGATTTCTCTAGCTCTGAGGCACAGTATCAGCACCATAAATACTGTAATCTGCAGCCTGGTGGATTTTCATGGAGGTGTAAAAGGCGAGATTGAGTTACATTGACCTGCCTGTTTCCCTGACGTGGCCTACAGCGTGTGGGTGGATGTGGTGGTGGGTGGAGGAACACGAGTGTGTATGGGGTTGAAGGTGTCAAGGTTCCACAGATGGGGGGTTGGATGGTAATGTGGAAGCAGGCGTAATTAATCTCCAGATGGGTGTGGGGGCGCTGGGCAGCGGAGTGTCTGTGTCGTGCCTCTCTATGCTGGGGTGTTTCGTGATGGCCCCCGCACCCTCCTCACCCTGGGCTCCTGGGGCCATCCTTCATTCTTATTTATGAGCTTCCACGCGGCCACTCAGCTCTGCTGTACCACCTCTGCATCGATCCCTCAAGGTCGACAAGGAGCTAAGCTGCTGCCGGTGAGCTGTATGCACGAACGGCTATAAGAGGAGAGGTTGGTGTGTGTGTGTGTGTGTGTCTGTGTGTGTGTGTGTGGAGACTGTTGCGGCTTCCGACAGTATTTCCTTCTGTCCTGTTCAGGAGGGGGTATACCCTTTGAGCAGGCATGCCGCAAAACCCCAGGGTGCCACACCCAATCCTGCCGCAGAACCACATCAGGACAAGGTTTCCTCGTAGGAAACACGCCCTGCTACAGCACGCAGGATTCTTTAAAGCCTCCTGGAGACGTTTGAAAAGCTGGTACAACGGCGCGTTACTGCTCTGAGGAAAGAGTCACAGGGGAAACATGAAATACCGAGTAATCCTTGCCAAAGGAGATTAAGATAAAAGTATCCCACAGTCTTGTATGGATCATATTAATGTTGCTACACTTCTGTAAGTGCAAATTGCAGCAAAGTGCAGCAACACCACAGGACCCTCAGGAATGCAATATTTGGCATTAAAATCCCAAATAAGATGTGTGCAGCTAAGATAATGCAGTATTTCCACTGACAGACGCATGCTTGAATCAGAGGATGGTTATGGGAGAGAATTACAGTGTGGACAGGCCTGATGACCTTCGCCCCTTCCAGCTCAAGCCTTTCTACTTCTTACAACTCTATTTTCCTTATTTCAGAGCTGCTGCAGCCTTGAGCCTGTTATATCCTTCTGCAACTCAAATGACTAATCTTCCAAAACCTGGTGCTTCTCAGCGTCTGCCACACATGCCCGTCTGGTACAAAGTTTTCAGTCAAGCTGTGAGCAAAAGTCTGCAGCGTCATCCCTCTTCTAATAGAACTTTGTGGCCTTTGTGAACAAGTGAGCGGCTCAAGGTCAGGGGGTAGCAGGGAGGGCAGCGGGATTCAAGTTCAGAGAACGATGTCATCGCTGTATCCAGGCAGGGAGCTCTGAGCTGCGGGTAAGGAACTTCCTGCTCTCCCCTCAGGGGTGGACGGGCGCTGGGTGGGTGAGTGACGCAGAGCTCATAAAACCCCCTGCGGACCGAAGTGCTACATTTCACGATCTTACTCATGTTTCTCTGGAGCATCCCCTGTGATTGTCAATCTGTGAGTCACGCCACAGTCAGTGGGGTTTCTATTTGTTTTACATTTGTCTCCAGTTTTGACTTTCATGAAGAGAGATGGTCATCTGTTCTTCCTCATTTAAATGAGGGAGGCTATCACAGCAATGACCATATGATGCTCAGCAGTGAAAACGGAGGAAATACTACATTTGTAAAGACATGTGGAGGCAATGAGCAACAGCACGGGCTACAAATATCCCTGACTTTTCTCACCAAATATAAATAACAACTTCACACTCCCGATTTTCATATCCTGTAGACTTTTGCTTTCTTTATTGTGCATACAGCACTGTGGCCATTTCCTGTATTTTATATAATGTTGCCCACCCTTTTGATTTATGACGCATCTTAACTGATATTGATGTTCAATAGAAAACCGCACATTTGGTCATTACTCTTCTGGCTTATATGAACATTGCTGTGTTGAACTGAATTATATTGTGTGTTGTACAGAACCTGTACAGTTTCTAATATTTTACTGCTTTCCAGTGCACCTGCCTGCCGGTTTTAGCAGTTGTAGAAACATACTGGCCGTTTATGGTATACTGTATATCTCCTTTTAATGCAAAATGTCCCCAGCTGTGTGTTTAGACAAAAAAAAGCACTGGGTCTTGTCTCTTGCTCCTACTGAGCCATAATTATAAGAGCGGAAGAACAACATATTTTGGAGAAAACAACTACGTTCCTGTAATTTCTATTCTAGTCAATATATTCTATTTCAAAAACAGATTATATCTTCAAGCTAGTAGGTGCTCTGCTTTCATTCTATCCATCTGCTTAGGGTACTGTAAATGACATTTAGTGACATTCATCGACATAAATGAAAAAAGTATGACCTACATAAGAATACAGACGCAGACAATGGAAGTTCGTTATTGCCTCATAACAGTTATTTGAATCATTCAAAATCTACTACGCATTTTTCTTTACATAAATCTGTCCCCTGATGTACAAACATTACATGTCATACAGGCTTTTAAAAAATGTTTGCGCTGCTCTGATACGGTTGCCATGGTGAGCCTAATTAAACGCGGCTAATTTAAGTCATTCCACAAAATTGCATTATTGTCACAATATAAAGTATGAGGCAGATGAAAAATGCATGGAAAAAACACGCGAGGGAAATCATCAACCTTGATACCGCCTCCGTTCTTTTTCCCGTTCGCCACGGTGCCAATGGGCCTTGAAGATGCCTCCCGATCGCTTATTAACGTCAGTGGCATGCTAATGATATGGCCATTGCTTTAATTCCATTTGCATCAGGAAAACTATCTAGCAGGCACACAAGCATGAATACCATTAGGGTGCAACTCATGAGACGCAAGCATGAGAGGCAATTCACTATGGAATGAGGTTGGCGAGTGACAGGTATGATGGGAAAAGAGCGCGTGTAATTTCTGAATGGAAAACACAACAGTATAATGTATTCGCTCAAAGTGATTCAAATTTCTGTGCATCTTTTGGCAACAGAACTTTAGAGAATAAAACCTGCCACTTTGCAATTTAAAAGTGGCAAAAAGGTAAGATAGTTTGACAACAACCCTAGGGCTGCAACTAGCGATTATTTTTATTGTTAATTAATCTGTCGATTATTGTTAGAAAATTGTTGAAAATGTCATTCAGTGTTTCCCGAAGCCCAAGATGACGTCCTCAAATGTCTTGTTTTGTCCACAACTCAAAGATATTCAGTTTACTGTCATAGAGGAGTAAAGAAACCAGAAAATATTCACATTTAAGAAGCTGGAATCAGAGAATTCTGACTTTTTCTTAAAAATTACTCAAACCGATTAATCGATTATCTAAATAGTTGGCGATTAATTTAATAGTTAACAACTAATTGATTAATCATTGCAGCTCTAAACAACCCATACAGAAAGACAGAAGAACAATGGGTAAAATAGGTGAATGGCGTTAATTAATTAATTAATTAATTAATTAATTAATTAATTAATTAAAGGAATCTGCTGCCAAAATTAAGCCAATGAAGTTGCAGAGCCTGCAAAAAAGCTGAGAGCAAATGATTGGCTAAAAAGTTAGTCAAGTCATTTCATGTAATTTTGAAAGAAAGTCAAAACAAATAATTTGACTTTTTGAGAATGGACACTGGATTAAAAATGACACCTTCATAATGACTTGTGTTTTAATATTTTACTGAATCATTTTACCATTTATCTGGCTGTCATATATTTTTTTCTATATACATTCATATGATAATTTCTTTTATAATATCTTATTATTTATCGTATTTTGGCTCAAAAGGAACTCCACAGAGGTTGATCATCATTTCCCTGAACAGCCTCCTACATGGTTCAGTGCATTTTGCGTCTTGAGGGGACACGTTGTGAAATACACGACTGTCCGTCCATTCATACATAATACTGTCCATGCATGCAGGTGTTCAGTTACACTAATATCTCCTCTCAGCACTATTTGACCGGATCACAATATGCTAGCAACCCATATTGGCTCATGGAACCAATATGGCCGGCACATTGCATAGTGAAGAGGCCGAGCCGAGCTTGAAAAGAGCTTTGTGGGGGAAATTGAAGAATGCTGAGAATAAATGTTTGCTCTATAGGATGTACCGGCCACAGTGTGCTGTGTTGGTGAATAAATGATGAAGAGGAAGAAGGCGCTGTCCTGCTGAGCTTGTCAGCTTTGGACAGCTTTGTGTGTGTGTGTGTGTGTGTGTGTGTGTGTGTGTGTGTGTGTGTGTGTGTGTGTGTGTGTGTGTGTGTGTGTGTGTGTGTGTGTGTGTGTGTGTGTGCAGAGCTGACAGGAGAGCTGGCCCAGTTGGATTTATACACAAGCAAGTTTCAATGTCAACATTTTATGGGGACTGAAATTATATATTGGTTTTTTTTACATATTTGCAAATATTTGTACACTGAGAGCAGGTTCTCCTTTCCATTTTACAAGAATCAATTGTCTCAGCCGTGAGCATCTTATTGCATTTCCTTGTCTCTGTATTACAGTACCAGTCATAAAGTAGGGTTGTTGCACAATCATGGCCTGTAGAGCACACAGACTATGTTTACACTTCTGCATGATCGCAATCATCACGTGTTTATATTGTCAATACATTGTTGAAAAGTCTAAGAACAAGACTAAGGCTCAAAATGACCCTCACTAACGCTGTTCACCATCTTAGTTTAGCGTATACTAATATTTTCTCTCAGAAGTACGGCTGGGGCTGATGGGAAACGTCTTTAGTTTTGCGGGTATTTTTCTATTAACAAAAATGTTGGACAAATTTAAACTTACACCTTCTGGTGCTGCTAAATGAAAAGTCAGGGGATCATCTAAAAGATTACCATTCATAGCATTATATGCGATGTTAGCAGACTAGCAAGCGCACGCCAGATTTGACAATGACCGCATAAATAGCCAGGACAATACATTCATGAGGAATGGGTAACAGAGCTTCTTTTTCAAGAATGTGAATGACAAATGTAAAGATGTAATATAAAACGACGTCGAGCGCCACTTCATCAAAGTCCACAGCAACCTTTCATGGGACTTTCCGGCTGGTAGCTAGCAGTCTACGAACAGAGAAGGTAAAGGAGCTGAAAACAACGTTTAAAAGACGATGTCTCTGTTTACCAAACTTGACAAAAAAGGCGCAAAGTGGCGCATATCCTAACGAAACAAAAAAAAAAAACCTATACAATGTTAACCAATTACTATTAGTATGAAAAACTGGAGAACAAATTTTGAAATGTCCACTCACCGATCTCTTTGCTGCCACCTATTATTATCACTATGGCTGCTAAAAGAAGTCATCTTCCCCACAGGGATAATTGCATCTTAGCACAGCTCAGTAATGAGATCAACACAAGACTAACCAGTTATCCATGCTCTGTGCTTTGCATGAAGCATGACAAAATATAGTCAAATGTATCGCTCCAAAGAAATCAATTGTTCCAGGTCGAGAGCTGGAGAGGAATTTTGCTGGCTAACTGTAAATCTGATCACTACAATGACGCCTCAATACCTGTTATTCCCTCTTGGGTTTAATTATTGAAGGCTGCATTAGGCGCTGTCCTGCTGAGTGTTTGTCTGCTAACATGCACAGTATTAGCTATGTAAGACACACATGCTGCAATTGCTGGTAGTCTACCAGCATCACTAATGCAGCATGGAAACTGAAAAACTTCTCAAGTGCCTGTCAAGAGATTTCTCTCTGGAGCCACTTAAAGACTGTAATTTATACACGGAGTCTCTGGAAGCTCTTTAATGTACGCTTCAGACGCATATGACAGACTCTCCAGAAGTACGACGCGTCAGACAGTCACGGCAGACACATGGTGGTGGTATGTCACTAATCCATCAGGGATTTAGTCTGTTGCTCCCTCCCTCAAAGATGCCGGGAACTCAAGGACAACATCTCTGAAGTCAAACGGAGGATGCTGATGTCATTTTTTTTATGGCACCAGTAAGATGATGTCACAGAAAGCTGACATGCACCAGCTCACGGAGAACTTTTTCAACTCTTTGTGAACAAAAACAGACAGATCTGTTGAGTTCTTCCTCATGTGTGAGACACAAGTTGATTTTTGAAGGTGCCTAAAAGACCTAGAACCACACCGACAAGGACATCCACTCCAAACTTGTGGTGTGAATGTGTGTGTGTGTGTGTTTGCAAACGTGCAGTATTGTGATGAGCCACGGAGGTGTCACCTGCTACTGCGTGTGGCTGCGTTCCTCCGTGGTGTTGACAGGGAGAGGGGGGTTATGGGATAGGAGCGGCGACAGCGGTCTTTCAGACTGCAGCAGGTGCTGTCAGCCCGCTGTGTTCCCGCTGTCTCCCCCTTCATTTTTCTCTCTTTCTTCTACCAAACTCCCTGTTTATTTGTCCTCATCCTCCACTGTGTGTGCCTCACTGGGCTCTCTAACAATTTCAGTCTCCACACCAACATGAATCTCTAATTCACATGTGTGAATAGGAACTCTATATATAGTATGTGTAAATCATTCTGAGTGACTTGGACAGCATTTTTTTTTAAAGTTAACCCATTTGTGCGCAAATACTATATTTAGTATGATAAGGAAAAATGCAACAACATTTGTTCTGATTGGTCAAAAGTCTTGAAATTTGGTACACATACTTTTTAAGTATCTTACTGGAAAACTTCAACCTTATTTTTCAATCAAAGGAAAATTAAATGTTTTCTACATTAAATAAGTTTTTATACTCCATATGTGTGCATATCATTGATATTCAACTTGTTATTAGTTCATAGATACCAAATACGTGATTGTGCTGCTTGTAGTTTCCGAGAAACAGCCATTATCTTATCATACTATATCTAGTGTTTGGGCACATGGGACTATTGTTTTTTCCTAAAATATAGTGGAGTCTATTGAGAAAACAGTAGTCCCATGCATGTGCCCAAAGACTAGATATAGTATGATAAGACAAACTCACTTTCCAGCCAAACGGTTTGACCAATTATTAAAATTTCTTCACATTAGAGTTTAGGCAAGTCCAGAGAACATTTCCACCAAAATTTCAGTTGTGGGCACAAATGGGTTAACTAGGAAAGGAAAACACTCTCAAACATAAAACATGCCTAAGTTGAAGTCTGGAAAGTGATCAAGCAGCAGCTGTATAATGTTAAATTCCAGCGAGACAGCTGGAAGATTTACGGGATCATGACTTCCAATCAAGCACAGGCATTTTTCATGATATCCAAACAGATGGAATAGCAGCCTGACCACATGTAACATGTTTAATATCATCAGATAAATGAACAAACATACCTAAGCCTGATTAATCTGCCGTGTCACGCATTTGAGTAAACACTGCATACAGGATGCATAATCAGTTCTACATCGTGCTTAAATATACAGTAAATATACAACAGTGTGATTCGTGGTAGAACAACTGTACAGGGAATGATAGTAAGCTGACAGCTGTCAGTCAGTGTTTTATGCTCCACTAAGGATTAGTCTGTGCATTAACAAACACCTAATTACCCTCAACTGCTTTTCATTCAGATTCTATGAATATTTAATGGCACGCAGTAATGAAATTGCGTAGAAGTAAATTCAGGCGCGCGGAGCTAAACAACAATGCAGAGTAAAACTGCAATTATTAAATAGCGAAGGCCATCGCAGCATGAGGCCTTTTAATTCAAGAGTAATTAAAACTTGGCCAAATTATTGACAGCAATAACACTCACTCACTGTTGAGGGATTTAAAACATGACGTACATGCAGTTCTTATCATAAATTTGTTTCGTAATTACGTTCCTAAACCGCGGCGTAAACACCAATGAGGGCTGAAACAACAAAGTGGATTGTAAACACATCATTTATATGCTAAACTCCTGCGCTGGTCAGCGAAGCAGCTCTCGGTTAGCAAACCATGCCAACTATTAAAGGTAATAGCACATCTTGCCATTGAAAACGTCGAAGCCGATGCTATACGACCAGCCACCGATTAGTGTGGTTTTTTTCTGGTGAAACCCAGAAAAAAAAAAGACATCAGAGGGCTTGTTCCCTGACTTCAGCTGCGTGTTCACATGCATTGTCCTGGACAGCTATTGATCCACTGAGAAATGAAGAGGAAGGAAATCAATAGCTTTTACATGAATGCACATGAAGCAGTTTTAGTATGTGTGCGTGTGCAGGATGAGGGCTGAAAGGGTAAAACGCACAATAGTACTGCAAATGTGCACACACCCAAACACATACTGTAAGTGTGTATATATACACACGCTCACATGACCACAAGTCTGGATATACGAGTGGATGGTCATGCAGAGAGAACAATAACAACAAGGGTTGTTAGGGCCAGAACCTGTAACCTGCTGCTGCCTCCATTACTTCTGTAAGGGTGAGAAAGTTGGGCCGAGCTGGCCACACTCCACTGGAGAGATTTAAGAGGTCTTTGGATCAAAGCCAGGGATTTTATTTCTCTGGAGTATCAAGGCTGACAGTGGCTTAGGTTCCTAGTGATACACACATTAAAACCATCAAAATGCATCCCTCAGTTTCTGTCTCACTCACTATCCCTTCCTTCCTTCCTGTCTCACTCTCTTTCTCGAGAGACATGCAGAGCATTCATAGGCCTGTGACAGATTAGGTCTAAATGATCTGTCATTATATTTGACCAATGGTCAATCAGACCAGATAGAGACACGGACAGACAGGCAGACGCCTGCGTAGATCTGAATCTACGAGCTAATGTGCCGCCATGGCAAGACGAACAGATCACCCAAACCGCCCACTGTATCACCCATCAGCTGCAGGTCTTGATAGAGTTAGTACGGCAGATGTTCATCACAGGTTTTAGGTCTTGCAGTGCTGATGTAAGGGTCTGCGACCTTCTTTGGGATTATTTCATTCAGCCTTCCTGCTAGGAAATTTCTGGCTAACTACAGCCTAATTTAGAACCATTTTTCAGACTAAAGGCCTGGTCACAGCAGCATTTAAAATGGCAAAAATCTTGTGGTGAAATAAATTAAATAAAAGACAAAAAGATTAGATAAAAAATGTATGTAAACTCTGGGATAACAGCAGGGGGAGAGGGGAGGGAAGTCAAAAGCGTTTGTGGGATGCATATTTTATCAGTTATCAGAATCAGATCATATGTATAATATATCATTTATATAGTTTATAGTAGATTATCAGTGTGTTTTCTTGACAGATTCGCTCGTGGCATAAGGAGAAAGTAGACCAGATGTCGAAACTATTGCTGAAGATCGTGAGCCGGCCGCGGGGCTCCGTGGTGAAACTACTTATAAGTATTTATAAGCTGGTGGAAGGCGATTCTCAGAGTGTTTTGTGAAATTTGCCAGTTATTTTTCAGTTTCTCACAGGGGGAATACGACATGAAGCCACACAGTTCATGTGAGACTCACAAGAAACGTGTGGCTCAAAAAGAGATGTGATCTATGGATGCATTCGGGCAAAGCATAGAGATGATACAACATAAGGGGCAGAATAGAAATGTTTATTATTTAAGTTAGATAGACATTATATCAAAATTGTAGACTACCTCTCAGCCTTGGTAAAGTGTTCCACATTGTCCCACACAAACATTCTCTTTGTCTTACATTTGTTGGGATCTGGTCACCCTAATACAATCCCAAGAACAAAATGCCAGAGAGGAGTAAACAGCACAGTACAGAGAAAATAGAAAGAAGCTTGGAGAGTCTCTGTTAACATGTTAGCAGTTAGCTCTCAGTTTTAACAAAGATGTGCGGATGAATTTTACTGCAACACTTTCTGGTGTGACCGAGCCTCAAAACACTTTTATACATTTGTGTACGAGTTACATACAGAGTATAGATTTTATTTGTATGTTTCCAATTGGGGTTTTTTTACCATGAGGTGTCTGGGAGCTGGGTAGCACAAACTTGTGGTGAAGGCATGCGCACAGCCAACAAAATGACACATCAAAAGCTCCTCTGAGTTACAGTAATCAGGAGAGAGCCTCAAATCTGCCAGAGTGTGAGGCAGTGAGTAATTAAGCCTCTCTGGCAGAGCAAATGGGTGGACAAACGTTTGATTTCACTAATTCCTTCTCTCTTTGTCAGTTTAAACGTGTCAAAGAAAACGGTGTGTGCGCGTTCACATGTCTTTTCCCTCCTCTGGTCTCCTGTGGCTTCATACTAGCTGTACATTTAATAGTATAAAGTGTAATCATTGTGTTGAGTATACTGGGTTAGTCATTCCAGTCATATCCAACACACACATACACACACAGCTGTCAGCGTAGGGTGTCTTGCAGCTGGAACAGAGGCTGTCATAGGGACCTAATGTCAAAGCAGAGCTGTAGTCACAGTTGTACCTCAAGGCATAACCAAAGTCCATATCAATTCTCCCTCTCTTCATTCTCTCCTTTTCTTCCATGATGAGAAAATTCAGACTCATTCGGCCCTATCCGTTTTTCCGTCCCACAGATGATGAGAGGTTGGTGTCGGTGTCTTTCTAAATGTTAAGAAACAGTCGGTCTGATAAGAGATGTGACAGTAGGGACCAGCGGTAAATGTTTGAGGGGGATTGGAGTCTTTTCCTTGTATGACACGTGTCTGGAAACCCATGACCCCCACAGCTCAGCGCTTACAGCCACATTAGTCACTATAGGCACATAAAGCCTGTCTTGCCTCTGCTTTGTCAGCTCGGGGAGCTGAGATTACATCACATCTGAATCAGATTATTCTTCTCTGACCTTCTTTTTCACCTAAATTCAAATGAACAAGAGGAGCTCAATTACTGTAGGTATATGTCTTAAAGAAGGAGCAACTTTTTCTTTCTTTTGACCTGCTTTTGAATTCCTGAGGACAAATATAATCTTGCTGTGGTGCATGCATATGGCAGTATTTGTTATTGTCTCAGTTATTATCCCTCCACTACTCTTTCTTCCTCTTCAGATATGCTAACTCTCCTTCCCGGATTAGGCTTTTTTGGGGTTCTGAACACTCATTATTCAGTTTTGATTTTTGACGCATTTTGCATGAACATAAATAGATTATGAGATTATTTTTTACCTTAACATCAGCACAACAAATAAAATCAGTTACGTTTGGTGTAAAAAAAATGAGGAAATACATATAAAACCAGAACTGTCCTAATTTTTAATACTGCATTTATACTGTACATTTCAAGAAATATTCCTATTTAACTCATATTTATACTCTTCTTGCATTGATATTGAACATACTTAATAAATCTCACTTCTCAGCATTTACTTATTCGCACTGTAGTTATATGTTATAAATTGAATGTGTTTAATGCACATATTTGTACATATTTCTTATATTTTTATTATTTATTTATATTTCTCTACATATATTGTGTATATATTGTAGCATTAGGTATATCATTTACATGTTACTTACTCCTTTATTTCCATTTTCTTACATTTATTTATGTTTATATAAGAGCAACTGTAATATCCCAATTTCCCCCCCGGGGATCAATAAAGTATTTCTGAATCTGATTTCAAACCTATTCATTTATTCACCCACAAAGTATTGTTTGTAAATGAGCTGATGAATGTAAAACAGGTTATCTGTACTATAAAAGTAATTCTAATACTGAGGATTATTTTCAAATATTATTTCATGCATAGGTCTCTACAGGTCAGAAGGAGTATAAAGTAAGTTTCTGGCAGTGAGAACTGATTCTCGTCTATGGGGCAACTCTATTGGTTTCGCTCTAATAAATATGGGCATCTCCCTCCAGCTCCTCAGTTTACTGTAGACCTGAAAACAGCTCTTCCTGCTACTGAAAAATGAAGACGGAGAGGACGAGAGAAACAAGTGTTCAGACCACACTCATCCATTTCAGAAAGACAAGGAGAAAATAGACCTAGGCTATAATGAGAAAGAAAGTAGCACATTGTCCTGTTCACATTGTAATGGACTGCTTTGGGGTTAGAAATCACATACCCAAATTACTTAAATATGCTTGACTGATTTGATAATTTTGTCTTCACTTTGTAAGGCTCCATCCAGCCCTCTCTGTCTATGACGGAGCTCTAATAATTAGAGCTGCCCCCTCTTAGTCGATTCATCGTTTTTTATGCTTTTTCATGATTTTATACAGATCTGTCAATTAAATCAACTAATGGTCGAAGACTGCCCTATTAATAATGTTGTTTTGTTTTTTTACTCACAAGTGATGTGGTCACACCCATCCATCCATACTACATACAGTATACACAACTAAAGAAAGTTTTGAGGCTGCAGATGTGGATTAATCTTATAAAATACACAATTAGTCAATTAATTAGATACTTGGAGATGTTAAATTCAATGGAAGTTTATTTCAGAGGGTGTCATCTAGTTTTGCAGCATTAAATATAAAACTAGTTTTTGAAACACATCACACACTAGCAATGATTATTTTTTTTTCCTTCTAATGCTACTATATTCGAAAATGTATCAGACAAGCTTTTTCATAACAAGTGAGTGGAGATAATTATGCACCAGTGAATCAGTTTTGCCTAATTGAGCTGTGACATCATCCCTCCCACACCCACACAAACACATCAAAGCAGGCGTGAGGGGACGAGGGCAGCGGATGGTCAGAAGGGTGAGCGAACCTAGCAACTGTTGCTGCACTAAATTTTTAAGTAGAAAGCTGGAAGTAGAAGGTCAGAGAGTCCTTGAGCAGGTTTACAATCCCGATCTAATCCACACATCTAATGAGGAACAATCAGCTTATACTCTAAAGGCAAGCCTACGGTACCTGGACCTGTGTAGACACAAACAAAGACACCGAACTACACAGACATTAGCTAAGGTGTCGGTCTGAATCTCTAAGATCTTGTGTGGTGTGAATGTGTGTGAATACATTTACTGGTGCACACATATGTAACCTACTGTATGGAGTCCTGGTAAAGATTACAGTGTCATGACTGCTGTGGTGCCTGCTCTGCTCTCCAACTGAGAATGTGGATGCTGTCCAGCAGAAGCAATGGTGATTGCCTTGGACATCTTCCATAATGAAGCACCGGCCAGTGACTCTGACACTAGATTACTCCAAGAGACACTATTTCTACCTGCTGACCTCGCAATATAACCGAATATATGTTTGTTTTATCCGGTAAATGAGCTTCTGGGAGGAAGACAACCTCCTCTACTGTCTCTGATTGCCGTATCACTCGTACTATGATTATCAGGGTCCTAACCCAAAAAACCTCATTACACTTCTTCCCTCGTGGTCACTCTATCCTTCGGTTTCTGCTGGTCCCTTCCCCCACCTCCCTGTCTGCACTATTAGTTTGTGCTCCCGGCCCCCATCATATCAATCTCAGCTCCTTAGCAGTGTGCAGTTCCTCACCTCACTACACCTGCTGCTATGATTAAACAGACATGGGACACTCTTGTGTGACCTATCCATCATGCATGTCTCACACTGCGTGTGTGTGGGGGCTGGATATACTGCATGAACGGATGGTGATCTGATGTTGGGTTCTGCATGTGCAAATTAAAGCATTTATCGAGTGCACAGTAGCATTTGACTGGCTATAAATTTGTTTGTTTTTTGCATGTTTGAATGTGCTGTTTTATTTGTAAAAGATGTTTAAAGGGCGGGTCCATCTGCATTCTCTTCCATTTTTTTTTTCATGGAACCGCCCACTCGAACGTTGTAAAAAGCAGTGACGTAGGTCACCAAAGAAAGCTAATCAATAAGGTTATGAATGATTGTGAACGCTAGCACTAGTTGAGTCAATGTTAGCTGTGCAAAGTTTGGAAATAACTGAAAGGGATGGTATGGATTTTTTGAAGTGGGGCTGAATGTATACTCCCGTGTTCTGTGGGTAAAATTAATGTTTTTTTTAATGTAGTCTGGTGGCTTTGAAGAGAGCGATATAGCAGTTTTAGTTACTGTCGGGTGTTCCAGGGGTCCAAGGTGCTTCCTCTCAATTTGTATGCTTTTTGTGCTTAAAAAGGCCAATATATTGCACGTTGCATCTGTTTTCTTAATTACAGTAGACATGCAACATGGGTATCGTAGCGTGAGGGTCTGGATGCTTCATGCATAAATGCGCTTTCAGTGAAGAAGTTTCGGTCTGTGAATTTGACAGAAATAAATCTGCGATTCCCACTCGCCTCCCTGCTGTGTCTACCTCACTTTACTTTATTTCTGCTTCCTACATGCCTCCCCATCTGGCTAGCGGCTCATTTCCATTCTTTGCATCTCTTTTAATTTAGTTTTCTATCCCCCCCTTTGTCTTTTTTTTTTTTTTTTTTCATTTCCTCCCTTGAATCCCTTTGCCTTGTTCACCTTGAAAGGTCTCTTCTCGTCCTCCCCCCCCCCCACACACACCACCACCACCACCACCTCTTCCTGTGTGAGAGAGTATCTGTTTCAGAGCCAGGAACTCATAGAAATGCTGCTAGTGGACAGAACAGAAACCTCACCACCACCCTCACTCCCCACCCACCTCTCGCTCCATCTCCATCTCCATCCCCCTCCTCCTCCTCCTCTTCACAGGGATCCGTGCTGTCTAGATAGATGTGAATGAAGGTCATCTTGTAGCTGACTAAGTGCCAAACACATTGCTGGTCTTCCTCAGCAATTCAAATACTGGAGCACTGCTCTGTTTTCTCATGCTTAAGCTATGTATACAGCTTTGTGGACAAACGGCATTGACAGTTACTGCAGAAAACTGATACTACAGGGTGTGTGCATGTGTATGTGCATGTGTTTGTAACATGCATTCGTCTGTGTTTGTCGGCGTGGTTTATATGTAAATTGCGGAGACCTGTGGTCGCAGGGGGCGATTATAATTAACAGCTTAATGGTTGATGCAGACCAATTGAAAATGTCCTTGTGGCTACAGCGTAACACTTCCGTTATTGATCCTCAGTAGGTAACACCCACCTAGGCATGTAGAGTGGCTGTTTAAATGCCTGACATGGGCTTCAAAGGTAAAACAAAATGGCAAATAAGTGCAGATTGTATGAATATTTAAGTGAAGTGATGTGGTGAAGTGATTAGTGAAGTGAATCTATACCAGCATCAGTGCTGCAGAGCTCTTATTACCACTTTCAGCAGTGACTGTAATATCACTGCAAAAGTAAATCCCCAAGCCCTAGCACAGTGAATAATGCTTGCATTTCTATGCAATATATAGCTTGCTGTACGTTCCCTCTCCACTGAAGCTGCTGGACTCTGCCTTGGCTTATAGGAAAGAAAATTAACAGGGCAAATCGGCCTTAATGAGTCTAAATCCGCTAATAAAGAAAACGAGCTCTCAATCAGTCAACCGGGCAATTTTTGTTTCACCCTCTCCCTCCCAAACGCTCTGAAGTAATGTAAGAGAGGACCTCGGGGAAGACTTAGCAGATATATTGCTCGCTGCATGTGTTCAATCACTTTCATAATCCCTCTCATATTTCAAACATTTCCGCAGAGCATCAAACAGTACATGTGCTCTCTGCAGGATGTATTGTAACTCTGGTCTGATGCTGATTTGCTACATGTTCTCTATCTTTTCCCAAAGGCCTGAACAAGTACAGGTTTTCCGGGGGAATTTAACCATCCCAGTATGGAAATTGGATAAAATAGATAACACAGATATGTCTTTTTTTTTCCTTCTTGGTTTCTTAGTTCATAAAATAAACATCAAATGGTCCCACATGCTGAGAAACTGCAACCAAGCAATTAAAAAGATAAGATGTACTGACTATTATAACCTCAACTCCGGTCTTTAGACTCACTTTAGGCCCCACTGGGGCTGGAGGACTCTGCAGAGGTGCATTTGATGCTCGATTAAATCATTACATGATAATAACAAGGTTGTTTATTGACGTGCATTTTGGAAACAGGGTCATGTATCGATCTGCCTTTGATTATCATGAGGGTCATTTATTGACGACTTCCAACCGAGATCAATCTGCGCCCTTTAGACGGTTCAATAGTACGCTGCCTCGGACTCAACCTCCTGCACCTCTTCATCTTAGTTACTGTATCAAAAACTAAAGGGGGGATGGGAGGGTTAGAACAAGGGGGAACTGGTCTGAGTGCTGAAAAAACAAAAACAAGGATCAAGATTCGATTAGGGATTTCCTTAGTCAATTAGTTGGTCGTTTTGGTCTTAGTCGACTAAGATTTCTTTAGTTTATTAGGTGGTCGTTTTGGTCTTAGTCGACTAAGATTTCTTTAGTTTATTAGGTGGTCGTTTTGGTCTTAGTCGACTAAGATTTCTTTAGTTTATTAGTTGGTCGTTTTGGTCTTAGTCAACTAAGATTTCTTTAGTAGATTAGTAACTTTTTATGCTTTTTCATGCTGAATGACCTATTTCCAAGAAACTTATGAGCACATGAGTGTTAGTCGACTAAGAATGTCTTTGGTCGAGGACAGCCCTAGTGTGTGTGTGTGTGTTTGTGTTGATCTATGCCTGCAGTGCAGCCTCAGCAACCAGATGAAGTGTCCCTAATAGGATCCCTGTGGAATTCCTCAGCAGCTTTTCACAGCGAACCTGCACACTGTCAGCAGCCAGCACTGACAGAGCCAGAGTCTAAAACTAAAGATGGGACATACTACTCTCCCTCTCTTTCTCCACACACACACGCATACACACACAAGCTTACATTCAGTATACAGAAACACCCAAATATCAGTCATCAAAATGCATCTGTCAGCTTCCAGTGGAGTGTTGAGATGAGTACGGCAGTCAGAAATATTGTAGCTTGCCAAAATGTTTACACCCTCGTCAACCTTCCACAATAATTGGATATGTCCTCCTTCCTGTTTCCCCCCCCCCCCCCCCCTCAACTCGTGCTCCAGTTGGTTGTTGTCTTATTTTCCCTCCTGACACAAACATGGAAACGGACAACTACTTAACAAGCTCTCTAATGCGGAGCTGTTTGTGTGTGTTTACTTGACAGGTAAGACACTGTCAGAAGTGGTTAGACTTTCAAAGCTGCTAATTGGTGTTTGTGGCACAAAATAAAGGCAGCCATGAGGAAAATAGAGAGCACACACGTGGCTTATTATTCAACTAACCAGGTACTTTAAACTTATCTGTGGCCCATTCAAACATCTAGTGGAATATGAAGGGAAATAAAATGAGTCCAGACAGAGCTGTTTTTGTGTGTGTACAGGGGGTGCAGGAACATTAGCTGACAGAATAATAATAATGTATCTCTGCAGAGCCTGAAGGATTGGCTGGTGAACATTATAAGAAGTAATTAACCAGCTCCTCTCTTTAGCTAATTGGAGATTGGGAGTGTGATAGTCATTAGCAGCTCCCATTTCCTTGTCATGGCTGCGCAGCACAAAAATAAGAGAAAGGGTGAAAGCATATGCAATTCAATTGGAAATTTCTGGAAGCTAGCAGAAGACATGAATATAAAAAGACAAATTAACAGCACATAATACTGTATGAATGCCATTTTCCTATTGAGCCCTTCTAGCCAGAGATCGCTGTCTCTGCCAGCTGGCTTTAATCCTCGCTCACCCTCCATTGTACAACAGATGTAGTAAAGACATCCAGGATAAAAGACCAATTCAGTGTAGTCTAGTAGAAAGAGAATCGCTCTTAAAGTAGAGTACATACTGTATCACCACGTCTAACAAAGAAGAGACTATTTAGAAGCCTTTTTGCACAGAGAATCAACATCTCTAAAAGGTACAGATAAGGACACATCATCCTGCTAAAAAATTACTTGGCATGAGATCAATGCTGCCCGGCTAAAATAAGCTGCCGCCATGCTTGGGATGATTTCAATATGGTGCAAATGTTCTACTTAAGGAAGGCTGAGGCAGCTTGGGAGTAAAGAACACTTAAACCATGCCTCCTGTTGCCGTCTTTCTAACCCTCTCTCTCTCTCTGGTACTGTCGCGAGAGTTTGGCTGGAGACTCTTAACTATCAAAGATCCAGGGTGTAAAAAATCAACAACAACAAGAACTCTACCCGAAACACACTGGAAACAGACTCGAGCTTTACAGATTTAAGGATTTTCAAATTCAGTTCAATCTATTGTCTTATGATTATTTCATTGAGCATGGATTTTTACACTAGCCTTGGGCTCGATTTTGTTTCACTGCATAGTTATTTTTGAGCATCATTGGATCATTCTAACATTATGCAAAGCACATTCATGCCCATAATAAGAATAAAGATATTGCCTTTTATTACATGAAATCTCTAACATAATCTTTAAACATATAAGGGCTGTCAATCGACTAGATATTTAATGACGATTAATCGCATGATTGTCCATAGTTAATCACAAATTAATTGCCCATTTTTTATCTGTTCAAAATGTACCTTAAAGGGAGATTTGTCAAGTATTTAATACTCTTATCAACATGGGAGTGGGCAAATATGCTTGCTTTATGGAAATGTATGTATATATTTATTATTTGAAATCTATTAACAACACAAAACAATGACAAATATTGTCCAGAAACCCTCACAGGTACTGCATTTAGCATAAAACAATATGCTCAAATCATAACATGGCAAACTGCAGCCCAACAGGCAACAACAGCTGTCAGTGTGTCAGTGTGCTGACTTGACTATGACTTGCCCCAAAACTGCATGTGATTATCATAAAGTGGGCATTTCTGTAAAGGGGAGACTCGTGGGTACCCATAGAACCCATTTTCATTCACATATCTTGAGGTCAGAGGTCAAGGGACCCCTTTGAAAATGGCTATGCCAGGTTTTCCTCACTAAAATCTAGTGGAAGTTTGTAGCGTTATTTTCCCTCCTTCCCAACAAGCTAGTATGACATGGACGGTAACAATGGATTCCTTAGGTTTTTTAGTTTCATATGATACCAGTATATTTGCTCTAGCTTTAAAACCTGCTGAAACCTACAAATCGCAAGTTGCATTAATGCATTAAATAAATAAGTGGCGTTAAAACCAATTTGCGTTAACGCGTTATCGCATTAACTTTGACAGCTTTAAAATATATATTTTAGATTTTTGTTCAATTTCCCAATTTTACTTAATACAATATGTACATTATTCAGAATATCCACAGTGATATGCATTTGGGCATCAAATAATGATTTGGATTTACTTTTAATTTAGCATATAAGGTATTTGTGTTTTGTATAAATTATAGAATTTATTTTTTTCCAAACATCAAGTATTTTAAAGATCCACACAACTACCACCCACAAACACACAGATATTTTGTACATTATTAGAATAATCGTCCAGGAGTGTCCCTGACTGTCCCTGACTGTCTTGCTGTTTACATCAGACGCTTCCTTGATGACAGAATTACTCCTCAACACCTTCGATCTTTATTCTCTGACTGTGTGTGTTTGTTTACGGCCCCGGGACATCCATGCCACAAATGCACTACTTGTCATATGCCTGAACGTATGTGAGTGTGTGTGCACGTGTGAGTGTGCGAGCATACGTGGTGTGTGTGTGTGCCTGTGTGTGTTTGTGACATCCTCCCACCCTCCCAGCATCAGACACAGATCCTCAAGGTCACAAATCAGGCCAGGTGGCCATTCGGAAAGATTAAGGCCACATTCCTAAAAAAGAGACACCTTTGATTTATCATATCGCACCGATAGCCGCGGCGATCTCGGCTCTAGGAGGGCAGCAGTTAGAGGTTATCAAGCGGGGGCTTTCGGCAGACACCCGAGAGGTTTTGGACTAGACTCCTAAACCCTTCTACGTTACATCCCAAAATGTTGGTGGTGAAAGCGAAGGAGGGGGGAGGAAGAAGCAAAGAGGCAGAGTGTAAGTGAGACAGAGACATTAAACCCCCACTAGTCCCCCCTGACAGATGCTAGCTGGGGCGGCATGCCAGGGAGGCGCAGTCTTAAGGTGACAGGCTCTGCCATAGTGAACAAAATTGATAATGCCATATGGCTAGAGGAGAGCGGGTGTAGATTCCAGTCACGAAGCCATGAAAGAGGAATAATCCTCCTGCCGCTGTTGTAGGACATGGTTTTACTGCCCTGTAAGACTGGAAGGAGGGGAGAGGAAAAGAGGAACAGGGAAGGAGGAGAAGGTGGAGGAGATGGAAGGAGGAGGGGCATGCTGCAGGAAAGGCCGCACTGATGACCCCCCTCCTCCTCCTCTCGTCGGGTGCAACCCTCTCACTGAACAAGCAAATACATCCTATCTCCTAACAGGCGGTTTCCTCGATAGTTACACAAGAGCTGACATAACTATTCCTCGTGTTATCCGATAAAAACGTGCTTGGATTTTAAAAGAAAGGAACGCAGGTGTCACTGAGCATTTACACACAAACAGCAGGGATTGTGTATTGTCACAGTTTACACACGCGCTTTATAGAGATGGGAATTGTGCGAAATGCAGACTCACAGTTACCTTTTCCCCAGGTACGCAGAGGGACCAGAGGGGAGGTGGCGGGCCTATTCTGTGGCGAGAAGCAATTAATTTGGAATGTGCAGCACCGGGAGCTCGGAGGTTACACTTAAATGGAGCACGGCCAGCTACAGAGACTAGGCTTAATTGTTTGATTGATTGGCCGCGACTGCAAGGCATATTTCTGAAGCCCCTCTGCGCCGATCAATGAGTCAATGAGCGCCTCGCCAAACCTCGCAGCTTCCCGGCCTCGCAATTCAATTAATGCGGAGGCCTTGGTGGCCCTTGCCTGCGATCGTGTTACAGCCCTGGAGACAAGCCTCTACTGCTCCCCCTCTTTCTTTCTCATTGAACTGGCAGCTTATTGCAGCAGATATGGGCAGATAGGGGGGGGGGGGGCAGGGTGTGTGGATGAAGGGAGGGGCTGAGAGGAAGAAGCAGAGGGGGCAGGGAGGTTGGCTTTATTAGATTGGTAACAGACACTACATACTGTATCGGACACAAATCGAGTTACCCTCCTAATCTGTCATTTAAACAAATTATCTTGGGTGGTGATGCATCAGCAGTATCGCTCCTCTCCAGGGGTTTGAGGTAAAGGGGGGGGATGGAGGAATGGAGGAAGGGAGCGGCGGTGATGGAGGGCCGAGGCTAATAGAGACACAGGGGCGACTGACACTTTGTCAGGAGAGCAATGGAGGGAGGAAGAGACGCTGACGGGTGACCGGGGGCAACACTTTAGGATTCAGGATACAAGCTGCATTCATTTGGAGACTGCTGTTTATATTCACCTCAGTCCTGATGACAAAACATCTGAAATATTGTGATTACTAGCAGCCTAGAACGCTGCAGTATGCACTATCGGCATGTGACAAATGCTAATCATGCAGTAATGTAAACACATTACTGGTACTGTACGGTCGGGCAAAGAAGAGGAAAAGAAGCAATATTGTGAACTATGAAAAAAGGGATAAACATATGTAAGTAGTGTGGGAAAGCAGAATAATTTTCCTTTATCCAAACCAGCTGAGTCCAAAGAAGGAGAGAGAGATTCAAGCTGAACTGCAGGCAAACGTGTGCTGGCTTTTAAAATGGCCGACAGCTCTGACATGATGTTTGGTCCAGGTCAGGGTCAAGGCTGAAGCCACCATTACTGAAGATTGACAGGTTCATTGAGGGGAAGACGTACAGATAAAAACAGACCAACAGAAACACCTGCGACTCAGGGGCTGCCAGTGTGTTCAATGTGTTGTGATGTAAACATGAATTAAAGTAGCTGCCGTCACAGTGCAGAATACAACACAACAGAGCCAAATATTCCATCCAAAACTACAGCCAGTGATGTGTGAAAAGCAGAGTGCAATATTCAAATTATCAAGACTTAAAGGGGACATATCATGCTCATTTTCAGGTTCATGCTTGTATTTTGGGTTTCTACTAGATCATGTTTACATGCTTTAACATTCAAAAAACACATTATTTTTCTCATACTGTCTGTCTGAATATACCTGTATTCACGCTCTGTCTGAAACGCTCCGTTTTAGCGCATTTCCACGGAATGGCAACGGAATTGAGTTGCTAGGAAACAGCTTGAGTCCATGTTTACATCCTGTCAGCTGATGTCATTCACATACACTGCAACAGTAACAATAAACTTTAGTATGTTTACGTTAAAGCTGTGAAATGGTCTAAATATTGTAGATTTGTGACATCACAAATGGACAGAAATCCTAACGGCTTGTTTCAAACGCACTGTTTCTGAATACGGGCTGTGTGTATTTCTCCATGGATTGAGTGTTTTGATACTTTCACAGTATTTATATATCACTTAAACCTGCTTTATAATAAAAAAGACATGAAAATCTCACTTTTTACAATATTGGACCTTTAAAAGAAAAATAACCAATATTTGTACTGCTTTAGAGCACATAATGACATTATAACAACAAGGGTTAGATAAGGCTGTTAATTGCAATTAGTTGTTATGCTAAAAAAAAAAAGCTAGCCCAAACATCCAGAAGATACCGTACTACAAGCCAAATTCCCTGTTCATTATTGAAATTTCTGATCTAATCAGTACACCAAACTTGTGTTTGTTATGACAATTTCAGACCCCGGAAGCTCAAAGGGGGGGCAGGTGGGGGGGCCGGATGAGTAAGGTGTAAATTGAAGCGAGTTGTGTGAGGTTACATCATTTCCCACTGGTTGCTGATAAGGGTCATAAATTACTTAATGACGTTAATACAAACTAAGACATGCTGCAGTTGTCAGAGTGAATGGCGTTAAAATAACCAAAGCAATTACAACAACGCCTGTGCTTTCATTGACACACACCGGTGCATTTATACATTAGAGAAAAGTACCGTGTGGATTTAGCTCGAGACTACTGGCCCATTTCTTTATGATAACTCCTGGCTCTATATACAAGATGTCAAACACACTGGAGAATGGTTAATGGGGCCTGCCAAGACCCGAAGGAAAATGTTCCTTAATCTGAATAATACTTCAGCAAGTACAAGAAATATGAAAGCTTATCAGAACACATTCATATATACCTGCCAGGTTTTGGAATTGCAACTTCTGATGTCTTGATTACACCGTACAGTATATAACACGCTGTGCAGATAAGTGGCTACAGTAGTATAGAACATAATGTGTGGGTGTTTGTGTGACCTTTGTTGATGTGTATGCAATAAGTGCACAGTCCATTGGGATGTGGTAATAATGTGACAAGATGTCATGAATATGGTGGGCGAGCTGCATCCTCTATTGTTCTAATGCTTGTTTTACAACAATCTATACCGTCTTCACAGTCAATATATTTGACTGAAGCCATGTCCCGGTGCATTGTAAAAATGGTAACGTGAGACAAACTGCTGATCAAAGAAGCACACGCACACACACACATCACAAAGTGAGGCGGTGGGAGAGCATTGACCAGAAGATGAAGGCAGGTCTCAGAGGCCCGCTGCCTCCCTTTGACCCTCCAACCTCTGGAGCTCCACTTAAGAGTCCCAACTCCTCCCTCCTCCTACTGTACATCCTCTGCCCCCCTCCCCCAGCTCCCTCTGTACCCAGCCGTGGGATGCTGCTGAGTGCACACTATCCAACTCTGCCGACTCAGGGAAGCAACGGGTCAAGGTGCAGAGGTCAGCTTTAAATCTACGACCCCTGCCATTTACACATGACACCGGTGTCCTCTGCAGAGCTCTTTGCTTCCTACTGGGTCTGCTGGTTTTTCATCAAGTATTAATTCAAACAGCTCTTTCTCTCTATTTTTCTCAGCAAGGAGCATGTGCTGTGACCTCATCTACCTGTGCTGTAATGTGCCTCCCAGGGCGCAGCATGTTATGTAAAACAAAAGCCAGAGCATTTTGCATAACATATACATTCATGCAGTAAATGGACACACATACATGCATGCACTGGTAAATATTTACATAAGTCATAAGTTAAAAATGCAAGTAAAAACATATTTAAATTTGTGTATTTTTAGCATGTTCCTCTTCTAGAATTCCCTGTTTCGTTATTTCAGTGAATATATATTATAAATGTATTGAATATAAATGAAAAATTTTTACGACCAAATAGTGTCACATATAAAATCGGTATAGAAAAATGCATCTTTGTCTCTGTGAGATTGTCATGTTTTGTGTTTCAAAATGCGTTGACATCCACGTTCCACAGCTGTCCTCATTAGGACTCATACACCTACATGCAACATACACTGTACAGTTGCACACTCACTCACACATTCATACAAACAAAGACACAGTAATTGGCTGTTTGGAGAGACTGGCCATGTTTCTCAGGTTCCTCTGAGAACACACACACACACACACACACACACACACACACACACACACACACACACACACACACACACACACACACACACACACACACACACACACACACACACACACACACACACACACACACACACACACACACACACACACACACACACACACACACACACACACACACACACACACACACACACACACACACACACACACACACACACACACACACACACACACACACACACACACACACACACACACACACACACACACACACACACACACACACACACACAGCATGCCATTAACACATGGGACCGCTCACTGTGCCACGGAGCGCCAGTTTCCCTCTTCTTTCTTTTGCCGTTTCTGAAAGAATGATGAACTACCCATCAGGCAACACTGACCATGACCTGTGTTAAGATTCATTTCTTAACAGCTCATTAATCTTATGGTTAGATGCAAAATACTACTCTAAT
This sequence comes from Sebastolobus alascanus, assembly GCA_916701645.2. Taxonomy (NCBI): domain Eukaryota; kingdom Metazoa; phylum Chordata; class Actinopteri; order Perciformes; family Sebastidae; genus Sebastolobus; species Sebastolobus alascanus. Next base: position 1,214,109 of record CAKAOJ020000134.1, on the reverse strand, counting down.
CTAGATTTGATTTATTCAAGAACAAATTCACAGTCACAACTATAAATTAATACTGTTATGTATATCTTATATTTCTATAATAAAGGCTTCCCAGCTACAGGATCCAATTCTTTACTTGATTAAGTGTAAATATGAACTGAAAACTCCTGTTTGAATGCTTCAAAATACAGGTAGCTACATAATATTTGATATAACCTACGATGGGCTATACAGTGTATAAATCTTGAGTTCATAAGTGACTGATTATGATCGTTAATCAACCATATATTTATGTACTTTATTTTGTGTAATTATAATTACTTATTTATTTAGCTACAAAAGCATTTACAGCTCAAAATGGACCTATTTAATCGCTAATATATAAACTATATATACATATATATTATATAAAGAATTATACCAATAAAAAATTTTGGACACTAAATTAAAAATGTCTCCAGAAAAGACACAGCCCAAATTTGAATGATTAAATATTTTAAAAAGTGATTCATGTAATGCAAAGACTTTATGACTTTGCATCACTGACTATTTAAGTAATTTGATATTTCCTTTACAAGTAAACAAATCTGTACAGTATTTCACTTTAAATGAACATGTTATTTATTAAAATACTTATTGTCTTGTGTTATCTATTGGATATTAATGGGTCCTTAATGTTGCCGTTGGTTTCAGGTTAATGGGCATAAATGATGGTTAATTATAAAACAATTTCACAGATCCAAAGGTACTTGTAATGGACCTTCTTTTTCAAATATGTGAAATTATTTCTGTGCACGTAAAACAAAGTTAAATTAGATAAAATGTACAGTATACTGCTTGTCGTTTTGGACATAATCCTCCAGTGTCGGAAAGATTGTTCCTTAAACTGTTAACAGAACAGGTGTTCTAAGAAATTATTCTGTCGAACTAAATACGCTAAACCTAAAAAGTATTTATTTAAACTGATGTGTAATACAGTCAAACATAGACAGATTTATGGTAGCATGAGTCACATCTTTTCTCCGTGAATTTGACTCACACTCATTTCCAGTAACACAGGAGCGATGGTTAATGAAAACACAAGGCTGAACATGTTACGTCAACCACAATGATGCTAATCCATACTACAGGTTTACTGTAGGAGACTCTGACCAGCACCTATTTCCAGTCTTACCAACGACACCCAACTACACATTGACATCTCAGTTTACTGATAATAAACTGAGCAAAACAGATTATTTTCCTGAAGATATTTGACACTTGACCCGACCCCAGATAAGCGGTTGAAGATGAGTGAGTGATATTTGACACTTGGGACTCTTCTTTTCTAGCTGTAAGGGTGCCAGCACTTAGAAATAATCAGCTCCAGAGCCAGAGCAATAAACTCTGCACACAAATGCGGAGATTTCATTTTCTCCTAATTGCTTCTGTGCATTGAATAAGTGAGTAGTTTTTAGGCATGCTGTGGCAGAGTGCATCTCAACTCTGAATATGACATTCAGCTTTTTTTTTCCTTCATCAAGTGGGTAAAAAAATTACTGTGCAGAATAAAGTTGAGGCTCATCATAAACACACAAACACAGAGTGAAATTGTGAGCGTGTGTTTGATGCAGCAGGATTTCTAAGTGCTATGGTTAGTATTTATGTGTGTGTACATAAGAGTGTGTGCTCCTCTCTAAGTCAGTCTCAGCCCAAGTGGCTGTTGAAATATGAATGCATGGTGCAACTGCCCTGCTATCCCAATTGCAGTGCTTCTGCAGTCACTGTCTTATCGCAACGAGCTGTGACAAGGGAATTCAGGGGGAATGGGTCTGCTTTAAAAGCCATTTCTACTGCCACTAATTGTCTGTCATCCTGAGCTGATGGGCAGCAGGACACTGACAGACAGCACCGATCGCTGAGATGGGACACAATTGGATTCTGCAAGAAGGAGCCTGTCTAAATGCCGGAATTGAGTGAAAGTTAGAGTTTCATTACCCAAGATTTTTTTTTTTATCTCAGTCTACAACTACAGCCAAGTATTGGCAGTGGCGGAAGAAGTATTGAGATGTTTTATTTAAGTAAAAGTGCAAGGACAGCAATGTAAAAATACTCCATTACTGCTTTCAAACCCTCACTTCAGTAGATAAGATTTATTGTGATATATTGCGATTTATTACCTTTTGTCAACTGCAAATTATTCAGTTTGATAAATAAATAATAAATAAATAATAGTAATAGTAATAGTTACATAATAAAAGATCGATACTTGACGTCCGTGTATCGATACATTACTGCCACGTAAAATATCGCAATACTATGCGGTATTGATTCTTTCCCCCTCCCATAATACTGATGCATGAATGTATACTGTTACAGTAGTAATACTCAAGTACAGTACTTGAATCACAAAAAAGTGTGCATCCCATCCACTGATGTAAACAGTGTAAATTCAATTTATGTGCACAAATTGACTTATAGTGTCGGTGTGTGGACGCTTTTCTGGTCAAAGAGTGACCTCAGAGGGAAGTCCAATCGAAAAAGCCTGTCTGAGACAACAGCAGGCAAACACAAACATTACATCGTTTGCCTCATTGCCCTTTTGGTCTCTTGTGGCATAAAACCAATTACAGACCAGTAACACGAGGTGTACAGTAAAATAAATAAAATCTAGAGCTGAATGATTAGTCAATTGATTAGTTGATTGGCAGAAAATGTATCTGCACTATTTTGATGATTGATTAATGGTTGAAGTCATTTTTCAAGCAAAAATGCCGAACTAGCTTTTCTGTATTGTTTTCTCTACAAACAGTTTTATCGTGCCCGTTAAACATGTGCAGACCACTAACATGTGTTCACACATGCTTCGTTGTCCTGTCATCCCCGCCCCCTCTTTCCACCCTCTGTATGAAATTCCAGTTATGGAAGACATTTAAATTAACTCCAAAGCCCCAAAGTCAGTGTTATATTTACTTCGCTGACGCATGGTGGGCATTGGATGACACTGATTCACCTGCTGTGCTGGCGTGGGGCCTGGCTGAGGTGTGAGAGCGATACTGAACAAAAGGATAGCGCAGAATGGAAAACACCTGTCTCGCTTGCTTACACAGACCACAGGAGGCTGAGTCGACACACTCGGGGCAGTGCGAGGCAGCTGAAACTACTGCGGACATAAGTTTGTGTGTGTACCATCAATACCATGAATAATTCTGTGTGTGAATGTCTGAAGGTCTACCTTCAGAGTGGGTAGACTTCAAACTTTACTCCACATTTCTTTTTTTTATTTTTCAGTTCTTTCTTTTTATTTCTCAGTCTCTATCTATGTGTCTTTTTATCTCTGTCTCTCTGTAGTGGTGTACCCATGCTGATACAAGAGCAACGTGTCTCTCTTCTCCGCTTCTTTGAGGATCTGTTGGCCGGGCAGACAACCCGCCGGCTCCGCTGACCCAGTCCAAACCAGATCCTGAAAGCACGGAGGGAGGGGGGGGGCGTTCTTTTAGCCTCTACGCAGGCCTGGATGACAGGCCTCCCTCCCTTTTGTCTGATCTGGGAGTACGACAGTCGCTGTTGTTTCAGCTGCATTGCAGTCATCCCGAACACGTCCATATTTCAGTGGGGGAAAGAAGATAGATCGAAGAAGAGAAGGAAGCTGAGGACAGCGCCGGAGCTGAGGAAAAAGAAGAGACGGACAAGAAGTACGAGAAAAGGACCAATGAACAAAGTCATTAGCGGGCCATGACTTGTCTGAAAACAAAGACGGTCACATCAGCATGTTGCTCATCTCCAATCAGCCCTCACAAGTAAACAATCCATGGAAACTAGTTTATCTACCACTCACCTACAGTACTCATTAGATACCTCCCTCTTACTATTCATTACTTCAGAGCTGCACAATTTACATCCCTGCAGTCCATCAGTTGAGCAGACAGCAGGCAGTAACTGTATTTCTGAGAACTGAGCTGCAGCAGGTAACTCATTTTCCTGACGCCCATTGGGAGGGAATTAAATAAGATGGACCTGAAATCGTCAGACAGTTGACCTATAAATCCACAAGTGGGCCACGGGTGGCGAGGGAAACGGACAGAGAGAAACAGCTTAAGGAAGAAGGGGATAAGGGGCTAGGATCAAAAAGATAGGTCCAAAGAGAGGGAGGAAAAAAATGAAAGTGACAGAAGAGGAAAAAAAAGGACGGACACGTATAAGAACATTATGTGCTTTTTATCTCGTCAGCTGTCAGGCAGAACAAACACACCCAGACGGTGAGATATGACACAAGGGTGTGTCCCGCTCGGCCCACTTTCCCCCAGCAGTTCTTGCGGATGTCTGGTTGGTCTGGCCCTAATCCTCTCTATGAGACTGACACCCCCACCTACGCAAACTGGATTTTTTTTCCCCCCTCTCATCTGTACTTTTACATGATAACAGGTTAAAGGATGCCGTGTAAAGAAGAATGATTTTCCATGCGGATAAAACGCTTTCATTCTTTTGAAAATCACTGCAGAGATTTGCCGCAGCGAGGAGCCACAGATAGACGAGGGAAAGTGAGTGAAAGAGGGAGACAAAGTATAGAGTGGCAGCAGAAAAGCACAGCATTTGTGAGTGTTAAATGGACCGAAAGATGCAAATAACACTGAGCTTATCTGTGAATGTGATTAAAAAGCGATTGTTGGGACACATAATGTTTAACCTACATAGCCCATCTCCAGCGATTTCCACCGAGAAAGTCCCTCTTATCTGCTAATAGACCTTGGTAATCCCTCAAACACGCATGTACTGCACACGGGCCGCTTCTAATGAATACTGAATGAGAGGCCAGTCTGCTACCAACAGATAGTTCAAAGTACTGTATGTGCAGCCGGCATCATGGAGAGGTAAGCTCCAGGTTTGTTCACGTCAGTCAGGACTAACAACAAACCAAATGGTTTATCAATGACTCTCTGAATAATATTGACAACCCAGAAATAGCTCCAAAGCTCAGATTGCAGGACTGCTCCGGGCCAATCGTATACCCCCTTGCTCGATAACAGCTGACTTGCAAAAATGTTGATTTAATCACTAATCATCAGCAAACAAAGAGCAACATAAGGATGAATCATCCAGGGTTCGCTGAAAATCACTGAAAGAGATCATGCATAATACATCCTAAATGTGAACGGCTCTGGCACATTCATTTTCACTGGGAGGCGTATATAATATTGAAGGTAAGAGTGCAATTTAACTCGAATTAGCCTTTAAAATGAGCCCCTGATATTTGTTACATTACACTTTGTTAACTCTCAACAGATCAAATTAGTGCCAATCAGTTACTTTTTTATTAGTGATGTGGAGGAGAAGCGGGAAAGTGCAGGCTCCGGGGGATTTGGGCAGAAAATGAGGAGTGTGGAGAGAGAGATTGTAGAGGACCAGTAGTGGAGATCAGCAGTGTGACCGTATCCAGAAAATTAGATTAACTGAATTAGAGGGATTAGATTGACTACAGCTGGATTGGACCTTATGCCTCTAAGAAAAAGAGAAAGACGGAGCAGGCGAGGGAGCGCGGCGCACCAGAGACGAGGAGAGGAGGATAGCCGGAAGAGTAAGATGTAAAAGAAGTTTCTTTGGGAGTTGGGTGGAAAAGTCGTATTGCGGTAGAGAGAGGAGCGGAAGGAGGAGACAGCTCAGCAGATTTAGGTATTCTGGGTAACTTTTAGGGGCTGGCACTGAAGAGAGCCGCTGACGCTGTCTGCCGGTCCTCGCTCCTAAAGCAGCCGGGTCTCTCTAGCTCCACAAGACTCAGCTTAAGCTGCAGTGCCCCTCAGTGGTTAAATATGGGCACATGTGCTGAACCTCTCGGCACGATATGGTCAAAAGAAGAGACATGAGGGCATCGAAAGGATAAGAAATGCTTAAAAAAAAACTTAAAAGCTATGATGTGATTAATTCTCTGAATAGATAAAACGTGTTGCTTCATATGTGTGAATTAAAATTTTGATAATTTCTATGTTTTGGTAGTTAGGTGCCATTCCCCTCTCTACATTATTTGGCCTGTGTTTGACCTCCTCCTCCTCCAGTGTAACAATGCTTAGAGACATGTGATAAGAAGCCATTATCAGCCCATTATCCTGGACAGAGCCGTGTGTCGTGTATGAATAACAGGTAAGGTGTGTGGGAATGTGCAGCAGAGAAAGACAGAGCTCTAACCGGGGGGAGATGAAGCCTAAATCAATGTTATTAATTCATGTTAATTGCTGCCCCCTGGTGTCAGTGCCGCAGTTGTTGTTACTTTGCTGATACACACGCTTTCGGGCGCCGCCTCTTTGCCCAGAAGATAAATCTCCCACGTCGATAGAGAGACAGATACAAACTCCTTGCTGCTTCACAGCCTCACACTGCGGTTACCTCCGGCCCAGACGCAGCAAAAAACACAAAAAACTACACTTACAATAACTCGCCTTGCTGCCCCCCCCACCCAATCCTCTTGTGGAATTTGGAGAATATTAACAAGGCTGTGGTGATGTATCACAGACAAACAGGAAGTGACAGATTTTGTTATGAATTCTCCCTCCTGCATATTCCACCGTGATTTAAAGGCTTCACGCAGCCTGCACTGCAAAACTGTAGGGCGTTGTCTGCATACTGATGTCCTGCTCACTCTGAGGATCACAGGTCTCCTACTGTATGATCGCTCTAACAGGACCAACTGCCACACGGCACACAGAGACGTTACAGGGAAACAGTTTGCATATAAGCATTCCTTCAAACTGATCTATCAAAGGCTCAATATCTGCAACACAGACAATAAGGTTGACTATGTTTGAGCTGATTCTGCACCCTCCTTTTCACACACACACACCATGCGGATCAGAATTTGAATCAGCCCATAGCTCCTCCGGTCACAGATCAATGGAAACCGAGACTAACTTGATCTGATGATTTAAGGATGATTAATGGCCTGCAATCATTCGAACCCAATGACATGTTTTTGAGACGCATGAGTATGTGCGTGTGACTTTTATTACTCTGCTCAACCTCATCCTGGTATTTAGGGTAGCTTAAAAACCCTATTTTTCAACAAAGCCTTCCAAAAGACTTAAAAACCAAAGGCCTCATTTATTTAGTGTTTTCGGATTAATAGATAAATATAATCTCACAATCATTTTTATATGTGATTCACAAAAAAAGAGCACACAAGAGATGCTCGAGTCTGTTTAAACAACAGACGAAGTAGGATAAGGGTTTGGATATTTATATTTTTCTCTAATGTTGATATGTATATTTACCGGATAACCTGCTGCTGTAACACAAGAATTTCCCAATTTGGGATCAATAAAGTACATCTATCTATCTAGATGAGCACACAAATGTAACATTTCTTGGGAGACAAAACCACTAGTTATGGACATTTCAAATAGATATCTCGTCCTGTTTTTCATTTAAAACACAAATTCATTTGATGATGTAAGTTATTTGAATTGTTCATAAATGGAGCCAACTCAAATTCAATGACATTTAGTTGCGTCTAGTCTAAAATTTGCATGGAAATACAATTTCAATTCAACGTAAGGGTTTAGAAAACCTACTTGATAGGTTTCTGAATTTGACAACACAATCATTTTGTGCTGCTACGCTACGGTAAAGAGCTCCATCTGAATCTCCAACTAAAGCTACCAGACAGAGAGCATGAAAAGAAACAGCTCAGGTCTGCACCTTTGGGTGTGAAACAGCTGTATGTATCTGCACTGAACCGGAGAAACACCCCGTTTGATGTATGTCTTCAAAAGAGGCAGACTGACTCACATGATCACCTCATCCATGTGATGGTGCGAGAGCGCTGAGCGGTCCCAGAGGAGGGAAAGATTGCATGTCGCCGCTTGTTTGGAGCCAATCTGTTTCTCCAGTCAAGTCAATACTGTAACAGCTGGATAGACTAGAGGAGTGGGCTGCTGGATCAATAATGATGCCACTTCATACCACGAGACTCATGCAGGTGTAGTATATATGCACAGACACTCACAAGAAACTGCATACAAAAGTATTTCCTTTTTTCTATGCTGTATGTTGTCGAGGCTTTAGGGTGGTACAGACATCAATAGAGACCACGTTCTTGTGATCACACACTAGCATTGCAGTTGTTTTCTCTTTCAATTTCACAGAAACCGCAAGCATCCCTAATGTGCTGTACCTTGTATAACAACAATAATCCTGTGTATACTGTATTGTGAACATAAATGGCATAAAGGGTCCACAAGGAAGTGGGTCACTGCAGATCTTTTGCCTCCACCCCCGTTTGTCTTCTGAAACTAGTCTCATTTCCAGCAGGAGCTTAAGGTGGTATTTATACTCTGTAAGCAGAGAAGATGCCTCTCTGTGCCTCTCCCTTCAGCTCAAAAATATCCCTTTGGGTTTATTAATAAACACAACAAACGATAGTAGGTGTTTTTTTTCGTAGCCAAACGCAGAATTACACAAAGCTACGCATAAAAAAAAACAACTCAGTGAACAAAGGGAGTAAAGTTAGTACATTTCTGACCCACTTCCACAGAACGAGGACCGATATTAAAAAAGATAGTGTGAGAGGAATGTGTGAGGTAGATACATATCAGGAAAATGAATGATGATTCCAGCACGGCTGACATTGCACTCCACAGGAACTCAAAGGCAGAGGGGAGAATGGGAGGCCCGATTTAGAGCAAGCAGCTGTTGTGCACTTCGCCTCGCTACACATCTGCCAAGTCACTGTGGGCGCTGAGGTGACTTCCCAAGCCCAACCAGTCAGTCTCTGCCTCTTCATTACAGAAAACTCAAATTCTCTCTGTTAACATACTGATGTCACAAACACACACTGGACATACATGTACGTGGTCACTTGTATAACTGAGGGAGAGTACTATTTACTGACGGGCCTGAACTGCAGCACTGAAAAGGTACGGACTCCTCCCGTCCTAGCTCAGGAAGCTGCATCACATGTGCTGACTCTGTGCCTGTCTGTGAGATGCAGCTCTTGCTCGTTGGTGCCATGTGACCACACATAGCTCAGCTCAGCCAAGGTAAACAGTGTGTCATTACTCTGCCTAGGTAAATACTACGTTGCATAAGATCAGGCAGTAGTCTTCGCCATGCTGCTGTTTAACCTATTGTTTGATTTAAGTTATGGCTTTGCTACTGTTTTTGTATTTTAGTGTTTACAATTAATCCCACTATGTGGAACCAAATGGTCCTGCAATTGTCCACCTGTGACCTTTGGAGTGATGCAGCAAACAATTATTTTCATTACAGTTTAATCTGTTCATTATGTTTTTGTTTTTTTTATTTAATTGGTTAATTGTTTAGTCTTTAAAATGTCAGAAAATAATTAAAAAAAAGGCTTCTTCAGACAGCTTGTTTTGTTCAACCAACAGCCCAAAACCCAAAAGGTATAATCCATTTACAATTATGTAAAACATAGAAAAGTGTGTCACATTTGAGAATCTGGAAACAGAATGTTCTTACTTGATAAAGCACTTTAACAATTGATTATCAAAATGTTGTTGATTTTCTGTTGATCAACTCAATTAATCAGCTAATCGTTTCAGTACTACATTGGTGCACTTGCACTTGTTTGCAGTTGATTGTCTGCCTCTCCAAAACCAGTTTTAGTGTACGCTTTCCCACTTTTGTCTTGGATATGGTTGTTAATGGTTTACACTTGATTTTAAAACGTTTTTGTAAAATTTCTGTTTTCTCTATATGTATTTTTTTAACCTGTATTAAATATAATTTAGTCAGCCTACTCACGTGGAACTAGGGATGTCACGAGAACCGACACTTCGGTACCAAGTCGATGCCAAAAGTCTGAAAACGTGACGGTACTCGGGATCAGGGCTCGAGACTAACGGCGTCCCGGGAACGATAGAAAAATCTCCTCATAATGCTGCATTGTAAACAACAAACTTGTGTTGAAATCAGCAAGAAGAGAGTAACATTAGCTGTTAGCAGCCGGTGGGCAGCACAGTCCTGCTTGGCTAAATAACAGAGCTAACCGCTAACATATGGAGGTTGCATTGAGTTATATTATGATGCGTGAAAGCTCTATTCAGTAAAATGTATTGGTATTGGTAAAATGTAATGGGCTGTGGTAAATTCTAACGTCATCATGATGTGTTCAAATGTAATCTTGTAAAATGTATTATTTGGCGAGAAACTTCGGATCATCCGGGATTAATAATAAATTCGCAAAAAACAGTATGCATATGGTAATAAAGGTGTGTATGTTGAAGTATTTGGGATTTATTGTTTTGTTTTTGATTTTTTATTGTATCAAATTGGGTATCAAGATCGTGGAATTTCACTGGTGTTGGTATCAACTACTAAATTTCTGGTATTGTGACACAGCAGATAGTAGAGTGACGACAATAAGCAGGCACTAAGATTCACGTGGCAGAAACCAGCTCACACAGCAGCACACTAGCAAGTGTTTGCAGTAACGTTTAAGAAGAATTTGCAAAGAATTAAACTCATATGAATCAGCATTGTAAAAGCATCATAATGCACTTGCCACACAACAGCTAAAGAAAAATAAATATGGAAAGCTACTACAAGAAATTAATAAATATTGCACAAAAGGTAACAAGCAACAGCAGCGTAAAAGCAGACATTGCCAGCAGACACCACGACATCGATCACAAGCAGATCAGCAGGAGAGCAATAAAACAGGAGCACCAGCAGCAGCCTCATAACGTTAGCTTACTGTTATTGCCGAGCACAGAAATGCTACCAAAACAGAGCAAGACATCACAATAAAAAAATTCATTCATTAAAGGAAACATTTGAGACCAATCAACTAGAATAGGTTTTTCTTCCACAAAGCCAATATGGGGCAACATGATCAGACAGTTGCTTATGAAATGTTACATATGCAGCAGCAGCAGCAAGTGTTTGAAGCAGCGATACAGCTGAGTTAGCAATTCAGCAGTGCAGCAGCACAGCAGATCAAAAGAGGTTTAACAGGTTAAATATACCATCTTATGGAAAAGGGTGTGCAGCAAGCAAAGTACTTTATGTTAGCAGGCAAGGTGAGTTTGTCTGCCTGAACTAGCTCACATAGCTCATCAGGGTAGGCAACACATGTAGCTCCTATATTCATATATATTCTGAAAGTGATTCTACTCTCTGTCTGGGACCCGTTCTTCCATCACTGTAATACACCTAAATACACAAGTAGTAGAAATCTACATATATGTGTGGGATAAATGCTCCAAGGTTTCACATTTTTATGCGACTTCAGCCTTTAATATATAATCATAAACACCTCTCTTCCAAAGTAAGAGTACTGGACACGCTAAGGCTATGTGGACATAAAATACATTATAGTCATATAGTAAAATAGTAAAACAGTTCTGTGCTTAATTTATCACCATGGAATGATGTGTTGGTCTCTTTTTATCAATGAATCAGCTGAGAAAGATTGAGTTGGATTTATGTCACTTTTATATCTGAAGACAGTGATGATCAGTAATATATGGTTTAATGTTATAGGGGCGTTAACTCTGCTAAGGTGGAATTTTGTGTCAAATCAATTGTAGCCTAAATTATGTTAAAGTTTAAATTAGGGGTGTCGCAATATACCCGTCTTGACAATAACCATGATATTTAAAAAATGAAATGTTGATATTATGTAAATAATCCAGCACCTCTTTAATCATTTTATGTATACAGTTATGGTAAAAAAAGACAAAACGCACAATAAACAAAGCTAAAGATGAATTTGGCTAATAACATTATCTAAAAAAAAATAAAAATAAAAAAAAAATATTGTTATCGTGAATTCTTTTGGCCACTATAATCATGTAGCGAAAATCTGATATTGTGAAAGCCCTAGTTTAAATGTATACATCTTTAAAATGAATTACTCTTTAAATACACTGATTAGCTTCACAGATTATTAGAGAGGGTCATCTCATATTTTACTAATGATTATAGAGATTTCATTTATCACATAGCACACACAGCCACACTGAGGTAGAGCGAACCATGTGAAAAAGTTCTGTAGCACTTTCTCTTACAGTTTATAGAACTTCCATCAACAACCATTTCTCTGGATCCCAATTTCCAGAATACCTGAGGGACGCCGGCAATATCCTGCTGCAGCTATTAAACTTTGACTTTGGGGTGAAATCCAGTCCCGACTAATAGGACTGCTCAGGAATCATTGCAGTGATTTGTATGTGATAATGAGAAATAGAGGTGCAGTCCCAATTCATCCGGCCTTCTCACCTCTGGGTGTAACTTGTAATTACTCCTGTGGAGCTTTGGGGAGGTTGGCAGATTAAAAAGGAGTTGCCCCGAGGCCGGTTGGGCAGCCAGTTAGGTAGTCAGGAAGCCAACGAGCCTCTCCTGGAGTGACACAGACTCCCCGGCTGACAGGAATGTCAATGCACCTCTCAAGGTGACACCTGACCGGACACATTCTCCAGTTTGGTGCTGAGATCACTCAATAACTACACAGTGTGTCACCCACAGTGTTCCCTCCGCATGTGAAAATAAATGACAAGTGTTGAGATAAATCTTAATTAAAAGTTATAACATCTAATGTGCCATGGTGGGATGTCAAAATGTACAATTTTGAGGTACTTGTACTTTGAGTATTTCCATTTTTTATAGTCAGCAGTCACTGTGCAGATTAAAAACAGTGATGAATTTATAAAACATGATGCAGTGTTGTTTAGGGCTGTGTGTTGGCAAGAATCTGGCGATACGATACGTATCATGATACAGGAGTTACGATTCAATATATGCGATACTGTAAGCATGGCAATATATTGCGATTTTTTTTAAATCTAAATGTTAGGAAAACGGTCATAATATAAAGAACACACCACCATATGTATAAAATCTGAGTAAAAAAAGATTACGTTTTTGTGCAATCAGAAGGATCTGCATTTACATTTATCACAGTCCCTGTACTTTGAGAGGACGCATCTCACTGACTGAGTTAATCTTTGCATGTCAACTATAACTCTATGTATCAAAAATTGATAGTGTTTTTGAGAGTCGATACAGTATCACAAAACATAATATCGCGATACTCGATATTTTTGATATTTTCTTACACCCCTAGTTTTATAGATCAAACTACACAGCAGTATATAAAATTATATATAATATTGTCAGTGATGGAGGCCAATCTCCTGTATAAAGAATACTTTTCATTTTAATACATTAGGAACATTTTACTGATAATACTTATGTATTCTAAGTCAAATCTTGCTGGACTATTACTTGTAAAGGAGTGTCTTTATACTGTTGTATGCTACTTTTACTTAAGTAAAGGTCTCGAATACTTCTTCCACAATGGATAATACGCAACATTTGTATCACATACAAAGAAACTGATCAGACAACACTGGAAGGTGTTTCTATATTTCTATCGTCATGGCTTCCACTGGTATGTGTTGTGCTCCGTCTGCAGGTTGAGTAAATGTTGGATGGCTTAACTGCCCACATGCTCTGTCCCGCTGTAACTCAAGCCCCCCGTCAAGACATTTACTGTAGCAATTACTGGCATTGAACAGCTTTCAATCAGCCCTTAATTCACGCCTTCAAACTGCGATCAATGTGCACATTACAGTGAAATTACACACTAATAATCAGTTCTACTAATCAATAAACCACTGAGCAATAAACAAGCTGACAGAGGTGGTGTGTCTTTGAACAAGGCTAGTGCACCCTCCAGTGGTGTACAGAGGTAATTTAACTGATTGATTACATGTAAAAAGGTAGAAAATATTTAATTCCAGCACTCCTATGAACCAGGTTACGATCTTAGAGACAAATAATCACTACCAGGTGTCGATACGTAAAACAGGATGTGTGTGCTGGACAAAAATAGACACTTTGGGACCTCAGTGTTGCTCGAGCTGGGAGGGAAAGAGAGAGGAGGGCTGAACGATTAGAGGTGGGTTTTAAGAAGGAGCCAGGAATGATTCACAGGAGTTGGCAGAGTGAGTAATGGTAGCAGAGTCCTGCACCGGGGCTTTTATGAGGTACTTACTCCCCCCCCTCTGCAGCACTAAACGCTATAGATCATGTATTTCAGCACTGCTACTACGCTTACTGCCTTTCTGCTCGTCAGATTGGTCCGCATCATTAATTGGAAGATTATAATACTATTAAGAGGTGGCAGGGAGGGAGAAGATAGCAGATATGTTTTGATAAGATTTCTGCTCGCTTGACTCTGCTATACCTTCATATGTCTTTATCAATCAGGCTTACCGCTTTCTTCCTTCATTCTGTGAATGGGTTTAAAGCTCAGGGTGGTATGAATACAATGATATCACTGAGTTAGACAGAGATGCATCATGTATACTATTCTGTGCTGCACTAACATTATATTTACAAAAACTAGGTAACTGCATGAACCAAATAAGTTGACCTTTTCTACCAATTTCTGATGGCTGCACTTCACTCACACCACTGTAAGAGCTGCAAACTTCGACTCAACTTGACATCATACAAGACGTCCAACAGCTAAAGCTGTTAAAGATGATTTATGGTTGGATATTCATTTAGAGCAGGGGCTGAAAAACAAGGGAACTCAACAGATTATACACATAAAGGTCTGTTTACTAGTCAAGTACTACAGTTGTATAATGTCTTCTGTGGCTCTGGAGGAGAACCCTAGTGATATAATCAGGGTTATCACGGCTTGGGAGAGACTCTACATTTATAAAAGCCTACATTACAAAGTGAGGGCGTAGAGTTTGAAACATGTGGGGCTAACAAAGAGACGCTATTGAGCTGCATAATGGGAATCGTAGGATCCAGTAGTTTAGGAACTAAAGCCATATCAGGAAATAAATGTCCGGATATCGCAGCCCTTGTGGCATCAACTTTGAGAATGATTTTTTTTTAATGACACTTCTTTTTCAGACAAATTCTGAAGTTTTTCTATGATCCAAACCAGTGTGTGAGAAAGATATAGATTTGGCACTGCTCCACTGACAGTAAAAGAGAGATGTAATGAACAATGCACACTAGATATTATTGTACGTGGTTATGGACATCTTGTCATATTTTGTGCGTTAACAAATCGTATAATACTATGAGGGGATTTTGGTTTACTGTACAGTGTGTAATGCAGCCTGGACTGAGGAAATAGTAAAGAGCATGCTATCAAGACTTGCTGCGTTACATTGCGCTGACATTGCCCTCTCCTGGGGAAAACCTCACATAGAGCAGTGAGATAAGTTTGACTGCAGTGTAACTGTAGGTTTCATTCTGGTCTGAATATTTTAGTTAATATAACAGATGAGTCTGATGGGTGAAAAACAAGTTTAACAATAATTTTTAATCCCATAATTTACCCTTTTAGAGAAGAAATATCACCACTATTTTTTTAAAGAGGAAACATTAACAGTACCAGGGAAACAATTTGCACAACTTGAAGAAATATGATATTACTTTTAAGTGATGTACAGAGTTCTACTCTATAAAAATGTCTTCATCTACAATAATTTAAATACACACACAGTAGAACTAGTAAATGAATTTAAACATATATATGAATATATATATATTCAATTGTAACCAAAACCTAAAAAACTTCCATTGATCCTCTGAGGCAGTGTTACCCTAGGTTGACACATTAAGCATACAATAATAATAACACTGATCTGCAAATGGAGGTGAGAAATTAACAGCAAAAAGGCACTAATAAAGAGCCATTTCTATATTGATTGTGAACTTTATTTTACATCTTACAGTATTATAGAGAACTGAGATCAGTGTGATATGATGAGCATTGTTGAAGCATGAAGTGAGACTGGAAACATCAGACAGAGAAAACGGTATAACGACCCTTTAGACACTTTAAGGTGTTGGCAGCTTATTGTTTATGAGTAAAACACACAAATGCATTAACAATGATAAAGAAGACCTCATAAAATAAATGTGCAACTTCTGATTCCATTGTTTGACGGACCTGTGAAAGGTGGTTATAAAAAAGACACCAACAATAATATAAAAGATTTTTTTATACATTTCTTTATTAAAACAATAAACATCCAAAGTGTTAGAGAAAGGAATAAAAGCACACCAAGAGTTAGGCAACTGGAACGTTTCAGTATGAACTCAACAGTGCTCTGCAAGATAAGGTTGTCAGTGCATCGCAACATCATGAATTATAAAATTCAAAACATGAAAAGAATCAAATACATCTCGATCGTGAGGGCGGTGTCTTGCCGGTGAGGAAGCCAAAGTTACAGTCAGCCTGAGAGCACTGACAAAAAATAAAGGTAACACTTAATTTTACAGGTGTGCAAATTTCATGGTAATTAGGTGATAATTAGAAAGTAACCTAGTTGAAATTTCTTTGGAATTACTGCCAAATTACCCCAATATTTACCTAAAAAAAAAAAAAATCGAAAATTATAAATATTATTTAATAATTATATTCCGCTATTTCCCAATAGCTGGTGAATTATCTAATACATTTCCAGGAAAGAATACAAAGTTAATTGATATGCTTTATTTCCATGTCTGCTGATAAATAGATAATAATTAGCAAATAACTTATTTGAAATTTCTTTAAAAACTCCGTGAATAATTACATTAGCTACCAGGTTACATTTATGTAGACAATAATTCACACAGTGGTGAGATTTGTGTCTGATTAGAAGTGTCTTCTATTAGTTTTGGTTTTCCACCTCCCATGAAGAGCAGCGCACAGCCGCTTCTCAAGCCTAAGGGCCCTATTTTAATGATTATATGCTATTTTAGCATACAATCATTAAATAATGTTTATAATAAAAGTAATTTTCTATACATTTTGAGGTAAATATTGGGGTAATTTGGCAGTAATTCAAAGGAAATTTCAAATAGGTTACTTGCCAATTATCACCTAATTACCATGAAATTTGTAGACCTGTAAAATGAAGAGTTACCAAAATAAACTACTACACACTGCTGCTGCAATTTGAGACATTTTGTCCTTCATCTATCAGTATACACATCTTTATAATAACCGACCCAAATTATACAAAAAGCATAAGGTATGACTACTGAATGTTTAAAGTTGAAATACAGCCAGGAGTCATCCCATGTTCATGAGACAAATTAGCTCTACGGACACCGAGATACTAGAAGAATTACGTGTTTCGCTTTTTACAATGCAGAAGCTGGTTTAGTGAATTTAACATAAATTATTATACTTAAAAAGCTTATTTTCAAAACAGTTCTTCAAGTACACTTCCAAAAATGTTGGCAACTGTATTCCAAGTAGTTTTGGTTGTTTTTGAATGGTAAACAAATCGGACTAAAATATTTCATGGTTGTTATATATTTTATATTGTGTTTATGTGTGTATATACACAAACCACTCTAAATCAGTCTCATATGCAATTTACGAAATATGTTGAAAACATTTGACTAATACTGTTCGATACATTTTGAAATGATGGACTGAACAACAACTCTTGGACTCTTGTTAAGAGTCAAAGGAGAGAAGGAAACATTAGAATATTAAATACTTTGGGATTTATTTTTGTTCAGGCGTGGAGTTGATGTGATTATTCCTTTCATCTGACATCCCGCTCTCCTAAATGCGTTGCCAAAATATTTACCTGGGTACAACCTAAGCATCAGATAAGAAAATCTAGGTATGTCAGGTGTTATATATTCGTGTGGTGTACTGCCACCCGATCCAAAGTCACACCTGTAAAACCCATGAGAGGGTCCGTCACTCATGAATCAGAGTGCATAATCACCGCAGTGCTCATAAATAACTCTCAACAGTTAATAACCGGCGAGACAAGCTGTTCCTCGTCTTGGAGTGATTGCTGATAATGACTTGTCAGCATGTGTACCCTCACGTTAAGTGTTTGAGCACATGAAAAGGGGAGGCGGTTATCAAATACAGTCACGGCCTGCGACTTTGTTTTTGGCAAACAGAAGCATGAAACATTCTGCCGACAGTCTGAAGTAGCGTTGGTTACCTCTCTCTTCCTCCCCCCCTCTCGATGCGTCGCCGCCAGAATACAACAACCCAACACATTAAAATGTTAACATTGTTAACAAAATAGTAATCAAATTAAATCTTTTAAAAAGAATAAAATCTGGAATCCTTCTCCTGTACAGCGACTGGCGATTGGTGCCCCCCCCAGCCCAGTTGGTTTTGGCAGTGGTCTAACACTTGTGCTTCATGGCAAGCTGTAGAAAAATCAGGGTGGGGGGATAATACAATCAGAATATTTAATTACCCTATCAGCCAAATGCTACCCAGCTAGTACTGCAGATGTATGCATGCAATAGCGAGCACAGTTGGTAAAATGAGGTAAGGTACAGATTTGATGTTTTAGAAACGTTCCACAAAGGTGAAAAAGTTGTTAGGGAGGGTTATATTATACGGCTGCTGGAAAGCAGCCAGGGGTCATGGTGTTTTTTTTAGTCAGGCAATGACAAGGCAACTTCATTTATCTCATTAACAAGGGTCCTAATGGGCTTGGCTGGAGGCTCGTTAGAGAGATGGCCAGGCCCACCAAGCTGATGCAAAGCTACGGGGTGCGGAGACGTGAGAATGCAAGACACACACACATACATATATACACACACACACACACACACACACACACACACACACACACACACACTACAGAGTATGGAGGATGTTGCTGCAGAATGAGGAATTCTACAGACTGAACAAGTGGGGGCAGTAGAGCAGCACGCAGACATGACGGGTCTCTTGTTTAAAATTGAGTGAGCAGCGCAGTGAGATCAGTTGCGGTCAAAGGCACAGAAATGAGATTGCAGAAGTGAAGTGAAGAGAAAGAGTCAAGGTGACCCTCTCACAGTACTGCAGACACTTAGCACTGCACATACAACACACGCAGATGGCTTGATCCTGTCAAGCCATCGTTAAAGCCATGCTCAGACAAAAATGCAATGGAGGAAATGTCGGTAATGATTTCTTTATCCATCTGTAAGGCCACCAAACAGCCTTTAGCAGACATGCAAAATTATGAGCCTTGATGATAACGTGCAAGACAAATCATAAGTGATGACACACAAAAGCGAATGGCAGCAAGTGAAATGAGAAACGCCAGCAAATGAGTGATTCTTCACGGGGGCTCTGCAGTCATTCTCTCCTGAAACCACCAGAGCCGAGGCATTTTGCTTTGCTTATCACAGTTTTTGTAATTCATCACGGTGGGGAAGCTCATCTGTGAGCGGTAAGGGGGCCGTGCAAGGCTCGTGAAATGTCTTTCAATTATCCCACCATAGCATTATGCATCATTCAAAACATTTCAACAGGCAATGGATAGCTGTGCTATATTAAAGTTATTGACATTCCACTTTAGATGGCACATGTCTCAGTGAACAACATGATGGGGCAGCAGGCCAGGGATGCCTAATCTTACACAAGAAGCCAAGCTGCAAAGCCAGAGGTGCGTGATATACTGTGTGCTATTAGAAAGACAGCCATGATGATCATCATCAGGTGCGATCGTTACAAAGCAATAGATTTTTTTTCTTTTGTTTTGCAGTAAAAAAAAAAAAAAAAGCATATTATGCTAATAGCCTCATTAAAGAGCATGCAATTAGTTTTCCTGACAAACAAGAGACACAGAATGGGAAAGATGGAGAATGAGGGAACACCCACTACTAAAGAGAGAGTAAATGAGGGAAGAAGAAAAAGACTATTATCTTCCCAGAGCAGAAAGCACCACTGCTGAGAGGCTTAAGTCACAATGAAGCAACAAATATCCTCAGGTTTAAGTAAAATGTTTGATCTTTAGGCTGAACTAATAATGACTTTAAAATCATGACGAGATATTCCATAATAACGAAGTCAGAATTTCAATGCGCTGTATTAAAATAAATACGGTAAGCCCCCCCTGAGGTCATGCTTTGTAATGTGTTGACTCACCTTCTGTGCAGTAACAGAGAACTGTTCAGCACTGTTCATCATGTCTGCGGTCCTCTCCTCGGCCCGGCCTAATCGCTCGCCGCGCTCGTTCAGGGCCTGGCTGGCCTTCTGTACGGCACTCGTCACACTGTCTGCAGCTGAGTGTAGTATACTGTTACCTGCAGATAAGGGTGGGAGTGAGGAGGCGAGACGGAGCGAAGAGAAGTGAAGAAGAAACGTAAAGTAGGACACGAAAGAGGAGAGAAAAAACAAAAGGGGAAAGAAATTGTGAGTCCTTTGTTGAAGTAACAAATGAACCTGATACATTAGATGCATGTAGTTAAATCAGTGACCATGAGCGTGAGTGTTAATGGTGGAAGACAAAAACATGAAAAAGTAAATGGCTTCCATCAGGTGCAACGTGGGAAGGTGGCTAATGAGTTTCCTTCAAAGTTAATTTACTTCCAGGAAAGATCAACTGAAATTAACCTTTTCAAACGTCAGAGTATGCAACATCAACACCGGATTTAATGTCTCTTTTTAAGAAAGCATGTCATTCCTGCGCTGCTTTTCTTCAATTTTGAACTTATGTTGCCAGCCCTGTGATTACTCTCCTCTCCTCTGAACTATAGTGTAATAAAGAGAGGATATGTGCTTGGCTGCGCGAGCGGCCCTGGAGACCCAGTAGTAGATATGAGACAGAAAACACATCTTCCGACGGCTGTGGCAGCCCTGCGGATGTTTCCTCTGACAAGCCATTAATCTACGGCACGTCGGGAGTGCTGCTGTTGTGCGCCACGCTGGCAAGCAGACTACGAACAGCAATCTTCATGCTGCTTTCTCATCGTTGGCAATACAGTTGTATTGTTCCGGAGGGGTATAAACTTGCAGCATGCCAGTTTGGGGAAAAATCTGCCTTGCTCTTAAAGTAGTCACCTACTCGTGTGAACGGCTACCTTTGGGTGCCCAAAAAGAGTCAAAGGAGAATTTCAATCTGTGGTGGCAAGGTCCTGACATACTCACAATATTTTGCCTTCTGTAAGACATATCTGTACTTGGTGATGACCAGCCCAGCCACTCCAGGAAGGTCAAATCCACAACTACACTGTTTACCTAACTTTAAAAAGCGGACAAATGAAAAATAATAAAGAAAAACACCACAAACGCCCTGTGGAAAGATAAGCTAGATTCGATTTTCCCAAGGTATATATCCTCGGGTATACAGTAAATGAGTTTGAGGAGAGGGAACAGACAGAGCCAAGCTTGAAGGTACTGACTGTATTAAGACTTGACAAGCCAGATTCCATCTACTCCCACAGGAAACTGCAATATAGTGAGTGTATGTCCCGTGGCATCCAGACAGGTACGCTGAGTGACAGATGATTGGGACAGCTAGCTCTACTGCAGTGGGTTATATGGCAGCACAACAGCAGCTGGTGTTCCTTCAAAAGAAGTTAACTCGATGAAGCCAAAGCAGTTTATGTAGAGACACACCTGTGCCGCAGACACACAGATGGATGTATAGATGTTCATCCACACAGCTGCGCACACAAAAGGGAATGGAAACACATGCACATACACAAGAGCTTCCTTTAGTCAATTTTCCAGCGATTACAGTAAACGAACCACAGACTGCAGGCCATATTGCATATGACAAACACATCTGGACCGATGATGAAATAAGCTTCACATCTGTCAGGATTCCTTTTTAAAGGTGTAAATTTAAGAATCTGACCACAAGAACTCCACAGTCTACAGCTACAACGTGAATGTAATATTTACTTTCTAAATAGAGCCAGAGCAAGCGTTTTTTCAAACAAGTGACACGTCGCTTTGCTTGACGCACAGAGCAGGTTAGTACATCATCTTTGTGAAAAAGTGAAACAATTAGGGCTGACAAAGTTAACGTGATAATAACACGTTAACGCAAATTTGTTTTTTCAGCACTAATTTCTTTAACACATTAATGCAATTAAATTGTTTGAGCTTGTAGCTCAGTTTTAAAGCTAGAGTGAAGATACTGGCATATGAAACTAGAAAACCTAATGAATCCATTAGTACCATCTTATACTAGCTTGTCAGGATGGAGGTTAAATAATGCTCTGAACTTGCGCTACATTATGCAGAGGAAAAACTGTCATGGCCATGTTGATAAGAGTATTAAATACTTCACAAATGTGTGATTAATTTGTGATTAATCATGATTAAATATTTTAAATCGATTGACAGCCCTAGAAACAATCAGATGTTCGTACGTTTGCATGGTATCCACTTAGGAAGAGGAGTCATGCATTGTAAAAGTGGATTCTGGTTTGCGTAGGCTAAAACACATTCCTTCTGTGCTTCTATTTGGAAAAAAAAAACACTTTCTCTGAGAGGCTTTAGGTCGTCCCTAGAAAGGATAAGACCTTTTCACCTTCAGACAGATTCCTCTTAATCCTCTCCTCCTCTTGTAGAGCCCAGGGAGTAATACTACCATCATCCTCAACGTAACCCCCACTCCCACCACCCCTCCACACGCCATACACTCAGAGAACATCTCTCTTTATTTGTCTCCTTATTCTCCGTTCTCAGAGATGAGTGGCGGACTGCAGCGTGGGCTCCCCCGGTTGAGAATGTAATTACAGTAAAAGGCAGGGTGGAGACATTCTGGAGAGCTTAGCAAAGGGCTGCACAGCATCAGGAGATGAATGAAAGATGTGTGGGAGTAGATTATGTTATGTGGTGCCATCGCTAAAGTGGGAGCTGATCAGACATCAGCGTTATCAGCGCTAAGAGCGGTTCTTTTATGTTATTTAGGAGGAGTTATTATTGCAGTCATTTTAATGATGCAGGAGTTTAAAGGTTTTTTTTCTGTTATGACACTGGTGTTGCACTAGTTAATCTAAAAGAGGGAGCCGATTTTTGTCAACCTACATTGTTGATTAAGAATGAGCTACAGTACCAGGGCCAATCCTAGCACGCCTCTCTCAACAATGCAGGAGGAATTTTGTTGCTATACCCCCTGATATCATGTCAAGCCAGGGTTTCTCTAATAATGGAGACTGAACAAAAAAGTTCAAGTCGTTTTCTGGCAACAAAATATTCCAGAAAATAGAAACTATGAGCAAAAGGCAAACATAGTGAGGAAGGGGGGAGTTCATTCAAAGTCAACCCATTCCTTTTCCAGCTCTGCTGTAAGCAGTAGATTACAGGCTGCGCTGCTGTGGTGCTAATGAAAATAAGATGATGGTTATCAACAAGAACATGTCAGATACACTTCTCAAGATGCTGACAGCAAAGTCGCATTTACTCTCAAAGCATATGGGACTGATTAGATTGTTAACTTCAAGAACAAACACACCTACACGAACAGAGCCATTCCAATAATACATGCTACAGTGCCTTTAATACTTTCACTCTGCAGCATTACATGATCATATTATCAGGATAACACTATGGGGTATAGTGTGTGGGTGTTTGAAGGGAAAGAGTGTCTTAGAATAATTTAAGTATTTAAGTATTAGCGAGCACATACAGTACTTATCTGCACTTCAACAAGTTCAATCAAAAATTCTCCTTATTGCCCTGATATTACCAGAGGGCTTCAGGCTTCTGTTATTCATCCAAAGAAACTTATGAAGCATTCAGTCAAGGATTTCTGCAAGTGATCCCAACCCTACTCAAAGCTGTACCTACATATCCAGAGCCTCTTGACACTTAAGTACTCAGTAATTGCTGTTATTTTCAACCTGGACCTGATTTTCCAAGTTTCTGTGACTCTGAAATAGGCATCGTTAAACATCTCATCACTTGTTCACAGAGAGGAAATACAACATGATTAGATTTTCCTAATGTTAATTACAAGTACAAAAGTCAATCCAAGCAGTAAACGGCAGGAAAAAAAACAAGTGTAAGGTTTTAAAGACGGATCTATCTGATCTATAGTAAACTGTACTCAAAAAAAAGAAAAAAATGTCTTACACAATCATGTCAAATGTGGCTGTTCCCATGTGTTAAACATTGAAAATTCTATCAATAATAATTATATCATATATCAAGCAAGAATGTGTTCAACCTAAATACACAAAATCCCCTTCTCCTGCTTCTAGAAGTTATCACAAAGTAGAGGACGGGCAGCCATAAAAGTGAACAAGGAAGTGTGTGAGGAATACTAAAACAGTATCAAATATATTTACGTATTATAACTCCAATTTTGTGATAAATTCCACCTGAATCACAACTGTATTTACGATTTGAGTGTAAGGGTTTTTACACACCGGGGGGCGTGACGAATAAATGACACGAAAATATGAAATATTCGCATATGAATATTATATGTGTAGGATTTTATTGTGAAAGGTAAGAACAGAAGGAGTGGGTCTGGTCTGCGCTGGTTGAAAGGAGTAATAAAGTTTGCCGTCCTGGCTCAGACTACGGAGCCTCCGTATTGTTGTTACATAAATATAGACACAACTCAACCGGTTCTGCACAACGTGATTGGTTGATGCCGTTTTTCGCGGTGTGAAAGCTCAGGAAATCAAACTTATAACGAAAAGTACGTTGCTTTTTTGCTGCTTAATATTTGTGTTCTGTGTGAAAATATTCATGACAAAAACAACAGTTCAAAAAATGTATATTGACATGCGAATTAACTGCACGAAGAAAACACAGCCGTGTCTTTATATTTATCTTTCATATGTTGTTGTGAGTATATATGCTAATTTACAAGAGTCAGTTTCCTATACACTGAAAACTGAAAACTAGAAAGGCAAGTCAACTATAAATAAAGCAGAGGCTTAAAATATTGATGCTCCTATTGACAATTTCATATAGATTATGCATACAGTAAAATAATGATGTGTAAAATGAAAAACGAGAAATGGCTAATGTAATCGACATCATAGGGGCCTAAAGTCACAGCTATGCAGCTCCTGCTGCAAGATAAACCCCATGCTGCTGTTTCATTAATGCAAATCTTGACATTATCCGCTGCAGCATAATGAAACTATAGCAGAGGTTCAACCAGGAAGGCCACCTCCCTCCGGCACTCCTGACACACACCTATTATTTCTCTATAGCCTTTTAGCCAATCACTTTTCTCCTCATTGTTCCTGTAGTTATTCCCTTTACAGATAATTCTCTCTTTTAATGGTCACTACCAAACCTTTTATACAGGGCAGTTCTTCCTTTCTCTACATTCTTCCCAAATCATTTAGCCCTCTGTACATTTCCATATTTTTCTCAACACCACTCCCTCCCTGTGAAATATAACTATATACACACCCTACTGTATATGCCTATCATTATAGAGAGGCCAAGTCACTCCCCTTCCGGTGTCCCCCATGGGACCTTATTTGGGAAAAATATGTAATCATTTTTTGATCCTGTTTGAATTGTGCCACATGTTTGTCAATTTGAAAGTTTAGTTTTGTGAGAAACCGCTCAGTGAACTACATCTCTCGTTTCGCACAATGTGTGTCACCAGAACTAGCTGCTGTGTAATGTTATCTTAGCTGATGTGTTTCATCCAGCGACTCCTGGTCTTTTTATCAGCCAGGATGCGAAAGAACGAGCGAGACCCGTTGCTCGTGTGAGTGCATCCCAGTACAAAACACACAGGCATCGTAGCTTCAGTGAGAGAGACGTCACTTGCACACTTGTAGTCTAATTTATTTTCAGTCTTATTCTTCAACAGTTTTAAAACAAAATGTTACTTTCTTGACTTGCAAAATAATGTTTTAAACTGACAAACATCATATGTGTGATTCATGGCGCAATTCAAACTCACCGTTGACTACCGTTCATATTTTTTTCAAAATAAGGTCCCGTGGTGGTCCACTGGATAGGGACACACTTGCAGTCACAAGCTACCTTCATTTCAACCTACATAAACTCAATTGCACTATCACTCAATTGTTAATGTAAAATGTGTGATCCGGCGCTGAGGTTCACCACTAATGATCCTATTATAAACACTAATTAAGTCATTTATCTATATTATCGTCTTGGTCCGTCCCGCTTGAACTAAATTTCTTTCATTTTAATGTACATATTTATGCGTCCTGCAGATACTCACATTTACTCTGGAGGTAGACATGTAGCCTGAATGACTCCTTAAACCCCGTGGTTAACCACTCAGAGAAAAACAAGGAGATCACTCAGCCCCTGAAATTTGTTTCGTGACCTTGCTTGCTCAGTCGGCCTTTAGTTTAGTCACTGTCTTGCTGGTTAAAATGCAAAGCACTAAGGACACCGATGGGGACAAACATGGAACATTCTGTACTGAATGTACCACAGAGCCGTGCCGACACTGACGGAAAAATAGCTACTAGGTATTCATGAACAGCCTATTCTCAGTGGCTTTAATCAGCAGATAAATGTCAGCGTCACACAATGCATTAAACAGCCATCATTTCCATCATTATAATCTTGTCTAAGCTTAAATGTTAATGTGTGAAATGATATACAGAAGTACAGAATACTGAGGAAAGCATTAGGGAAGAAGCACTCCATCACTGAACTGCCCTCGTACGTCAAAATGTGATTTACCTCTGCACAGTATTAGTCAGTGACTCTGCACACAGTCTGACAGTGATGGGAAGGACAGTGAACATAACTCACATAACCTTTGGATGTAAAATCCCTTTCAGCATGTAGTCAATCCCGACAGTGACGACACAAACCAGGGATATTTTGACCTTGTGCTAAATGGGAGCGCACAGAGGCAAGCTCTGTGTGTGTAAATGTTAACTACATTATATACTTAAAAATGACAACACGGAGGTCACTTAAGGCCCTGAGAGCCAAGAGCAGAGCCCTCAGTTCACAAGGCAGGCTTTATTTTAAATTTTTCTGACCCAATTTACTGTAGTAGTGCATCTACTGTCTAAAACAGCTTTAGATATACTAATGCTTTTTTTTTGAATTTGCTCGCTGCAAGATAATAGGCGTTTTAACTTTCTCATAGTTATTAGATTTGTTTATTTATTCTTATATTACTAAAAAAGCTAAGACAGCTTGTGAAACGTCAAACGATCGTCTGACTACTATTGGGACTCATCACTTGTTAGTAGGGAACACACTTGTTTAATAAAGTAACTTTGATTTCTGGAGGAACTCAACACTTTTTAGTAAGGGGTATAACTTTTTTTAAATTTAGTCCAAGTAGTTTTACATACTGTACCACCGGCTTACCTTGTCTTAGTAGACGACCGTGGTGTGCAACAAATTCTTTCCTCTTTCTGTTCAAATAGACCTTGCAACGGAAAATGACCGACTCTACAGCTTCTTCTGTGATGAGAGAATATCAAATGACATAGTCAGCTTTGATGATCAAAACATGATGTAGTTTTGAAATTAGTCATGAGGGGTTACCGGTTTTTGGATTATTAAACCAAAAATAAGTATTGAGAGTTCAGTTGTAAATGTCATGCAAAAAAACTGGTTACTGTTTGATTATTCATCCATCAATTGATTGTAAACCTCCCTAAGAATGAAAATTCACACAGAGCGTTTAGCGTGAATTACTTTTTTGCCTAATGCTGAGGGTTTAAAAGCATCCACTTAGCTCATGGATTTAACAATTCGTTTAGAATCAAGTCATGAATACGTGCCAGGGACAGAGAAGAGCTCAGGTGGGAATTGGGGTATAACAGTGTGGGCAGCGGCCCAAGTCGGCACTGATAACAAGGCAATTAGCTGCTTTTATTTCTGGACCAATTACATGCCCCATCAAGGATCGAAAACATGCGCCTGTGCATCTATTCGGCTCTGACAGAAGTCTAAAAAACTCTGCAGTATCAGTTCACTTACAAGACTCTTTACAGGATACAGAAAAAAGTGACAATAACTCCAATTAATTTAACAGGTGTCTTTATGGCTCTATCGCATATTTCACATTAGGAGACTGAGGATGATACCGGTGGATGATTAAATGTTAACAATATTACTTCACGGATGCAATGCACGGATAAGCTAGCTGTTGTCTGCATTTTCAACTCACAATTGACTTGTAGTAGCATAATCAGCATGGGGAAACAGTGCAAGATTAATCTCAAGTAAGAACAGAGCTGCTGGGATCCACAGACGGCTGATGATATTGTCATGACATCCTTAGCAGACACATGGGGAAACTGATATCATGTTCATTCTTTCTATGCTCCCTATCTTGAATGTCAAAACATACTTGTCCTTCTAGGGTACTTAATAATGATGTTGATAATGTATAACCAGAATTATGTGCATTAACTATCTACCGTTTGTGTTTTCTGGAGGATTCTGCAGATAGAGTCTCCCACAGTTATGGTCCCACACCTGAGCAGCGTCATGATTTTTGTTTTGCACTGGTGTGAGACTTAAACTGGAGTGGACAGAGTTGGCAGCAGGCCGGCATCCTCTCTGTTCCTCCTGTCACAATGTGCGTGGTGAACTGTCAACTTTTTAAGTCTATCACACACAGCATCCTCTACTCGCTGAGAGCCAAGAGTTCATTATCGGCCAGATGGACTTGGTGTCAATAGCATGGTGTCAATAGCTCCATCAATGCTGTAGCTGTTTCTACAAAACCACAGGGCTGGCTCTTCAAAGAGTATTCTAAATAGGACATGTAGTTTTTGTGGTTAAATTTGTTCATATTACAGTACAAGCTTTTCTATCAGGAGCAGGCTATGTGTCTTATTATCATCCACAAGAACAATGCTGCAGGGCATCTAAGTGTAATTTTCAGATCTACTGGAGGCGTGAAGTTGATATGCAACATTTGTACTCCATAATCCATCCTACTCTAAAGACCCCCGTGATCAGTGCTCTCGGGGACACCACTACCTTCCCACCTACACATACAGAGACTATAATATGCACCGGGGTCAGTTTAAGAGAGTTAAATACGGACATTGTTTTCAGAGTAGGAGGGAGGTCAAGGCAACCTAACAGAACGCTGAAGAGAACGGGCAGCTTTATAATCAATGAGGAGATAGTGGGTTCCCACACACATAAAGTAAGAAATGATAATAATAATACTTTTTTTTTTCAAAAATATGTATCTGGTAATTGATTCTTGTAAATGTGGGCCAGATGGACACCCAGCAGGAGGCGGGTTCGGGATGCGTTTCCATAAATAATTCCATGAATAATACAACAGGTTGAATGGTGTTTAAAGATGAGGGTTGGGGGGTAAACAGATCAATATCTGATTAAACCGCTCAGGATGCTGCATTCCCTACTGTGTTTCACTGTAGAGGAAACCATCAACCAGCACCAGAACTGAACCCTTAACCTCCTGTGTAACAAACACACAATTTGCAGCCAGGAAATGACCAATTATGTGGTTTTAGATTTACATTTTTCATGTAAACATTTGGGAATTGGTTGTGCTTTGACTTGTTTGATGAGCCTGTCTTCAAGTATTAGTTGGGAATGAAATGAATGTTATTTATCAAAGGGGGAGGTTAGCTTTCAATTGACTGTTACAGCTCTTACTGTGATGTTTTATGTTATTTTGAAGGGAGGAAAACAACTGAAAATAGTGAGTCTTGCACTTCAAGCACACAATGAAATGTGTCAACATCACATAAATTAGGGTGAATTGTTACTTAGTGTTGTATTGAGTATTTCTATGTGCTTTAAACCAGTTGATCTGATCTCAGATGCTCTGAGTCACAGCTCGAAGCATCTGTGCTGGACATCCTCATTGACCTCACTTCAGCAGAGCGCTCAACAGATGCCGTGTACGAGGAATAAGCATGCATTTTCATACACACCAGGTGCTGGTTGTCATCATACATAATCAGATTCAAACTGGCTTACAGCACAGTATGACGGCAGCGAGTCTGGCATAGCAGAGCCACTGTGTTCTGAACAGAAATATTAACAAGGACAGTTAGCAGTGTTTTGTTTTGTTTAAACTGTCTTACCCCCCAGCAGTTTGGACTGACAGTTGACGAACTCTGGTTTCCGTGCTGAGCTGTAGCGCTGGCAGGTGTGGTGAAGAATCTGGATGAAGGTGCACTTCTCCCCTGCTGAACCGGCAACCCACTGGTCAAAAGCATTCTCGAACATCAGGTCAAACTCTGGACAGTCCTTGGAAGAAATAACAGTAAGAAGGAGACGTGAGGTGAGTGGGTGAAGTCAGGGAAAAGAAACCTCTAAACTATCAGGGAAAGAAAATGGTCAAAGGAGGACACATAGACTGTATATAAGAAGTGGACGTAGTCACCGTGACGTCACCCACTGGTTCGTGGACTACGGTTTTGAAGCCTCGAGTTCAGCATTTGGGTCGCAGCCATCTTGGTTTTTTGGAACCAGAAGTGACACGAGAGGGTGGAGCTAAGTACAACCGAACGCTAGCCACGCCCTAAAGCATCCCCTGCTTTTTCATCTATTTGACTCTAAATGGGACCATAATTTACTATCATGCTGTAGTGAAGAAGACTTGAAACTAGCGATTGAGACCATAAACTCATGTTTACAATGTTTACTGAGGTAATAAATCAAGTGAGAAGTAGGCTCATTTTCTCATAGACTTCTATACAATCAGACTTCTTTTTGCAACCAGAGGAGTCGCCCCCTGCTGGCTGTTAGAAAGAATGCAAGTTTAAGGCAGTCTGGACACAACTAGTTATTTTGTATCAGCAATAACCCAGAAAATCCCCTGGCTATAAAATAAATAAATAAATAGGAGTGGGTTGAAGGGGACTAGAAATGACATACTTTGTTCGGGTCGACGCCGTTGACCTGACGTAGCTGGTCGATTGTCCACTGTGACCTTTTTACGAAGGCAGAAGATCCTTGGAACTGCTTCACCTTAGTGATGGATACGTGGGAGGGTTTCTTATTCGTCACTGTGGAAACAAAAACAATAAAAACACACCAGATGAGATTTAACAGCAGCATTGAATTCCAGAATATGAGGTTTCTGTGTAACTTTTAGCCCCGGCCCGATGTTTATGATATAGTTAGAAAAGTTTAGATAGGGTGAGTGAACAGTTCAGGTCACAAGATGAGGAATATTACAGTCAAGCGAAAGAACAAGCTTCCTTCTGTGGGCGGCAGAAACAAAGGCATCCATTAACAATGGATATTTCACTTTTGGAGCCAACAGCAACAGATGATAACATTTCCTATGAGAAGACACAGCTTAACCATGAGCAGACAAACCCTGTAGACATGGATTTGGCTTTCATATTTATCCTGCCAAATTGTGCGCAATAATCTTATATACAATATACTGTGTGCAATGAGTTTCTGTTCTATCCCAGCAACATGTTTCCACTCTGCTGGTTTAGAGAACATAAACACTTGGTTATATTGTTCCTGTCAAAGCAGAAATTGCTGAGCATTTTTACACTGTCCTGGACACACCTCATGTCTCTTGAAGAAAGTGATGTATTTCATCTACGGCTGACTAAATCTAAGCGGGTAACAAATTGCATCGTGTTCGAGCATGAAGGTATTACCTTTTTAAACAAGTCAGAACAGAAAAATGGACATAAAGATAACACTAGTGACGTTACACTGTGCTTCCATTACAATTATTAGGTATTGTGGGGTTTTCTCAGTTGGTGCAATAACAATCATGCTTAGTTGTACAACAATAAAGGTTCATAACATTTGTACGATACAGAGTAAAAGTTGCTTGCATATTCTTTGAGGCATTTTCTGTGTTCTTTGGTGTATGACATAGTGAGCTTGTCTTACAGGACTAGTAACATGCTGCTAAACTAACAATTTTTGAATAACTAACTAAGGCCCCAATCAAACATACGCATCGCTACAGGCACTTCAAAAACACCGCTTTGCAAACAGCGTCAGGCAGGACTGTGGAGCGGGGCTGTGTGCTTAACTGGGCGATCAAATGTGATTAACAGAAATATGCACGCTCTCTAAAAGTGGTTAAGTGGTAAAGCCCGCCTCATGCTTGATTTGACGGCTGCCTGGGCCAAGTGTGACATTGACGAGTGGTGCAACAAAACGACAAACGGCACAAGAAAAGAGCCAGGTGCACTGTACCATAGGAAACTATGGAGAGACGCTTGCGACGCAATGCGTCTCTATCTGATCAGGGCCTATAAGGTTTTAGGGTCCTCGGACTTTTCACCTCCTGTCCAATGGCATCATTTTGGCCATAGCTTGGCCCCACTCACATCAGCATTACAGCACCTTCACTTCTATTCCCACTGATCTGTGTTTGAATCTTCAGCACCACCACATGTTTACGGATCATCGAAGCTCACAGTTCTATCATGTGCTCTGACTGCTGGAATGTGTGTGTGGCTGGATACTGAAACCTTTTGTACTTCTCAGGGGCAACGTGCTCCTGTGTTGCTTTTTTAACCCCGGCAGTGAACCACTGCTTCCGCTTTCCCACATTTGCTATTATGTCATCTCAGAAAGAGGGGAGTGTTCGGGTCACTTTCACCTCTCTTGATCTTTACTCTGCTTCTCATCTCTCAAAACAAAAACACTACAATCCCAACTGGTTTCCACGCTACATTTTGCCTTTTGCTCTGGTTTGTTTTGTGAAAAATCTACCACACCTTTCCCTGGAAACGAATGTTACGTCAGGTGATACATTCAGTAAGCAAATTCCCCTGAGAGGAGGGATGCTTGGATGTGTTTTGTGAATCCATTTAGACAGCTGCTGTTAATACTTGAGTCGCTGGCCTGAGGTTGAAGGGTGGAACAGACAGACAGATACAATACAGGCAGTATTTTCTTTCTAATCTTTTCTTTGATAAAGTATTTTTACTCAAACAGACAGCCACAACCAGGACAAATAGATGAAGTGAGTGATCAGATCTGTCTTGGGTCACACAGCGGGCTAATAGAAGCACCAGAAACCAGAAAATTTCATAAAGAGGACGACAGCTGGATGTAATGAACCGGTGTGTTGAAGGGTGGGAGTCCAGAAACTAAGGTCATCCAATTCGCAGCGAGAATAATTTCTCTCTGAGCTACATTCGCCGCAGATGATAGACTATAGCACAGAACCACCACTTTCCCCAAACTGATTAAGTAGAAATGGGGTTTTATTGCTCTCACTTGATACGTGGAGAACTGGTAGAGTAGCTGAGAGATAAAGGACTGTGAGTTCAAACCCTCGCTCTCTCCTTGCCTCTATCTTATCCTACCAGAAATGTCCTATACTGTATGGGGGCGACTGGAAATGATGATTATTTTCATTAGCAATGAATTTGACGATATTTTTTTCAATGAATAGAAACTGCTTGGTCTTTAAAATGTCACAAAATTGTGATAAAAGCCTATCACAGGTTCCCAGAGCCCAAAGTCATGTCCTCAAATTGCTTGTTTTGTCTGATTAACAGTCACAAAAAAAAACAAAAAACAAGATATTCAATTTAATGGGAGACACCCCAAGTGAATAGGGTAAAATTTTTAACTTATCGATATCACTATGAAACTTCTCCAGTTGATTACTTACATTAAGGTAATTATGTTTTGTATTACAAGTATCCCAAATTGTATGTTTAAATTTGCAAATGAGGCATAATCTTATTTGCATACATCTCCAGAACATAAGTCTGAACATTGGATGAAGCCAGGTTCAAAACTCTTGTTAGAGTCAAAGGTTTTTACAGAGGGAATTTTGGATATCGCTTTTATCACATCAAATTATACATTTTTCCATGTTTTTAGGAATAAAATGTTTGATAAAACAGTCTATGAATGATATATGAACAAACCCCTCTGTAAAACCTCCAGAATATAGATAGGAATTAATCTGGGAAGTTTGGTGTATGGAAGTGCTACTGAAGTAGAGATTTCTGGCTCAGAGTGAGAAAAAAGTCATTTTGAGAAAACAGCCTTTAAAGATATGGATTGTAAAATTCCATACATTTTGGAAGACACTACAGGGGAATATGGTAAAAATCTTTAACTAATAGATATCACCATGAAACTTCCCCAGTTGAATTATATCTTGTATGACAGGTTTTCTGAAATGTAATGTTTAAATATGCTAATGAGGCATTATCTAATGCTAACTTTTGGTGAATTTAGGAGAAATCTATAGACGCAAATAGAAAAAGTGTAGTAAAATAAATATTTTGGAAGTTTTCTTTCCACTAGTGTGAAAGAAGACAAGTTATGGAAGCAAAATGGCCCAAAATCTCAAAATTGACCCGTGCATGAAAAACAATGTTTTTGCCTGGAGTGTCTCTCCTTACATCGATAGTAGCTACAACCAGTGAATGCTTGGCATTTTTTTTTATAATAAATTACAAATGTATCAGTTGTTTAAGCTTAATTCTATGTGAAGAGTGTGACATTGACCTATATATGGATATGCCAAGCTGTGCAAAATCACGAACTATGTTTGCTTATCGCAAAATGTACTGACTCAAAGCAGAACAATCAGTCACCGTAGGGGAATGACATATCACGAATCACATACTGAAAATACAGCGACCGTAGTTTTACTGTAGCAACCACTCATGTCAAGGCTCAGCGGTTGTGCATTTTTGCGCCTACAGCACACCGTAAAACATAATCATCAGTTTTATTTCATCTATTATGAGTCTGAGAGGCTTTGACTGACACATTCCTGCATTAACATATTCACTGTCATCATATCACAAGCTTTGTGGTGAGCCTGCTTTCAAAAAACAATCGTCCTGACTCCAGGATTTAATAACACTGGAGAAATGGCATGAAACATGAGGAAGGCATACTAAATGTTACTCACACGGGAGGAACATTTACGACTTGTTCCGTCGCAATCTTGTAGCGCCGTTCTGGCTATTTGTCTGTTTCTTTTTTTCAATAAAACTACGACATTACACTGAGACCTGACTACTGAAATGCATCAGTGATTATGTGAAAGAGACCTGTCTCAAGGCCATGGAGCTTAATCGTCAACACATCAACACCGAGGTCTTAATCAAACTGCCAGACACCTTTGAGCCTCTCAAATCAATTTCATATTCAGCTGTTGACTCCCACCTTGTCTGAGTGGCTCCCCTGCATATTAAACAATTACTGAAAGTTAGAGGATCTGGATTTATTGAAACAGCAATCAAGGAGAGGACTGAGAGAAAATGTATGCTCAAGTCTTTCTACTAAAACGAAACTTAAAGTAGCTCTCATGATGAATTCAACCAGTGAGTGATACTGTGATTGTTGGGAAGAAATGAATTTAGAGAAGTCATTCTCAAGTAAAATAATGACAGAGGTAAGCTGGGATGCAACCACTGATGACAAAACCATAGAAGGGAGTAAGAAATTAGTTTCACATCATTGAACGTGATACCTCATTTACCAGGACTTGA
This sequence comes from Sebastolobus alascanus, assembly GCA_916701645.2. Classification (NCBI taxonomy): domain Eukaryota; kingdom Metazoa; phylum Chordata; class Actinopteri; order Perciformes; family Sebastidae; genus Sebastolobus; species Sebastolobus alascanus. Next base: position 1,179,027 of record CAKAOJ020000134.1, on the reverse strand, counting down.
TATCCAGTGCCGCACTAAGCTTCCATGTTTTCATTTTTCAGCTAGACTACTATTAAACCAGACAATAACAACCCGTCCACCAATCCTCCATGCAGTGGTGCAGTGTAACAACGGTGCACTTAAGTATTTTTTGGGAGTACCTGTACTTTACTTGAGTTTTTATACTTCTGTCAACTTTCACTTTTACTCCACCACATTTGCTATATAAAATGTGTACTTTTACTCCGATACATCTCCCCTAAGCATCTTCTTTCCTTCGTTACTATTGCAAGCAAGCAAGCAGGTTTGGCGAATCAGTGGTCCTGACTTGCAAGTTACATAATTTACGTGACTGGCAAGTGCAAACAAAGTGTTCACAAAGCCGTAGTTAAGTTTCGATTTCCGCTCAAGTCCAGGCGGCCTGCATGTCAGATCATGCTACATGCTACTTGCGACTACGAGGGAAGGAATAAACTGGATTTTGTTCTTTAAATCCTTTAAGTTGTGGAGACCTAGTTTTTCTTCAAGTGTAATGTAGCCTCCATTTTTAAGGTGGTGTACATGTTAAGAGGAATAAACTTCATAAATTTCAAAATTCTGACTTTTTTTTTTACTTGTACTTTACTTACTTTCAATACTTAAGTACATTTAATATCAGATAATTACTTTTGATACTGAAGTATCACAATATCACACATTTTACGACTTTTACTAAAGTAATATTCTAATAGGTGACTTTAACTTCTACTAAAGTAATTTTCCGGTTAGATATCTGTACTTTTACTCAAGTGCGGCTTCAGGTATTTCATCCACCACTTCCTCCATGTATAATTTGAACATGAGTGGTCATGATGCTGACGAGTTGAGATTGAGATTCACAGGCCAAAGTTCACTGAGCTTGAACTCTTGTACAGAGTGAAGAGACAAAGATCCCTTCCTGTGCATGAACTGAAGTGGATTGAATATGAAACTATAACGTGACGTGCTCCCCTGACTTGTTTCACTTTTACAAAGCAAACACGATAATCGCAATCACACCCTCACCACAATGTGAACGCATAATAAACTTTATGAGAATGAGAAAGCACCACTTGGCTACAGATAATATATCTGAAAACAAGGAAAAAGCCCACAACCACTGAGAGGCTGCCAAAGCCATTGTTTCCATGTGGGCTGTCAGAGGAAGGCCATGCAAGGTGTTCCTGTCCGGCTCCTTTCTCGTGCTCTGATGCTGACACGCTCTCACTTCCTCCAGTGGATCAGTCCCTTGTTGTGCTTGGCTATGCGGCCGGAGAGAAAACTCGTACTGTACTAGTCACAGACTGCGAACATCACAGAGGAAACCGTCTCGGGATCAGCTTTCCCTAAAGGAAATATTATCAGAGTTGTGGTTGTTAAGAGAGAAATGTGAGCACCAGGAAGAGTTCTAGCAAAAGCTGTAATGACAAATATGATCATGTGAGAAGTGTGCAGGTTGTCGATTATGAATGCATGCAAGCATTTGTGGAAATGTTTAATACAGCGCTATGGAAACAAATATAATCCAGTGCAACCAATGCTGTAGTAAGTATGGAACAACTATGGGATTAATGCAGAAACACTGGAGCTTGCCAATGACACCAAGGACCACCCGCATGGGCATAACATTAATAACTTTCTTTCCCTGATATAATACAACTTAATCCTCATGTCAACACTGACGCTTATCAAAAATCTCCATCCACAAGCCAGAAATATGAGAAACATCAGCATTTTTGGGCCATCCGAGAGGAGACATGAAAATCCAAAACCACGGAATAACAAAAGATCCCATCAGATAACGAAGATAATGTGTAACTGTACAGTCCAGGCAGGGAGGCAACGTGTTGCCCTTGGAACGATTGTTCTTAGACTCACCAACCAAAAAGTAGTGAAGCAACTCATTCACAAGATAAAAGTGTGGAGGACAGTGCACACTACACACGTACACACACACATGCGCAGCTTACACATCAAGCCAACATTAGCTGACATTTTGGAAATCTTAGAATTGCATACAGTATATCTGTATAGTCAGTAATGCAGCATCAAGACAAAAGAAAGTGTCACCAGACAGCCACTTTTGCTGTTTCTTATACCATAAAACTCACTTATTCCTGTGTGCCACAACAAATAGCAAACAGGGTTTCGACATTAACCATGGCCCGATGGCCCGTGGCCACAAAAAGTTACTCTGTGGCCACCACATATCCGCTGTAGGTGGCCCCCTGTGGCCACCAAGTTTTATCCGGTCTCTCTTGAGAATGAGACCGTGTGTGTCAATGAGATTACCGTGTCCGTGTCCTACTGTAACTTAATACACTGAACTTTTGCCTGCCGCCCTGTTTCTATTAATTCCTGTCTCTCGCTTTGAAAATGCTGCAATGGATGAAGAACGGCTGATTTGTGAAGTTGAAATGGGGAGATATCTTTAGGGACGCGATCGTGAAATCGGCATTAATGTTTTCTAGTCGCCGTTAGCTGTTAGCAGCCGGCGGGCAGCACAGTCCTGCTTGGCTAAATGACGAAGCTAACTGCTAACGTTAACAGAGGTTCCATTGAGTTACATTATGATGTGTTCAAGCTTTATTCAAAATGAGTATTGGGCAAAGATAAATTATAACACCATCATGATGTAATCTTGTAAAATCTAGTTTTTGGCGAAAAACTTGAATAAACACAGTTTGAAGGAGACAGCATTATAAAATAGATAATAGAGAGGAATTATGACCTGTTTAACTTCCTAACACTACCTCTAAACAGTTTTCAATTTGAATAAATAATTACATATTATCATTCAGTTAATGTCATAGTTAGGGAAGGCTGTGTTAAGTTGCGTTAAATTGCCTTTTGTGTATTGTTTTCACATTTGGGCCACAAAAAATGTACTTTGGCCACCACATTTAGGAGCTTGGTGGCCTGTGGGGCCAGTGCTTAAAAATATTAACGTCTATCCCTGGCAAATATAAAAAAATGACTGAACTTTGTATCGGCAATCTGCAATCGTGTTGCTAAACAGATTTTTATGTTTATATTCCAATTTCTGATTACAGTTTGAAGATAGTCTATTAATCACCCTTAAAAGATGAAAGCCTGTTTTTACTCATTTGACTCCCATCTGTCCTACTTCAAAGAAGCATTTCACAGACTCTCTCTCTGAACCAGGTGGGCTGAGGATCTCTTGACAAATCAGACCGCGCTCTGACAGTAAGTAGACACGGTTGCCATGGCAATCTCATTTGCATGGCACAAAAGACACCTGAGAAGCAGAGGCTGGCACCTGGCCAGGAGGTTCATACGGGGACAGCGAGTTAGGACGGTTCACATGCAGTTTTGACTCCAGGCTGGATCACAATTAACAAGAATTCAAAGTCATCTGGACAGTTAAGGAAGCCAAACTAAACATCTGAATCCACACGGATCATTATCAGCAGCCTGATGCAACATATGAATCTAAAAAGTTTATGAAAGATCAGATGAGTTCATGCTTTCATCATTGAGCTAATGAGGCAGTATTAAATGAGTCAAACTAATAGATGATATACTCCCTACTCCATGACCCCCCATCTCTTGAGAAAAAAAAGATAACAACCTGAAATGATATCCTGCTATATTTATGTGTCCTGGTTTAGTGTCTTGGTAACAAGGACACTCTCGTGAAAGGTAAATATTCAAACAGTTTGCCTTACAGGTTGAATTTTGCGGCGTGTTATTAGAGCTGTTGTCGAGGGCACGTCTAACACTTTTCACCGTCTGGGTCTATGATTACTGGTCTATTTTAAAGCTGCCCCCACTCCGCTTGAGCTGGAACACACTGTTATCTTCAGAAGGAAGCTGTCACTGGAATGAACCACTGCACTGGCTAGACTTGCAACACCACCCCGGAACAAAGGCCTCTACAGTCTATTCATGAGTTGGAAAACACAGTGACTGCTGTCTACAAGGCCTCCTCTGATAGGATGGTGCCCATGCAGTGGCAAGGCACCAATAGTAAAAGGGAGTGCATATAGTACGGTGAATAATAGCCGTAGAATAGAGATCAGCTTTGTGCTCCTACAACAGATACAGACTCCATTAGCTTAACACAACAGCACTAACAATGGAGCCGTGAACAGTGGTACGTCCTCTTTACTAAAGCAGTGGTATTAAATCTGACTGACTATAAAACTTAGTGTTGTATGATTTATATCAGTTTTTTGTTAGATTTTCATCAAGTTCACATTAATCCTAAATGTCTAAAAAGCTTTATTACTTTACTCTATGAAAGGATCTTCAATCAGCGAGCAGCAGACAGTAAGTATCCAACTTTAATCACAACCAAACTGCAGCGATCCTTTAAATGACAAGTTTCACAAATTCTTGATATAAAAAAATAATCTTTTTAATATATGACAAATTAAGTTGTCACAGCTGGCTGACAACTGAGCAAGATTTTACAAGGAAAAGTTCCTAATGCAATTTATTTTGCGTGTTTTGCCACCTTGAAGCGTGGTTTAACTTTGATTTAAGACAATGTACAGCCCCTAAAAAACAACAATCATGCACCACTGCTAATAGCTGTAAATGTTCACAGTGGGAAAATGCATGGGGTACGGTGGTTAATGGCTGTTAAAATGACTAAAACATCAGGAGGAGACGAGGAATTATTGTCGAAAGTGTCATTATCACATTGAATAAAACAGAATTTGCATGTTTGCATTTTCATTAACCCAACAATGACTTACATGGCATTGATATAGCCTTGTTTTTGCATCATTTCGAAACCACATGTTCAAAATAAAACGAGTCTCGGTCTTTGAGGATCTTTTGAAAGCCAAGTCCTTCCTTTCATCCGAGCTCCCTTAAACAGAAAGAGTTCAAAACCCAAATGTGCTTTTTAAAACATAGCTGCCTTTTGCCTCGAGTCACATCTGTTATCCATCCAATTATAACACTCAACCAAGGACAACACGCTAAAAGGATTCTGGAGGCTTGACAAATCATGTGCGTCAGCCACCCAAAAATGAAAACTCTCATTTGAGGCACCAAAGCTTCTTTTGAGTTCAGTTCAAATCAAAGAAACTCAGACATTATGTAATTAAAGAATGTGGCTCAACTGAAATGTTGTTCTACTATGCATTTTTGTAATAAACAGGTATGGAGTGTATAATATATGTACAGTATGTAAGCAATAATAATGTGGCACTCCTTTATTGAGCCAGTTATTGGTCTGCAACACAACTAGAGATACTCCAAATGGATTAATATATGTCATATGAGTGAGCAAAAAACTAAAAGTGTCACTAATTTTAAGTTAAAACAAATAGTTTCTGTACATTATCGCATACCATTTGTGGCAATGCCGTGTGTTGTAATCGAAATAACTATGTAAATATGATCTCAGCTCTAGTTTCTCACTTCTGTTGAGATCACAGTTTGACTTGACACTTGACTTGGCTTTAAATCATAAAACTTTTAAGTCTTTAATCATAGCAACTGAACTGTAACATGGTCAGACAGCAACACTTTGGTTCTGGGGTGATGAGATACCATGCTGACAGCTCATGATACAGTGCAAACACGCTACTGATCACTGTGACATCTCCCTTGATGTTTGGCATGTGGAGTGCAGCTTGAGGAGATGATTAATGAAGTAACATGAAGTTATCACAGAGTAAAATAATCAGAGCAGCAGCTAGTGAAGAGATGAAAAAGAAAAACTGAAAATGAGGGTCCAGTGGGAGATAAAGTTAAGGAGGGAGAGAGGAAGCTATTGGAAAAGCGAATGCTGAGAGTTGTTGAACCAGTTGGCTCATTCAAGGCTTCAACCTCCCCAGTAGGTCAACGCAAAAACTGCCTTATGACAAACTCACCAAATGATTGTCACTTAGCAATACACAGGACTAAAACAAAGGATATTTCTGTCTTATAGCAGGTCATAAACAGTTTCACAACTACACTACATCAGGCGTAGATTACATTTAATCACAATGAAGGACAAGCACTTCATCTCAGAATCCTATGAAGAGAAACCAAGGAAAAACATAATCATCAAACACAGAGGTAAAGAACCCAATCGCACTTTCCACTGAGGCAGGTCATTGTGCTTCTCTTTCTCATCTTGCTTTCTGCTCCTGTGCACGTCCAGGGAGGAAACACAAGGTCTCTTGTGAGGCCTGTATTCCACATTATGACCCCCTGAGCTCGTCCATCACACAGTGCTCCATGGACCACTTAATAACCCAGCTACTGAGGCTAAGCCCCAGTCCACATAGTAGACATTCCTCTAGAGCCAGAGCCCACTGATAAAAGGAACAATTTAATTACACCGGGGCACCGACCTGAGGCTTCTCCCCTACTCTGATGCTATGGAACCAACTTGCCATCAGCCTATCATGGCTCCCTACTGGTCATGTAATACCTGAACGGATTTCAGCAGGACTCTGCCAGGCTCAAAGCTAAAAATTACATGTTTTCATGTTTGTTTGTTGGCTTGCAATTAGTCGTTAGTCAAGGTAAATATGTTGGAAAGATAACATAAAGAGAGAGTGAGGGATAGAGACAAACTAGAATTACCACCTCGCGGTTGGATGCCTCTTATCCTGTTAGACATTTCTGTGATATTTTCATAATTAGTACATGAATTCTTGAGTTACGGCCAATAACATATTTTGTAAGGTCACAGTGACCTTGACATTTGACCACCAAAATCTAATTCCTTCATCCTTGATTCCAAGTGGACGTTTGTGTCAAATTTGAAGACATTCGCTCAAGGAGCTCCTGAGATATCATGAGAATGGGATGGATATGAGGTCAAGTGACCTTGACCATTGACCTGTGATCACCAAACTCTAATCAGTTCATCCTTGAGTCCTGGTGGACTTTTGTGACAAATTTAAAGAAATTCCCTCAAGGCGTTCCTGAGATATCACGTTCACGAGAATGGGACGGACGTGAAGTCACAGTGACCTTGACCTTTGCCCTTTGACAACCAAAATCTATTCAAAATCTAATCAGTTCATCCTTGAGTCCACACCTACGTTGGTGCCAAATTTGAAGAAATTCCCTCGGGGCGTTCCTGAGAAATCGTGTTCACAAGAATGGATCGGACGGACATTCCGGCCACGACTGTCGCCGGTGCGGAGGCATAAAAAAAGCAAAAGAGGTGGTGTCAGGTCATTACATTTTGAAGTACAATTTCTCAGCTCAGTGAGAAAAGAGATAAAACGCATATAAAACCTGTTGCATGTGCCAAAACTCTGGTGAGTGTTAATACACGAAGACCTCATAGCAACCTAATCTGGATATAATCACGCAAAAGCATGCGCCGGTATTTCAAACAGTCAAAACAAAAGCGCATTCCTCAACACTTACTTCTTCAAGATGACCTAAACTGAAATCTTTAAACCAAAAACAAACTCTGTGTCAAACCTGGGTCACATAGTCTTGGAGAGAGATGGTAAGTGATAACCTGTTTGTGAGCACAAGACGGATAGTGCTTTTAGATCATTCAGATGAGGTCAAATATGTTGTTCATCACAGTAGCATACTGTATACTCATAATCATGAAACATGTCTTTAGGAATCATTTCATAAACTGCTCGTGTCATTTTTCCTATTAAACTAAATCCCAACTTGCTGTAATTGTATCCCCCAAACAAACCGCCGTTACTAATGGTCACTCTGGAGATACAGGACTATTTATCTCGTCTGGGTGGTCTGGCTTTTGGTTCTGTGAAGTTTGCAATCTAGGAATTTAACCCGGCTATTCTACTACTCCACTAATGTATCTATCATCACAATATCTTAAATTGCTCAGAGCTATTAGTGAACCGTCTGTTGGAGTTGGATTGATTACTGGTGAGTCATTCCCAGTGAATTTTACCTTAAGCCCTAGAAAGTGAAATCAAATGATGAATCAAAGCATTACAGTTCAGGCTTGTTTCCAGATCTCATTTCCTGGCCCATCTGTTCTCTTTTAGACGAGGTTTAGTGAAGCACCGTCTGTATTTAATATGGAAGGAGAGACATGGAGATTAATATTGCACAACCCACTTCAAATATTCAATGAACACATACTGCTTTCAAGAAAGCCTTAAGAAAACAGACAAGTTTCCCTGTCATGGCTCTGATAGGTAAATTCAGAGAAAGATATTTTTGGCACTACAAGAGCAGAAGACATTTTTTGAATAGCAAAGAAAACGATCGCTCCGTGTAGTACAATGCTGCAGGGCACGTTGTTCTTTCAGCTTTGACACACTGTCTACTTTTCATAAGATTAAGACTAAAAAAAGGCATTTGTTTGCTGTTTCTGTTTCAAAGGACGTGCTGTGGCTTTCGGCGAAGGGGAAAACATATCTTATTATGTATTGAAAAACAGTGTGTTTGTGTGTGGATAATGTATGTCGAGCGTTGCGTTCACAATTCCTACCACGTACTGTATTCTGACGGGATTAGAACCCTACCTGAAATTACTTCTCAGGATAATATGGTGAGGTCAATATTTCATGTGGGGTAAATACAAGTTCACATATTATAAAATCTATGTGTCTATCTATCTTTGAGTTGCCATGGTGAGGTTAGGACCCCTGCGCCGTGAGCAGCAGGTATGAATATAATAATGCTTAAAAACTGACCTCCAACTCATCCTTTATGATAAAACACCACCCAGGCTGAAAACCTGAATGCTCCGCTTCAAGCAAGTGGATGAACCTCACTGCTACACCTGCCGTTAAAATCTTTCTTCAATCACGAAACACACATCAGCAGGAACTGTTTGAGCTTTTGACTTATGCAAAGTTTTGGGGTACATGATAAATGTGGCATGTCACCAAGGAGGGCTGGATGCTAATGAGCATCCATCAGTCTTCCTCAACGGGTGACAGAACCCCTCAGCAAGAACCTCCTCCACAAATCCAAACTCGAGTAGGATCAAGGTCACGAAGACAGTCAACTGAGCCACAAAGGACATTTATAAAAGCACCCCTTTACACAGAACAGAAGGCTCCATTATGTATCCTCTTTAACAAACCCCAGGAGGTATTATAATAGCATTTTTAATTCCATTACTCTGGATTAATTCCTTTACACCAACTGTAGCTAGACAGCTAAACTTATGACTATAATAGAAGCCCAGGGGGTGTCATTTTATGCCTCTGCTGGAGAGCTTTTTCCCCTCACAGCAGCCCCATACAGTATTTCCTGTCTACATTCACAATAGTGATCTAAAAGATAATACAGATGACATAACCTCATCTCCAAAATGATGCAATGGTGACAGATGTGTTCAATTAAAGGGATCTTAAGACACATGTGTATCGTATTAAACTGGAAATTGATGATTAACTGAGGGGTAATTCCCAAAATGACTTGTTCAGTAGTAAAAATCGAGTGAATAGTGGAAGGTTATCCCAAACATGAAGGTCACTTCATTTACGATGTTATAAACACTTGGTCAAAGTGGAGAGGAGGAGGAATAATTCAGTACTCCTTACAAAGGGTCATGGGAAATAACAAAGAGACGGTGATCTGGACACGTCAACGTATACAATTGCACATTAGGAACACATTTGTGCAGGGATATATTTAACAAGGGTTCAGTGTGACACATGGCTCTGTAACACAACCTGGATCTGTCTCATGGAGTTTATGATCATTGTCACAGCAGACGTGTCTAAAGAATAACTGCAGTCTGGGGTCTGTATCTATGACCAAACAGTACTGTGAATCATTTGGTTACACTTTATTTGTATTAATGTATGATGTGTAGGGCTGTGTATTGGCAAGAATCTGGTGATACTTATCATGATACAGGGGTAACGATTCAATATATGGTGATATATTGCAGGACTGTAAGAGAGGTAATATATTGCGATTTTTTTTTAATTTAATTTTAGGAAAACTGTCATAGTATAAAGAACACACCAGAAATAAACCATTTTAGAATAGGCAAATATAACACATTTATACATCATGCCAAAATTGCATGGTTTTTGTCCCAAACTGTGATTATCATAAAGTGGACATGTCTGTAAAGGGGAGACTCGTGGGTATCCATAGAACCCATTTTCATTAACCTATCTTGAGGTCAGATGCAAAGGGACCCACCTCGCCAAATTTTAGCGTAACTTTGGAGAGTTATTTAGCCTTCTTCTCGACAAGCTATGATAGCTATGACATGCTTGGTACCAAATGATTCCTTAGGTTTTTCGAGTTTCATATGATGCCAGTATCTTCACTCTAGCTTGAAAAGCAAGCCTGCTACAGCCTCCAAAAGGGTGAATAGCGGTCAGTTTTTTAAGAGGTTAATTAAAAATCAATAGTATTTCAATAGTATAACATAATATCACGATACTTGTGTATCGAAATTTTCTTACACCCCTAATGATGCGATCTTGTGTGATGTTGGGAGGTATAATGTTGAGCTATTAAAGGGAGTATGAAAGTTAGAGGTAAGCAGCTCCACTGTGTGTGCCTGCTGAAACTGCATTAAGGAGATAAAAGGAGTGAACTTAAAGGGGTGAAATATTGGAAAAAAAACTCACCAATGTCAATAACAACAAAGCTGAAATACAGATCAATACTTTCTTCAAGTATCCAATTAGGGCTGCTGGCTCACTCACTGGATATTTATATTGGTTTTCAGTCACTCCCCTTATTAGGGACACCTGTGCGGCTGATTTACCAAGATTCTAATTCATCTTCAAGAACTTTAGCAGAAAGTAACAACAAAGAATGATGTATTCTCCCTCAACTCACATCTTATAGAGACAAAGTTCTTTAAGACAAAGTCCCCAACAAACACAAACAGATACGATACAGGAATCTGATACAGTACAGCCTCCAAATGAACCAACTGGTAGGGATAACATAACTATAAATGATCAGGGTGCACAACTGCACATACAGTTTTTGGTCTAGTTCTCAAATGTGATTTATGAATTGATGTTGCGTTTCAGCACCAATCGATCAGACAGCAACCACTAAAGACGACATAGGCTGTCCATATAGTGATTTTCTCTGGCAGAAAAACGCAGGCAGGGCGCTGGGGAGTGCATCATCCCAGCGCGTCATTAAAAAAGTGTTCCCAGCGCCTTTCTGACAAGTTCAGAGATTTTCAAATATAAGCGCTTGGAGCAGCCGCATAAAAAGTCGGAGAGCTCTGAAAAAAGACCCCAAAACAACCCAACCTAGCGGACGCTTGGTTGTATAAGTGGCTACTTTTTAATCTAACGAGACATTACATGCTTTGTGCATATACGGCAGTTTTGGATTTGTTGGATGGCAGCTGTTTACCCCTGCTAGTTCTTTGAGCCACTACACACATCCTGAACAATCTCTGTATGGCAAGCACAGAAATTAAACTGATCTTGATCCTCACATCTGACTGAAAGTTAAAAGGGCAAACAAGCACACTTCCCAAAATGTTTTCCTGTAATCTGTCATACATTGAGTTTAAACCCATCGCTGATGGATCAGGAGGAGTTACGGTGTGATGACTGTATGACTCCGTGGTCCAGACAGAGCACTGAGTGAGAAAAGACAGCTAATGTGTCCCCTGAGGGTCCGTCACACACACATAGACACACATAAATACAGTGTCATTGAAGGGCAGATTGCTACTCTGCCAGGATGGATCACGAACATGCAGGAAGTTTCATTTGTTCCCTCAGTCACCGGGTTTCCATCTGGCCTTTTCATGGATGTCTGTTCCATGTGGCAGGAAAACAGCTGGGGGTTGTGAGAATGATATTAAACTATGATATCATTCTTCCTTCCCTTCTGTCTTTAGCATAGTGTTAAGCGCAAGAGACCAAAATGAGACCCTCAATTTTTTTTTTGGCTTCCATTCATCTTGTAAAACTCACTAACAAGTGAGATGGGCAATTTCCGACAGTTTAAAAAGTATCCTCAGTTATTCTGACATCATCTACCAATTACGCATAAATGAAAGAAAATGTCCAACACACATATTTTCCTGTATGCGCGTGTTGGCCTCCCACTAGTACACAGCGTGTACCGATACAGCACTGTCAGGGAGTCTGCAGTGATGCTAAGCCATGCCCTTAATGTGAAATACCAAAGCAGAGCCCACCCGGCGTCTGACAGAGGAAGTCTCAACAGTAGACCACTAGAGTCCCTGCAGTCTGCTGTCACCGTGGCTGTTCAGCCACACGGCTGCCTGGAGAGAGTGAGATGCCAACGTGCCGGTCCACATCCTATCTAACCTTTAAATTCTGATGAACACTAAGCTTCAAGTAAGTTGCCAGGCTGCCTGGTGTTGGCCTGAACTATGAAAAACTTCTGTGTAGAGATATGATCTTTATTTATATTATTAGTATAGTACTTTTAGAAAGCATTCCCTACAGTCGCTGCAGTGCATCAGCAACTGTTTGTGAAGATTAAGATATTACTGTACTGGACTTATCAGTACAACTATGAGTGTTTTGTGCAGAATTTCTGCCATCATCTAGTACTGCATGTCTTATAGCATACAGTATCAGCCTGTTTGACACATTGGCTCTTCATATGTTCGTAACATAGCATTTTATTACATGCATTTTTACTCTAAATGCACCACTTTTTACAAGGTGACAGAGCTGCACTTAATCTCACCTCAAAACAAACTGTGCTCAACAAGCATCAGGGACTGATCAGTAGTGAGGAGGTTCTGTAGCCCCTAAAATACACCAATCATACATAATCCAAACAGAATTAACATAAAAGCTCTGCTGTTGGTATTCAGTAATTAAAATTTACACAATCCTAATTGTAAAGGCTTAAGGCTTAAGAGTGCAAACCTGATGAGTGTTCAACTATAAGCTTAATCATTAACAAACCAATGCACCAAATGATTGAGTTTCCTTTGCATTGCAGGATAGATATTATGTATTAAATTGTCAGTCTCACTGATCTTTCTTCAGAAGCTGTGATAAAAATAAAATAAAAAATATGGAAAACATTTTGCCCAGCTGTTAACCATTGGCGAGATTCTCTCACATCGTTGCAGGGCGCTGCTGCCCAGTAAATCCAGGCGTCTCAGAGTTTCATGATTCTTGCATTTTCAGATTAGGTAGAAGGATTACAAATTGAGGAAATTCTCCAAACTCTAAGGCTCATAAAACCGCTTCAAAATCCTTTGGATTATCTCAAAAATGCAGTGTCACCTTGCTCAAAACAAGGTTGTTTTTCTCACTTTGTGAAAAGTTGGCATTTTGAAGATAAATGATTTTCAAGACAGCAACAAGAGGCAACAGAGCGACCTGTAATGGATGTGCGACCGCCACAGTTGCACACCCAGATTTGTAGTCTTAGAGGACGGTCAGACAGAGACAGGAGTCGCATTGAAATGAGAAAGCACAAGACAGGGTGCTGGTCTTTTGGTGAAAATTGAGTCTTTAATGTTCACTTTGCACTGAGAAGCATCCCAGGACATCCCAAGGTCAGAAACACAACTCCACTAGGATGTTTATGTGGCTGCGTTAGCTGGATAGCAATTCATTGCTGAAATTACTGTAGTCATACTTGCTTGATAGCAACTTGAGTATCTCAGGGTTGTGTTTCTTTGAGTTTATTTCTACCCTTATCTAACTAACTATAAAGCGAGGAATCGCTGTCTGTCTGTACAGTATGTCCTTCGCATATCTCGAGAACCGTTCTTCCAATCGACTTCACATTTGCCGGCTGTATTATCTTTTTAACCACAAGTCTCAGAAACTAAATTTTCTGCCATTTTGAATTTTATCCAAATCTGATTTTTTTGCAACTCCTCCTACACATTTTAATCACTTGTCACAAAATTTGGCACAGAACATCTCTGGACCATATTTGATGTTCCACACAGCTATAGTTGGCCCTCAAAGTTAGCTCAAATGCTGTGGGCAGGGCTTATATTACAAAAAATGTCATATCTCCTGAACGCTTTGTGCTATTGCGACAACATTTGGTGGACATGTGTTGATATGATGTCTGAGTGACCATGACAAATCGGTCCCATTTCGGCAACAGGTGGCGCTATAGCAGCATCATCTAACTATAAAGGAAGGATTCTCTGTCTGCCTGTCTGTGTATGTATATATATGTATGACTGTCCTTCGCATATCACAAGAACCATTCATCCAATTCACACTTGGCGGGTGCAAGCAGGCATTCCGCAGTTCTCCACAACAATGCAAGCAGCACTTCTGGGGGCCAAGCAATCGGCCCGTTCCGGATGGGCACGTGCTGCCAACGGGTACCGCACTAGTTGATCAAAAATCACTTAATGCAACTTTAAATAGAGCGCAGTTTCTTGATAGTTCTGTCTCACTTGATCCTAGTTCGGACAGCGGACCTCATAGTATCTCAGATATCTTGCATGGCTCCGGGCTCCGTGATTGAATTTCTCAGTGGCAGTCCTGGGAGAGGTGCGAGGTGGTGGGTGGAGAGCATATGGTGTTTTTCGGTGTCCTGGTGAGGTTCACGCCAGGCAGGAACTTCCCTGCAGGGAGTGTTGTAGATACAGAGAAGGACTCCAGCTGCTCCTCTGGGCGACCTTCATTACCACAATTAACGTGCACGCCACTCAGAGGCACGCTAGGCTGGGGTGAATGCTGCACTATATGTATGGGCAGAGAGGAGATGGGCGGAGGGGCATGAAACAGCTGGCCAGTGAGAAAAAACTAAAAGAATGTTTAAGAAATGGGTTGATCAAAACTATAAAGAGTGAATCATCTAATAAAAAGATTTGATTTTTCAATGTTAAATACTAGGTCATGTATTTATTCAAAGTACTATACTATATTGTTCTGTACTTTGGACAAATGAGACCATGGTTTGGCCTAAATCAATACACAGGATATATTGTATTGCTATCCCTTGTGTGATCCGACCATAGACTGTATATAAAGATGGACAACGTGTCTCCACTTCCTCCCACTGTACAAAAGTGAAGCCAAAATATCCCGGATACGGTAACATGGAGGAGGCGGGATTTAAGACCTATACTGCGGCCAGCCACCGGGGGATGATCGAAATATTTTGCCTTCACTTTTGGGGAGCTGTCTAGTCGTCCATCTTTATATACAGTCTATGGATTAGAGGTTAATACAATAATGAGTTACCATGCAAATGGAAACTGTAGAAACATCAGGCCCCCCTTAAGACTACAAGACAGGCAGATATATTTTCCACTTACCCACTTGAGCTTTCAGGGTGAGTGAGTCATTGGGGTTATCAAGTGGGCACGTCCCCCACCAATGTTTTGTTGCATAAGACCCATGAAACCCCAAAAAGGCAAAATTGCACAACTGTATTGACTTTTTAATGTTCTTGCAATATGAATTCCCACAGTAAACATATTGCATAGGGCAACCATACCACTGCAGAAAGAGCCTCATAAAGCTGGAGGCTCCTGGTTCCCCACTGCCTGCTGTACCAGAGCTGTAATAAAGTCCAGCTCTCAATCCCTTTTTAACTTAACTGCCAACAAAAGAAACACTGATAGATGCAACAATATAGATGCAGACAGACTTTTATCAAGTGACAAGAGAAACCCTTCGTTTCTGGAAAAAGCCAGACATGAACCACAGAGGTGCAGCTTAAAAGATTTGGCAGTGAAGCAGTTGCAGGTACACTAAATTTCTTGTTAGCCTGGAATGACGCAGTAAGTCTAACAGGCTGTATAAGTAGAGCACATTACAGCCATGTTCTTTGTCCACATTTCAAGTTTCGTTTGCATTTTGTCTTACGTGCGTAAAATCAGTGATTGTGTATTGGGTTGTGAGCGCTTCCAAAATGTGGCTTTTTAGCATATTTTCTCAACAGATTGCAACAGGATTTCATTTAATGCAAAATAGATATATTATCTGGTAACAAGTTGAACATTATTTGATTTTATTACACTACCGGTTCAATCAAGGGTCTATATTTGCAGCACATATAATTAGAGACATAGTTAACTGCATTTTTTGTAATCGTAAATCTTTAAATAATTTGTTGGATATTATGATGGTGATATTGGATAAGTAGAAACAAACACTGCAAATTTTCTCCAAATATATGCACAACATGGCTGGTCAACAGCCCTTCAAAAATGTAGCTTTCTCTGTCAATTAAATAAATGAATGTACACTTTTTGTCCTTCAAAGAAATGAGGCAAGCTATTTTATGGAGCTACACATATGACATCAAGCATCAAATGTCTCTTCACAAATCTGTCATCTCCATTGAACAGTCTAATGAAGCCCAGACTTTAAGCCAGAAAGTTGGGTTAGATCATCTAAAAACGCCTATAATCTGCGTTACAAACACTCCGTTTCTGTCAAAAACCCTGACTATAAAAAATCAATACGGAAAAAACAATCAGCTTATTATACAACGGCTAATGGGCACTTTATTCAGGAACTTTTCCTTGTTACTCTATAGCTGGTCGATGAAAGAACACCAAGGCCAAGCGAGGTGAACACAGAGACCATTACCTTCTACTTTCCACTGCTTCCCAACACAGACCCGGTACAGAGGCATGGCAAACAAAAACAATGCTTAATTAGTCAGTGAGAGGTTCTGATTTGTAATGACAGAAGAACAGAGCAGTATTAGACTGCTGTGTTGTTTAGACAGAAGACCTCCCACATGTGTTATTGATCTGCCTGTCTGATGGTTGGAGACTATAAAGGAAGCTGATGAAGACAAATCTATGTGTGAGAGTTTGGTTATTACATGGGAAAAACATGCTTTTTACAGTGTTGATCAAAACAACACTGATCTGGAGAGCGTATTTGAGATTTAGGGAAGCTATGGAACTGTATCAAAATCATTGCACTTATAAGCACATCATATGCTTAGAAGTGAAAAATAGCATATTTACATAATTTTACAACGTTGGATTGTTCATTGCAAATGTAGGCTTGTGGGTTGCAGACTGCACTTATGCAAATTGCAATTGATTTTTTGATAGAGCTTCTTATTCAAATAGTGACCCAAGGTCAGATGACACACTCTTTAAACATGCTGGTAGTTAATATTTGACTGGCCACTGCCCCAAACCCATAGACTTTTATTGACGTGCAACTTTCAGCCGAGCCAAAGTGAAACTGCAGCGCTGTTATTCTCTGACGTGAGATTTGGCTTCCTGTCAACGAGACCACTTAAAAGTCTAACACCACCGTGGTTTCTACATAAAGCTGTAAGTGACAGATGAACTAACACCTCAGGTGAAACCGTTATTAAATATATATATATACTGTGTGTGTGTATATATATATATATATATATATATATATATATATATATATATATATATATATATATATATATATATATATATATATACATATACATATATATATACACACACTAATATATATATTAGGCCTGTCAAAGTTAACACGATAATGTGTTTGCGCAAATTTGTTTTAACGCCACTAATTTCTTTAACGCATTAACGCAACTTGTGATTTCTAGGTTGTAGCGGATTCAGTTTTAAAGCTAGAGTGAAGATACTGGCATCATATGAAACTAGAAAGGAGGAAGGAATCCATTTGTACCAACCATGTCATGCTAGCTTGTCGCGAAGGAGGTTAAATAACGCTCCAAACTTTTGCTAAATTTTGGCGAGAAAAAACTGCCATGGCCATTTTCAAAGGGGTCCCTTCACCTCTGACCTCAAGATGTGTGAATGAAAATGGGTTCTATGGGTACCCACGAGTCTCCCCTTTACAGACAGGCCCACTTTATGATAATCACATGCAGTTTGAGGCAAGTCATAGTGAAGTCAGCACACTGACACACTGACAGATGTTATTGCCTGTTGGCTGCAGTTTAGCATATTTTTTATGCTAAATGCAGTACCTGTGAGGGTTTCTGGACAATATTTGTCATTGTTTTGTGTTGTTAATTGATTTCCAATAATAAATATATACATACATTTGCATCAAGCAAGCATATTTGTCCACTCCCATGTTGATAAGAGTATTAAATACTTGACAAATCTCCCTTTAAGGTACAATTTGAACAGATAAAAAAAATTGCGATTAATTTGTGAATAATCGTGATTAACTATGGACAATCACGCGATTAAATGCGATTAAATATTCTAATCGATTGACAGCCCTAGTATAAAGCCATTCATCAAAACAATTGTAATTAACTATGGACAATCTTGCGATTATATATAGCAGTCCCCTGGTGCTTTTGCTGGGCAGCATTTGTCTTCCTTAGTTTCAAATCCAAAAGAAGAACCAAACTGAGGAAGTACTGTAAGAAGGAGATGTGGGAGATGAAGACCAACAGATGTTGAATATAACAAGGAGAAGGTCAAAGATATGAAAGTCAATAAAGTGAGAGGGGGTATGAATGATGAAAGGGGGGGAGGAAGACATTGAGGAATAGATGAAAGAGCCATCACAGAACAAGACAGGGAAAGATGAACAGATTAAAGTTATGGGCAGGATTAGTCATATCGCTTTAGTTACTCCGGTTGTTCCATCAGAGTTATGGGTTGCATGGGAGGAGAGAGTAATGGAAAGTCAACTCCATCTTAAACTTTCATCAATGTATTCAAAAGTCACAGAGCAGGAAAACAGCTGGGTGGACTCATGTTATGCTCTGGAAAGAGTGTCATTATAATTCCTTGAATTCATATGTCAACTGTGAATGAGTACATAAAAACAGAAAATCAGCATGATGTCATTAACTTGTTAATAAAAAAGGCATTTGTCCAGCAGTATTATTTTGTTCTTTTTATCTGGCATTATAATCAAAAAACTTCATTTTGATTATTTCATTTCACAATTCTGATCTGAAGTTTATCAGAAAAGGCCAAATTCAATTTTCGTGTTCTTTTTTTGGCAAGACCTGTTGGTTCATTTCATGACCATCATGATATGCCTTGATTAAAGAACATCTTGTTCAAAAAGAGCACGGCATAACTGATCGTGTTTAACGCCTGCCAATTATGAGGAGGAGGGCAGATGAAAATGTGTTTTCTTTTTTATATTAAAATGATGACTCAAACTACCAATGGGATTGTAGATACTTCTATTTTCAAGCTTTCAAATTGTATTAAAATACACAGACACTGTTCCAGACCCTTCTGACCCCAAAGCAACTTAAACTATTTGGTTAAAATAAACAATAAAGGGGCCAAAACTGGAATTCAGAATCAATAGAAATTTCTAACCTGAAACTTGTGGGTAAACAAATGCGTCAGGAAACCTAACTGTCACCACAATGAGTGGTAAGCTACCAACCACAATCCCTATGATGCTACTGGATAACAGATTTACTCGCATGATTGCCCATAGTTAACCACGATTATTTGCAAATTAATCACTTTCTACCTGTTCAAAATGTACCTTAAAGGGAGATTTGTCAAGTATTTAATACTCTTATCAACATGGGAGTGGGCAAATATGCTTGTGTTATGCAAATGTATGTATATATTTATTATTAGAAATCAATTAACAACACAAAACAATGACAAATATTGTCCAGAAACCCTCACAGGTACTGCATTTAGCATAAAAAATATCCTCAAATCATAACATGGCAAACTCAAGCCCCAAACTGCATGTGATTATCATAAAGTGGGCAGACTCGTGGGCACCATAGAACCCATTTTCATTCATAAAGTCGCAAATTGCGGTACTGCGTTAAAGAAGTTAGTGCCGTTAAAACAAATTTGCGTTAACATGTTATTATCACGTTAACTTTGACAACCCTAGTTATTATAGTTTCTCAACTTTTGACTTAGTCTCTGCATCATGAAGACACACCCAAACATACATATATTGTATAAAGACATTCATAAAAATTGCATTCAAGACAAGTTGACCCAGTGCTCTTCTAAGTCTTAAATACTTCCAATTAAACTAGGATCTATCCAACCTGTTCTTTCTTTTCAAGACAGAGATAATCTTCATGATAGCTGCAACAACTACTTAGGTGTATAAAAGAAATTTTAGTCAGTCATATGCAATAAATAAGATAAAGTATACTTGGAGGCTCTCCAAGAGTTGTAGATGACGTATTTTGAAAATAAAGTCAGCCCAGAGATTTTAGACCATCTTACATGTTTCTGTGAAATGTTTCACCGGGGTGAAAGTTACTAGTGGAATTTGCTTCCCCTTCTGTGATAATAAACCACTCCTTAGTCAAACTGTGGCTTATCTGAGCAATCTCTCTTTCTGATTACCTGACTGGAGTCTGACTTGACCCCGATGATGTTCAAGATTTACTGGCAAAGACAAAAATCTTTGTCTAAAAAAGCCATTTATTCTAATCTCACAACAGGGTGGCTTTTATCTGATAACTGACAAAAAGTAATATTATGGGAAGTAGTGTGTGTATGTGTGTGTGGGGGAGTGCTGTCATGAGTGTGTGTATTTTCCAAAAGTGGGTCTGATGTTCCCCACAAGGTCCAATTACTCAGGCTCGGTAGATTCGGTGTCTGTTTGCATCAAAGCTGAGCAACATCTAATGGCCTGATCTAACCAAACACACAGGCTGCGTTCACAAACAAACACACTCTCACCATCCAAACAAAACAGCAATCAGTTTAGGACCACCACTGTGGGGCGGTCCACATATGTAGCCTGGACACCTGGACTCTGGCTTACAGTACTGCCAGACATGAAACCGGCAGCACGCTGGACAAGTGTCCTGCACAGCTGTGCACATGTCTCTTGGCGCTGCCTGAACGCTGCTCTGCTCCAACAGCTCTACACTGTCACTCACTCTCTCCAGTTTTACTTTCAGTTCTCACTCAGTCACTCACTTGCTTGTGGCCTCTGATTAAAAAATGACTAAGTCGGGGATCTAGGAGACCGTGTTGGACCTTGTACCAGTCGCTAGCATAAGCACAATGCACTGTTGAGCACTAAAGTTGGCTCATGTAGATTTAGCCTTGAGTGCATGTTGCTCAAGTAGCACAAATCATTCACTGTGTTAACCTCCCTACTAAAGCAGATGCAAAAATAAAGCTGTTAGGAGTCTGCTGAAACATTCGTTACTTACTCCTCGTTTCCAACACTGCGGCTCAAGCTCTTCTTTAATACAGAAAAATAACAAGCAATAAAAGTTGAACATAACATACGGTATAGTATGCGTTATCAAATACAACTCTCTGCACCTTGGCTTGTAGACTGCAGCTGGACTCTGGAGATCTGCTTGGAAGGCAGAATTCTCTCAGTTTTGGGGCTGTAGATTAATCCACTCTCCTTTTAAAGGCCGATAGAGTTAATTCCAGCTATGCTGGTTTAGCAAATCCATGTGCTTCACTTCAAAAATCAATACTAGCTGCTTTAAAATGATATAAGAATCCTCAGGCTCAGCCAGCATGTAACCGTGGAATCAGATACGGCACTGAATTCATTACCTCTGATGGTATCAATCCTGCTATGCCTTATTAGAGCCCCTCACAGAGAGGCTATTCTTACTGTACTCCTTTTAAATCTTCCTTGTTCCCTCTGGACCAGCTGTAGTCTGACAGCATACCAAGGCAGAGAACATTTCTGCCAAGTCGTAGACGTAAAAACTGAAAATCAACTGGGATACATCACAAGACTAAGTGAATAATGAATGGGGCCTCAGAAAATAGTCACCTGCGGCCAGCTTTGTAAAATCAAGTCTATTAAAGTGTACTTTCATCAGTGACTTCAATGAGTTCACCGCTGACAAGAGCAAAATAGTAAGCATGTACAGCATGCTGCTTTTATAAACAGAATTTAGCCCTATTGTGTTGCTGTCAGGATGTATGTTGATTATTATGGTATCCTCCATTCACAACCTACTAGCCACTAGCCTTCTACATGCATTCGGTTAAACTATCCCATTAGACATAAGCTTTTCTTAAAGCCTGCAGGACAAGAGGATACATCTTTAATTTATCATGTACTGAGAAGGGATATTAGGGCCGATACAGACTTAAATAGCTGGATTGGGTATCGGTGACAAAGGGGCCGATCTGTGCAATTCAATTCAATGTTTATATACTATATACATTATGTACTGAAATTTTAATTCCTATTTATATATGTATTTATTTGTTACATTTACTTTTACAAAGTTAGGAAAGTAATGTTTAAGTCAAGCCTGATGTTGCCTCACACATAAAAGAATGATCCCAGTCACTTCCACACAGTGAGGCATACAGTTTTGTTAATTAAACACTGGTATCGGATCGGTACTCGGTATCAGCCGACACCTAAAGCCCAGAGGCCTGTACTACGAAGCAGGATTTGGCGTTATCGAGGTAACTTCAGGGTTAACCCTGGGTTTTCCGTCCTACGAAGGCGGATCACTTCTTACCGGGGTAGATCTCCATGGTAACTTACGCTGAACGGCTAACCTGCTCCGGAGCAGGTTATGTTCCAGATAAGAGATCAACTCGAAGAAAAACACCGTCTACTGACCAATCAGAGGTCAGTGTGCAGATCGTATGGTAATATTACACAAATACGAAGAAGTTTAAGTCATAAACCAGGCTAAAAACAACACAGTTTAAACTGACAAATGCAGGAAGGACAGATTGATTTATGCTGCGGGTGTTTACTGCTTTGAATTATATTTTTATATTTATTTTTTTACTTGCTCTTGAGTCCGTTTCACACCGCAGGAGACGGGGACGCACCTGACAGAAGGTTTAAATAGTTATACACGCCGTTTGTTTAATAATGGGTATAATAACGTGTAACCGTCCTTCCACCCATCAATATAATTTCTTATTGCTATTTATAACCCGACGACTTTATCCGACTTTTGAGTGTTCCGTTAAATTAATAAGTCTGTTAATTTACGCATTCACACATCGGGAGTTTTTTCTTCTGCCAGCTGTCCTTCCTGCATTTAGCAGCTTCAACTGTGTTACTTTTAGTCTGGATTAAGTGTTTAACTTCTTCGTATTTGTCTAATATAGTGTGCTCTTCCTTTGTAATATGTGCCGCTCTGTCTGTCTGTCTGCTGACAGTAGACTTGTCCATGTCTGTGATTGGTCAGATGCTGCAAACACCGCCCCGTTCACGTGAACGCGCTCATAACCAGATAGAGAAACCCTGGGTTGACTTACCGAGTTGATAACCACCTTCGTAGGACAGTTTAGCTGGAACTCGTTTGTTAGGGTTGGTTAAGCCAGATAACGAGAAGATACCCTGGGTATGTTGAATTCGCTTCGTAGTACGGGCCTCAGGTATCGCTATCGGTATCGGGGCTGAAAAAGTCGGATCGCTGAATCCCTGGTAAGAGCATTGCGAGGCTGCATGTTTGAAGAAATTCACCTCTATAATATAGTATGTAGCAGCAAATTGGACTTACTGTAGTCAATGCCCAGTTTGCAAATAGATTCAATGTCCAATAATAAAATGAAATGATAACATAAACGACCTAGATGCATCTTGCAATTCATGAGAAATGAGACCTGGCAGCGATTGCATCCTTTGAAACTGCCGAGGTATCAGTTTGTGACATGACTCATGAATTAAGAAAGAAAAAAAGATAGATAAAATAGACGTATAGCTATCTCGGCCCTGGCAGACAATGACCATGAATCGCACAAATAGAAAGGATGGATCAGCAGTTCTACTTGGTCTCTATATTTATGATTAGAGATGGTGGGCGGGGGGGGATACTCAGTGTCAATGTTTGCTTTTCCAACGTATAGCAGTCTGCATTGTTCTGTAACCTCAGGGCTGGAGGGAGAGAGCCAAACAAATATTTACTGTGAGAGCTGCAGGGGATTTTCTGCAAAGGAGCCTAATCGATAATTCTCAGTCCTCGCTTCAATCACTTACAGGCAGTTAACAACCCAGTTCCTCTCCCTGAGCAATGGACACACTATTTTATAGCACAGAGACTTGGGGTTTTAAAAAAGATGATAATGCCATTTTATTTCTCTATTTTACACATTCATGAAGGATGATGGGGGGGGGGGGGACTTGGGGCATCATCAACTCTTGGTTGGTAGCTGGAAGATTCACTCACATAAAATTATTTAGCAGAGGTGGTAAGCCAGTCAGATTCTGACACACCTCATATTGTTAATTAGTAAATTATCTATTAATCAACTATAGATTGCATTTTCTGTGTGTTATGCACTATACTGTAAACATGAATGAAGTAATATTAAATCAGGCTTCATTCAATGATTCAAAGACTTAAATCATCACTTGCCAAATACTGTGATTCTAATGTGCCATGGATAAGCATTTTCATTCATGTTCCCGAAATCCTGTACTCAGCCAACATCTCTGCCAGAGGGATGGTGACACCATCACGCTCATATTATGAAACACATACACACAATCTTGCACTGACTACCATACAGTAAAAATATTCCAATGGGAGATAATTGGACAGCTCGAGAGGGAGGAAGAGAATGGGTCTGCTGAAGTAGTAGAGAATAGCATGTTTCTCTTTAAAGTTTTCCAGCCAGGTAAATGAGTCTCCAAGGTTCATGCATGGAGTTTCTAGTAGAGAATAGAGATGGGTACCGAAACCCGGCATTAAACGGGCACTGGGGCTAAATTATTAAAGGCCGTAGTATTGATAAGCTGTTTACCAGTACTTTAATGTTCTGGTGTAATTTTTTTAATCACACTGCAGCATCTCCTCTGTGTCAGGGCTGAGCTCCTCAAAATACATACACACACACAAAAAGCCAATACTTTATCAATACACCTGTTCAACAAGCATAAAGATGTAAACATGTAGAAAAGCCATATGTCAATCTGCTCTGTCCGCAGTCTCTCATCCACCGCCGCTATGTTTTACACAAGCAAGGCATGCTAGCTCAGCTAATAGTGAATTGCAACTTTTTGTAAACTTATCTGCTGGCTGAGACAAAGCAGCCTGTTCTCCCTCTACCAGCACTACCTGCAGGCAGTGAAACACATCAGCAGAGGACAGGATGACTGACTGATGTTTGTGTTCTTTCTAAACTTCACTCAGGAATGTTATTTATATTATTGACCCTTTAGATTTTTTTCCAGTGAGATATTATAGTTTATATAGTGACTTCGCTGTTGTAAACATAAGGCTGCATTCACACTAGATCAGACAATGTGGCAATTCTTCGTCCGCAGGGCTGTGCGGCGGTGTGGGAGTGTCACTTAAATGGCCCATTTAACCCTAACACACACACACACACACACACACACACACACACACCCACACAGAAGTTTAACCCTCCAATGTAGCACAAGTAGACTTTATATTTCCCAATTATTGTTATCCATATGAGCGTTTTTATGACCTTGACATTTCCAATCGCACTTGACGGCAGCTTCATTCATGTCCGTATTCTTCACAATCTCTCTCTTGAGAAACTTTGAGAAAAGAAGGAAAACGACGGAGACACTAAGCAGCACTGAGAAACATTGATGTACAGCTTGTGTGCAGAATGGCCAAAGGAGAAGCTGTCAGTTTATACAGGACATGCATGAATTGATCAGCTCCTTTGGTCCAGGCAGATATTTTATGTATGCAGCACTTGAGATATTAGGCACCTTTCTGGCCATCAAAGGGATGGAAATCAAGGCAAGACACGCATCAACAACACCAGGAGGGTGTAGAAGAAATGTGTCTCTTAACCTCAACATGCATGTATTATATCAGTAACAGCTAGTATGTAGAGAAATACACTATAGATCATACGTTTTCATTGTGGTGCACATAAATGATGAGGCCTTTACTTCACCCTAATTATGTTAAATTCTAAAGCAGGGAAATAAAGTGAAACAATTAGACAGAGACAACGCATCAGCAAAGTAATTTCCTAATCATTATGCATCACAGCTCCACAGTTCTTAGACTGACCATTATTGTACAGTAACGCACAAGCCAATTATTAGTCTTGCCATTCCACATCATAAGAAAAAAAGCATTTCTGACTTGTGTTACACTTGGAAAAACTCATCATGGTAGATTAAGAAAAGTAATAGCTTTCCAACTTTTACTTTCCATTTCAAACCCTCCTTCTTTCCAATAAAGACTATCAGAGGTTAGGACCCTTGAGATCTTTCCCTCCCTTTTTGCACCGACATCTCTGTCTCTTCCACTACCAACAGCTCCTCCCTGTCTCTTACTATCCCACTTTAAGCGGGTAAACACTGTGTATTGTACTGAATAGTCCTCCTTTCCTTCTGGCTGATAGTTTCATGCATCTCAGATAGTCTCTAATAATCAGATAATGTTTCATGACAAGAGGGACACTTGACTGATCAGAGTTATTGGCTGTACATGTAGATTCACACAAGGGAGATGCAGCCAAACTCAAATTTGTCATTTCTATCCATTAAAGTTCATCACTTTTATTCAAAATATAGCAGATTTCAAGCTTCTGGCCTCTTCCAAGTAAGTCTTTCATTGCAAGTGTTGCAATCATAACTATTTCCAAAAAAAGTTTAATAAAATCTTGTCATGGGTATTTATTCAAGTACACATCACAATGGACTACACATCAAGACAAACACTGATTCTTTTTATACATTTTATATTTAAAAAACAACTAACTATACCCAGAGTACTCAAATATGCCATCTGGCAGCTTTTCACACAGCTGGATACTTTTTGCAGATGTACCAACGTTTTGTCTGCCAAACTGATGATAAATTGTACTGGAGACATGAAGCCAGGATTATTGTGTAGTGTCAATTTTCAAGCCAAAACTCACTTTGGTAAGTCCCTGTGTGCTGATATTCTTCCAACAGAAAGCAGGTTGAACTGTTGAGCCAAGGTCAACATCATATGTATTCACTTTTAACTACAAAACATTTTCTAATTCGTAGCTACCGTTAGATATAAGCTGCTACTGTTAACAAAACCGCTCCTACACTTGTTCTCCTTTTACTCCCTTCCTTCCAATCCTGACCTATTCTCTCCCTAATGATGAAGTTCATTGTATTGATTATCTACTTTCCCCTGCTTGCAAACAAACAAACGACCCAATCAAGTACACTAAAGTCACTGCAGTCAACCGGAGACGGGTACATAAATTACTTGAAAGCACAAAGCATTCCGTTTGTGCCTGTGTAAAGGCTTGAAAGACAAATGGCACTGGTCGCTGGGAAAAGCATCATCAAGCTCCACTTTTTGAAGAGTTTACACCGGGGAGTGCTGGGGCTTGTGAGACAGAACGTGTTCCTTCTGCAGTATAGTCAAGAAATGTGTTGCAACTGCAGCTGGCAAACACCTAACACTGGAAAAACTCAATGTTAGTGAACTACTGCCAGTAAAATGTTTTGCCTTATTTGAGCAATTGGCTTAAATATTTCTCAGCAAAACCACATACTACAACCAGAGTCTTAAACCTGAAAAGTCCAATGCGAGTGAGTTATAAAAAAGAATGTGGAAGAAAAGGATATGGCTAATTTAGACCAAATTTTTGTTTCATTCATACGCTATTTCATTCATACGCTGATTCCCCAAGCACGCCGCAGCCATATGAGACAAACAAAAGTCCTGTTTGTTCAATTACTGCTGGAACAACAACAGACCATTACACAGAGAAGAAACAGTGGAGAAAATGTATGTCAGCTGAATGGGAGGCAATATTCTGAAAGGGGGATCCATCTTAGATGTTGACAGAAGAGTTTTTAGAGAGCAGCAGACCAGAACATTGACTTTGACAAAAGTGTGCCTCTCCAAGTCTTCATCAAATGCAGTTGTTGAAAGAGAGCCAAGTGTAGCAAAGAGGATCCTGACAAGATTGAGGACTTAAAACTAAAGACAAGGTCTCAAGAGTGTTAAGGACACAGTCTATCAGTTTTTCAGGCCTAAAACCAAATAACAACTTGTTTCCTCAGTTTCCTTCATTTGTCCTAAGATTACTGCATATATAAAATAGATCCATGATGAATTACACTCACATTAATCTTGATGTAAGACCTCCAAATGACCAATTTGCCTTACACCCGGCAGCAGGTGGCTACTTTTTTCCATTAATCAGGCAACTCCTTGACCTAAAGGAGGAGTTATTACCTCATAATTGCTGTGACAGACTGAGCAAATAGCTTTGTAAAATGTCTAGAAATATAAAGCGCTGCCAGGACATTCTGTAATCATCAAGGAATGTCAATACATTGAGAAATAAGAATGAACTCTGACGGAATAAGCCTTATTTTTCAAACACAGACACGGATCCTAAAAATATTTTTCTTCATATGAGCCATTTGTACTTTCAATATCTTCCCAGACGGTTTTAATACAGCCAAATGAAATGTGTTGGAAAGTCAGTTGGATTGAGTAACCGAAGTTGGTTATTAAATGTTTCGTTGTGAAGTCTCGAAGTTTAACAAGAGCAGAGCATCAGCTAATTATATGGATGGCTGACTTTTTTAAAGCCGGGGCTCTTCGCTCTTTTATTACAGCTCTCTCGTCTTTCCTCCTCTCCTCTCCTCCCCTTTTTCGCTACATTTCACACTGCACAGATGAGAGGAAGGGTCCGGGGTAAAAGCTTTGTTTGCACAAAAACAAAAGCTGAGAACACCACGAAGATGACTTCTTCCAGGTGCGCAGGGAATTGCCACGGTCTTTGCTTTCATCAGTGAGCCAATAAATATGGTCAGAGTACACAGTATCAAAAACATGTGTGGTGTGGTCCTCTTCTCGAATAATTACCTCTTCAATGGTCCCTAAGTGGCCACATCACCTCATCTCCCTGGGCCGTTCCCTGCGGTCGTGTGCCATCAACACTTTCACAACATTCAGAATAACAACAACGGTACACCCCAGGAAGGAGGCCAGAAACTAAACCTCTTCAGTCTAAACACTTCTGTCAAAACAAGAGAGAAAAGTCTTCAGGTTAAGTAGAACCACGCTTAGTTGTGTTGTTGTAATGACAAGCTGGGACTGTGAGTGGACCCCCAGGTGGGAACCACCTTTTTTTTTTTTACAGTTAGAAGTCTTTGTTTATCAGTCCTATGGATTGAAAGGTGTGCTCTAACCATTCCTCTTTTCAAAAATAATGTATACAGGGTCTGAAACTAACTTTTTTCACTGCGTTCCACTGAGGCAGGCAATTATATTTTTTGTCTTGCCACTCAGAAATTTTATACTTTTGATATCTATGCTCTAAATTAAGGAAAAACATTTTAGATCTGTCATTCAATGTTAAATATATTTTACATAAAAAACATTATATGCATGGTAAATTCCAGTGTTCGAATTACACCGTAGCTTCTGGGAGAGCTCTATTTTTCAGGGGGAGGGAGGGTACTGTACACAGTACTGTATGTACTTTGCTATCGTCATCTGTAGTGGTTATTTGCATAAAAACACAATTCAAATGATTCTGATTATTTAAATATTTGCTTTGAAATTTTCGCATTGGTAAATTAAACCGGTCATAATTCCCTCTCTATTATCTATTTTATATCACTGTGAAAACATCTCCTTCAAACAACTGCATTTATTCAAGTTTCTCGCCAAAAACTAAATTTTACGAGATTGCATTTTAACCCATCATGATAACGTTACCTTCAACCAAAAGTCGTTTTCACCACTTCATAATGTAACTCAATTGCACCTCTGTTAACGTTAGTAGCTCCGTTATTTAGCCAAGCAGGACTGTGCTGCCCACCGGCTTCTAACAGGTAACGTTACTAACTGTTGTTCACAGTGTAACATTATCAGGGAAAAATAAGGTGCGTCCCCTCAGGTTTAGTAGTAGTGGCGCCATGCTTTTGAGCACTTTTTTTTCTATCCGCCGTTGCTCTGGTCCCAAACAAACTGAAACGTGAAACGTAACTCTCGAAAAGTATCGAAGAGGAATCGATAGACTCGGGAGCATGACATGCCAAGGAATCGGACAACTAGGAACCGGTTCTCTATTCCCATCTGTCCCATCCGTCCCATCCCAGCGTTTTCCCTGTCTGCCAAAGTGGCGAATGACCTGATGATTTTATCCGCCACTGCCAACAATTTACCCGCATTTGCTAGTGCTAATTTCAGACCCTGAATGTATGATTGAAATAAATCCCACCCAAATGATTGAAGTACATTCAGAACAATTTACCTCAAGACTAGGAAGATATAAGGACAGGAAATCCAATGCTACACCACAACAACTACAAACAACTGTAAACAAAATAAATGAGCTGCAAACCAAAAATAACTCCCTTAAATCAAATATATTCTCAAAGCATGGAAGGTGTAATAAAATAATACCCCCAGTCCCTTGCTTTAATCTCACAATGTCCATCTCCCATCTCCTCTGTGTCTCCAGTGTAAGCAGGAACCCTGCTGTTGTAAACACAGAGTCATGAAGAAGGAGTGGAGCTGCACCAAAAGCAACCAAAGAGTGAATGAGGAGTTAGAGGGAGCGGAGGGGAGTCTTCCAAACTAACAACCACGCACTGCCTCCACCACACCAATCATCACATTCCTGCTAGAAAGAAAGCACCCTACTGTTTCTGCTGTAAAATAGCACACACACACAAAACTTGTAGGTGTGTTCCATGAACCAAAGTGCTGTTTGGATAGAAGACAACCAGACTGAGCTGGACAGTCCAGGACAGAGGAGGGGCTGATGCAGGAGGATGATAGACAGTTTGGCTTCGGTATAGAAAATCACTGTGAAGAGAGCTGTCAGAACCACTGGGACATTTACCGATTTTCCAACATGAACACACACTCTCATTCTCTGTCGACTGGATGAAACACGCTGGACGTCTCTACAGAGGGAGGGTTTTGTATGCACAACAGCACACACGCCTCCGTCCACCTGCAGAGCACCTTAGCCTTTCATCTATCCTGCTCCACCTGCTGTGCATGTGTGTGTGTGTGCGTGTGCGTGTGCGTGTGTTTGTGTGTGTGTGTGCTCTATAAGTGAGCAAGTGAAAGAGATATCAGAGACCATGCATATTGGATTATGCAGTGGCCTGACTTCATGTCTTTAAAGTCAATGGGCCTCTCTCACAAATGTTCTCCTCCTTTCCATTTTCATATTTATTAAATTGAATAAAAACATTTTTTTTAAAAACTTAGTCTGAAAAACGTGTGAATGAGTGATGTGTTTGTATCCAGGTTGAAATGTTGTTGAATTCAATTTGAGCTCACTTATTATACTGTAGCCTAACAACTATTAAAAAATATATTCTTACTTATTCTTACTGTTACTGTAGATTAAAACAAGAAACCAAAGAATGTCTGTCTGCTGTCAGGCCTTGTGTTAGAGCCACATAGTTCCTAAACTACTGAAATGGATGAGTGCATTGGATCCATAATTGAAGGCTAAAGTGCCTTTGAAGAGTGATAGGAATGGATAACGACCCAACATCTGCAGGCATTCAAGTGTCAAGGACAGGTATGCTGTAGCACACCAAAAGATTTCTGTGAAAAATGTTTCTCTAGTCGGCCAAAAGCGATGGTCAAAAGGTGCTATTTACTGGAATGCCTTATCTAATACCCATCCACACTCAAGTTTAGTTCTTGCCGACAAACAATTTGATAAGCTCAGGTCACTCAAGCATTGAAGACCCTCATCTTGGCCAAGAGGAGACTGGAGGCGAGGGGTTGAGGGGGGGGGCCGACATGATAAGAGGGGGCGAGAGTGAGGGGTGAAGACAGTTCATGTTCTAAAGAGTAGTATGGCACAGAAATGAGCTGAGCTCCTGCAAGAGACTAATTAGTCTAGATAAAGACTGCCATAGCACACTGATACAAAGAGGTTTTGGTATGGATGGCAAGCACACACGTACGCACACACATACCTTAACCGGGAATGTGTTATTAGTGTCATGCTGATGTATCTGGTCCTGTGTGAGTGGGCTGTATGTCTGTGCTCTCAGTAAATACTGGGAGGCCAGCATCAGTCACTGCTGCTACACTGGTCCTGTGAGAAACCCACAGAAGGCAACATTCTTCACAACAGAGCACAGACCACCCGCACACCCACGCCTGACTAAACCTTGTTAACAAACATTTGTCCAGACTCCCTGAGATGTTTGAAAAAGTCCTATCAGTTAGATGCGATGTGGAAGTAAAACCAAACCAGTAAATGCTGAAAAGAATGTGGCCCAACACTAGTTTGCTTAATCTTGTGTGTTTAATCCATTCAAAACCAAAGTGTAAAAAACTAAGGCTGCCAATCTATTAAAATATTTAATCGCGATTAATCGCAAATTGAACCTTAAAGGGAGATTTGTCAAGTAGTTAATATTCTTATCGACATGGGAGAGGGCAAATATGCTGCTTTATGCAAATGTAGTATATATTTATTATTCGAAATCAATTAACAACACAAAACAATGACAAATATTGTCCAGAAACTCTCACAGGTAGTGTATTTAGCATAAAAATGATGCTCAAATCATAACTCAAGCCCAACAAGCAGCAACATCTGTCAGTGTGCTGACTTGACTATGACTTGCCCCAAACAGCATGTGATTATCATAAAGTGGGCATGTCTGTAAAGGGGAGACTCGTGTGTACCCATAGAACCCGTTTTCAGGTCAAGTGACTCCTTTGAAAATGGCCATGACAGTTTTTCCTTGCTAAAATTTAGCGTAACTTTGGAGCGTTATTTAACCTCCTTCATGACAAGCTAGTATGAAATGGATTCCTTATGTTTTCTAGTTTCATATAATGCCAGTATCTTCACTCTAGCTTTAAAACTGAGCCCGTTACAACCGCCGAAAGATCGATTGCGGTAAAGAAATTAGTGGCGTTTAAACGAATTTGCGTTAACGCGGTATTATCGCGTTTACTTTGACAGCTGTAGTAAAAACTACAAGTTGTAGTTTTGTTGGGGGTTATGTGCCAAAATGTCGATCTATTCCTTTAAGTCATAGTCATTTCACCTACACCTTAACATAGCAATAACTATTTTAGAAACTTTTAATTGTATCAAGTTCTTTGTAAGTATTTTGAAGTCATGTTTGTTAGTATCTGTCTCAAAGTCGGTCTTCAAATGTGTCAATCATGAGTGGTACAATTTTTCACATTGTGGTCTAATGACGAACTGACTGACAAAAGCAACAGCGATCCCACTGTTTAAGTAAAACGTTTTGGATTAAAATTCTGGATCAAAAGTTCTGGTATTGATAGTAGTTCTCGAAGTTTTCCAATCATTTCTGAGGGGATTTTATCTGGGAAATATTTATCTAATTTCTAACCTTGAACCTCATACCTTCTGTATATCTCTAAAAAAACATGAAATATGTTTACTAAGCAGTGTTAACGCCTCCCAGATCTTTTTAAATATGTATCCATGATCTCTCGTTTCTGTTTCCTTCTGGACTTAAGGATAAGGATGGGCTCACCTTGGCAAACACACCACAGCCTAATATGTATGTACATGAATAAAGAAAGCCAGACTGATGTGTTCTTGGACTGAGTAACCAAGGTCATAACTGATCTGACTTTCTAAGCAGCTTAATATGCCAGTGAGCTACACAATGTGCTTGCCCATCCATCTCACCATGTAATCAATAGCTACGAGGCCGCTGATGATGAATGGAGTGAAGTGGAAAGTGCGATACACAAATTGGTGTGGTAACTGTGGAATCATTGCCTTGGAGACAACACTGACACTGGGCTCTGTTACTGAAGTGTTTCTTTGACAGAAAGTAAGAGGTCTTTGTCCCTCCAACTAACACACATGGGTGCAAGATAGATGGGTGCAACTGTAATATATACAGTTGTCATAAATCACTGGCTCCAACTAAAGATATAGAAATTAAATAATCCATGTGTGCATCATATGATTAAGTAGATCATTTCTACTTTATGTTGTTCAACCTTCAGCTGATCAGTTGTGACAGAGAAGAAGCTTAAATATCAAAAACAAACAACACAGAGATAAACAAACACTACATCAAACCACACAAAAAGGGACGCACACTAACCAAGACAACAGCATGAGATTCTCATGTGACATACATGAGATACAGCCTACGCAGAAAATGTAAACCAACCCACAAAATAACATGCCTGCATAAACACACTGTGCATGAATACACCCATAAAACATGGATGCCCACATGCTTCCCACAGAAAATTCCCATGTTAACATATTAGAGTGTGTTTACATGCTCACAAGCTTCCCGGTTATGATCGTGTGTCCCCGTTATGTGTTGGACGTTGACTTACATCGATCGGCAAAGTTAGGCAGTGGAAATCAAAAGGATGGCATTCCCTAAAATGATTTAGAAACCAACAGATGGCTTCCAGGGATAGACGCTAATATTTTTAAACACCGACTGTAAACTTATGTAAAAACAACACAGAAAGGCAATTTAACACAACTTAACACTCCACATTCCCCTCACTAAAACCCCCAAAGCCGGCAACCTGTATCAGTTAGATACAAACACACACAGATGTAAACAACAAGGTCAAAAAGAGGTGTGAAAATCTTGAGGATTGCTCGCAGGAGAAATGGGATGGAAAAGGAAGAAATATGTTTCCCTCTCGGATCAGAAAAAAATGAAATGCAAACATGTAGACCAATAGGCTACTCCAGTGAACATTCAGTGTCTTATCTAGCTCAACTGGCCTCACATCTCTCCTGCCAAACATTCTGTGGGCGGTCCAGTGTTTCAGCCCTGAGGTCCAGCCATAAAGGCACCGCGGGAAGCCCAGTGATCAAAGAGAAAGCTCACTAACCAACTTGGTCCATGTTGAGCTTCTGGCTTCGCGCCAGCACACTCCTATGTCATCAAGACCCCTGATGTTGTTGTTAAAGCGCTAACATACGTTTCTGTGTGTAGCTGAGCCACTCTGTGTGAACGTGTATGTGTATAAGATCAAAGACATCATTGAAATCTCATCACAATACAGGCTAGGAGCATGAACTGGTCACAGAGGTGAAGTGAAGCCAGAGCAAAACAGCAGAGAGTTTAGTTTTGTAACACATTTAGAACAACAGGGTTGTACAACAAAGTAAATTTGATACCATGAAAAATACAATAAATGATACGCAAACCATTTAAATGCTTTATGCTGTGACCACTTGTTGCATTTTAGCTCTAGTCTGCTTTGGGTTCACACTGACTTATGAAAAACACACATGTTGCACTTCCAGTAACTCTGAAGACTTTATCTCCTCTGGTGATCATGCTGAGCTCACACATTTCACAATTCACAATGACAAAGTTTAATAATGACAGCTGGAAATAACAGCTTGAAAAACAGGAAGGAAATTATACCTAACGCCTTCATACTGCAACATGATGTTGAAAATGGTTACCATGACCAGTAAAAGAATCAGGAAAATTAGTTTAGTTTAGCCTTAAATTCGTATTGAATGTATAACTCGGAGCAGCGACTTGTCACTAAAATGAGAATAGCTGGTCCACCTTAAACGTCAGCCCACGAGGGAGCCTGAGCCAAAGTTGTAGCTAACTTCAGGGCTAACCCTCTTCACTTTAATCAGCAGGTGACAAGACACAGGAACTTAGCTTGGGTCTTGAGGAGTTGTAGCATTATTCACCGACAGTGCACTGCTAGGTTTACTGCTAATTTCATACTTGCTGCCACATACATGAGCGCTCTCTGCACACTGACACTTGCTAATGCACACAACTTACACACAAGTTATTCCTTAAAGGAGTTTGCTACTTGCATAACACATTTTAGTTTTAAAAACATCTTGAAAATACATAATTCCCCGATGCTGACGCCCGGCAGGGAGTAAATTTCGGCCCTGCGGGCCGCGGGGCTTGCATTATACTGGCGGAAACCCTGATATCACATGATCTTGTGAATCGTCTGGGTTGTGTTGACGCCACAAACCACACCAGAGAGATTTCACTCTGAAGCAGACTAAGATCCAGACCCAGGCTGGAACCCACCAGACTCAAGGCAAAGGGGACAAAATCAACCAGTTTGTCCAAAACGCACCAAACCAGTTCAATCATGCACCCAAAACATGTAGTGGCCTTTTGTCAACTCCGATACTACTGATTCAGGCCTTGTGGACAAAAAGCCTCTAATGGAAACCAGTTTATTGCTACAGGCTATGATAGAATAGTATTGTTCCACTTTGCTGACATACAACTGTCTGATTTCCAAGATTTAACCCTGAAGCCAAACAACAGTTCTTGTTTTCCCGGAGCCACATGTTATTCTGAAACAAGAAGCACTGCTCTTCAAGTGGCAGCTGCCCAAGCCTTGTTGTTCGACTGATGGATGCAGCTCTCTACCTAAGACAAAAAGCCATGTGTTCAGCCAATTCCAAGACTCAGACTCACCCACGCTGACTGCTGTGGTTACATGCCTGTGAAAGTAGGGATTTATTCCAAACAGATAAGAAACACATGCAAGTGATTTTCTGCATTTCCTGCATAAGTCATCTGAGTTGAAAATATCTTGTTTTTCTTGAATATGACAGTATTGGAGCATATGATGCTGGAGTTAGAGCAGCAGTGATGGCCTGGTGTTTCATCCTGGCACCCTGCTTGAGTGAAGTGCCCGTAGCGGTCTCTACAGTACAGCTCCTCATGCCGTAGGCTTCCTTTAGCCGTGACATACCACACATTACATAACTCTGCCACTGTATGGCCCCTCATCCCTCAACTATCTGCTACTGTAGCCATGAGACTGTCAGCGACCCCCTTCCCCCTCCCTTTTACACATTCACAGGGCTTTCACATAGTTTACACACGTGCTGAACACTCGAAGTCACACACACACACCAGCCTTGTATCGCCAATGTGCTGGGAGGCGCAGCCTGGTTTCACACTCATGGTTTGGTTATACAGTATGCACAGGAACACACACAACTCAGAACAAGGCTTGGCTTGGCTTTAAGAAATGCCACATGACTAAGTGAACTATAACAGTGCTTGCCTTCACTACTATGCTCCCACATGTGATACAAAACAGCAGCTTAGTCAGGAGACTGTTGGCTGACAGCAAAACACTTTTAATAGGCTAACTAATGCAGGACTTTGGCGATTGTAGTGATGCTAGTAGTGACCCTAAACTGTGCAATTTCTTGATTCGTTTTAGAAAATTATGCAACATCCTTTTACATATACAGCATATTGTAACTCAAAAGGATACACAATGTACTTCCTTTAAAAATGATCAACACTGAATAAACAAAAGGCTTTTCAGCAGATGGATGAAATAGCCTGAATAGAAGTTCACATGGAATCCCATGTAAAAAAATAGCCTTGACTCCCACTTACATCCCCCAAAACAGAAAACGCACCTATTCAGCTGGGTTATATAAAAAGTAAGAAAGAATGCAACAGCCCCTGGGCCTGTCCATCCTTACAGCAAAGTTGGAGTCAATGACTTAGCAAACTTATCTTGCTCCAACCAGAAGGTGCAGAGATCTGAGGTATAAATCCTCCACTGATGGCAACTTTAAGGCAGTTTAAATTGGCTACCCTTCGACGCTTCACAGAGGATTTAAGACTGACCCTGGCTCAGTCATTCTGTCTCTCTCCAGGTTACACTGACACACACACACACATATATAGACAATAAACTGGCCAGCATCGCCACAGGTTTGCAGTGTTAAAGAATGAGCAGTCCCACTGGCACAATCTGAGGTCATGTGTGTAATTACCAAATAAAGAATGGGCAATCCTAGATAAATACATCATTTGATTAATGTATGTTATATTTCTATGTCCAAGTTAACTACAGTATAGAATAGAATAGAATAGAATAGAATAGAATAGAATAGAAAGCTTTATTGTCATTGTACATGGTACAACGAAATTTGGAGTGCTTCTCCTGAACAGTAAAGTTACAAATAATAAATAGAAAAAAGGACAGACAGCTACAATACGCATTCATTCCACCATTATACACATAACATTCACAGTATGTGATGGTGAGTCATCTAAAGTAGCAATGAATAACCTATTATAGTTAGTTTGAGTTAAATAAGATTAGTTAATTCATTTTTGTGGTATTTTTTTGCCGTAATTAAAAAGTGAAGAGTAGACTGATGCCAGGAAATGAGGAGAGAGATGGGGTATAATATCCAAGTCCCTGGCCAGGCACAAACTGGGGAAACTGGGATTCATGGTCAGCACCTTAAACCCCCAGGCCACCCGAATTACCAATAATATTAATAATCAATTAAATAATTTATCAAGCAAAAAGGCCAAACAATTGCTGATTTCAATAGGATAATTTACCGCTTTTCTCTGTTTCATACCACTGTAAATTGACTTGGATTTCTGGACTGTTTGTTGGGCAAAACAAGTAACTTGAAGACATCACTTTGGGCTCTGGGAAATTACAAATAAGCTAAACAATTAATCAAGCTACATTTAGGATTCAAACCAACAGCTTTCAACTCAAGACCAATCTCTAATCTATCCATATAATGTCATGTATTCTGTTAAAACTCACGATTTAAAAAATTCAAGCAAGCTAACAAGATCAGATAAGTTATGCATTTCAATTACGCCATGCAGCCTAAGCAGTTACGATATCCAGTGACTTTAATAGATATTGGAGTAGCAGAGCTCAAATTGGTCACAAAGGTGAAGGCTGCTGCTGGGGACGTGATGAGACCGGTATAACAACAAGTGGATATCAAGCAACACTCACTTCCACATCAATGGGGAAATGACTCATCATAAACCCCTCGGAAAAACTGCGTCCGCTTTCAGAAACCTGGGTTGGCTAATTGTTACTTGCGCTTGACACAAATGGCTTTTATGCGTTTGTGCCTGAGAGTGTAAACACAGAAGATCAGTGTTGAGTAGCTACCAGAAGGCAACCTTTTATGTGAATCCACACAGAGTCTGTACTGATTAAATTCCTCCTCGTCACCATTAAGCAACTTTGAACCTTTAGTGATGGAATCTGCTGCTGCCAAAGCAGAGTTTAATACACATTAAAATTGTAGGATTAAGAAATACCATTGATCTTCATAAGCAGTTCTGCTGGCACTGAAATTAATATGCTCTAGCTATTCTTATGAATAATATGCATGGCTAATTCAATTAACAAGCAATATCTCAGCTAACATCAAATAGTGGGGGAAAAAAACCCAAAATAATTAAAACCTCAATTTCTGGTGAAACAATTATTCACTTTCAGCGTAAATCTAATCTAAAAAGGATTGACCTAAAGCCCAGCAGTAATTTGATTTAGAGTGTCATTCTATTGGTAGAGGAAACGTAAACATGCTCATCAGTGTGAACATTAGTGGGAGAATTAGGGGAGACGCGCTGAAATGTGACTTTGGGTCGCAACAGCACAAGTGACGCACACATATACAAACACGTAAAAAAGCAATTTAAACACAAACAGTTCTGAGGAGAAGATATTTTCATTTGTCTTCTGACCTGAGACGCAGATGAAGGTCATGTAGTCTCCCTGACCACCAGTGGCCAGGAAGGGGATCTTCTTCTTGGTCCTCCGCTTCACCTGCACAGCAGCGAGCATCTTCTCATCATGGGGTAGGAAGACCACCTTGTTGATGGCTGACTTGGCACTCATCTCTGAAGTAGGCAGGAGTGAACAGCTGGCGAACAGTTTAAAGTGGAGAGGACGAGATCCACTCTTCACTGAAAGGGAGAAGAGAACGGCAAATTAAATTAAGCAGAAATGATGGATGGACCAGGCTAACTACTTACAGTACACAAAAATCTGCCTTTCCCACTTTCCAAAAGTCTCCTAAATTACAAGAAAACACATACTTTCTCACTTCCCTCTGGTATCTGGCCATCCAGATAGTTTGGGTTGTATTTGTCCATGTTTTGAGACATACAACTCTTTCATCCAATGAAATAGTCCCTATGAAGACTGTTGACAGTGTGTTCTGTGATTATCTAGAACAACAAGGACACAGATTCTGGAAAGAAATGTAACATTGAATTTTTGTGACTCAAAGTGTGTGTCTGTGATCCACAGCCTCATTTCCAACTTTAAAACAAAAGTGTTTTTGTTTTTTTAAATGCATTACAGTGCAAACGCTATCACATGTTAAGATATAATGTTATCATTTACAACTTGAAATAGTTTTTCAGACTGAATCATCATTGATTGATGCAATCATAAACAGTTTCTCCAACCCTTTTCTTTTTTTAATAATTTGGCTCTATCTTCATCACTGTGATTGGCCACAGATCAGTGATGTGACTTCCAGAGAGGATGTCTATTAACCACCACACCCTCTGATCTATATTCCACTTCAGCAAGTCCTTCTGCACTTTGTTCTGCTGCACATATATGAACCAAAACAGCAGGTGCACTTGGAGACACCCACACAATCATGTGCCCAAGGCCTACCACTTTGCACTTGCATGATTGGGTGAAGTAAAACCAACTGCTGCAAAAGATATTTTTAGGCGACCAAAATGTTACAACTAACTTTCATGAACTGAAAACACACTGTGAAAGGGTTTAAGTTGTAAGACGAAAACACAGACAACTCCCAGACCGGACAACGCCGTGGTTGCGACCGGTCAATCACAAG
This sequence comes from Sebastolobus alascanus, assembly GCA_916701645.2. Lineage (NCBI taxonomy): Eukaryota > Metazoa > Chordata > Actinopteri > Perciformes > Sebastidae > Sebastolobus > Sebastolobus alascanus. The sequence goes on along the minus strand of CAKAOJ020000134.1, from coordinate 1,138,685 downwards.
GTAGCCCCGCCCTAAAGCATCCCCTGATTTATCGTCTATTTGACTCTAAATGGGACCATAATTTACTAAATGAACATCATGCTGTATTGAAGAAGACTTGAAAGTAGCGATTGAGACCATAAACTCATGTTGACAATGTTTACTGAGGTAATAAATCAAGTGAGAAGTAGGCTCATTTTCTCATAGACTTCTATACAATCAGACTATTAGAAAAAAGTTTAAGGCACGTCCAACTTGGCTTCACTTTTCAGACACAAATGTTTTCGCTTGGTCTGATGTGTAGAGTGATGCGGAAAGGAATTTCCCCTTGGGGGACAATAAAGTTTAAAGTACAGAAAAGCAGAACAGGCCTATAGTTTTTTTTTTGCTTCTGAATCAACCCTTGTATAGATAAACACAGAGAGGCTGAAGCGAGCAGGAGAAATCATTCTGTTAAAGAACCGTTCAAATTGTAAAGTTTGTGTCTTCTGTGTGTTCACATCCTCAGCCTCAGGCCAATCCCTCCCCTCGGTCTCCAAAAGTACACACACACACACACAACCAATCTAAATTTATACACTCTCTACTGCTCACAGTGTATAGCACGTTAAAGTAATGACAGAGGGAGTTAAAGGGTTCCAAAAAGGAGAATGGTTGTGTCTCCCTGTGTTGCAGCCAGTCTCCACGCTCCATCTCTTTAAATGCTTTGCCAATGTTCTTCTTGGAAGCGCCGCCACTCGCAGAGATGAAATGACTTCAGCTGAAGCTGTTAAGAGTACTGGTAAGTCTCACTGATACAGAACAGCAATCGTGTTTCTATTATTACAAGCCAACGTCTACTAGGGAATGCATTTTCTTGGTGAATGGGAATATACCACGAGAGACACCGCAGTATGTCTGATGGTGTCAGGGAAAAGTGTGCTTAAACGCAGCCGGATACAGTCATAAAGAAGTGGGTTAATTAGGTCCAAATGCTCTCATGAGGACCATGGAGCTTAATCATTTTCTCAGCCACACACATTCACTTGAGACACACAAGCGCTCACAACAACCACATACCGCACACAGAACACCCTGATGAACCCATCTATCCGTCAGTCTCAACCAGTCGAGGAATTACTCTACAGTGAGGCAAAGTGAGCCAGACTGCAAAAAATGCCTTCATCAAGCTCGCTTGCTAATAAATAACAGACCGTAAACACTAAGTTGTTTGCTAACAGCGCAGCGAGCTTTAAAATGAGTGCTCAGCAGATGAGTAGAAGCAAGTGGAGTCAAAGTTTCACTCACTGATCCTCATAACAGCAAAAACCTGCAGGGCTACAAGGTTTACATGGAGAGTAAAAAGTGCACAAGCCAACTTCTCCACCCCCCAAACTTAGTGGCTGAAAGGCTGCCATTGTTGACTGGTGGTCATTGTTACAGCAGGATTACGTCAGGCCAGAAGGAACTCTTCAACAGCAGAAAAGCTTTGGACACAATGCCATGGCTACAATATAATGCAATCTAATAAATAGCACTGCAGTAAGTAGTACTTCGATTACACTGTTATTGTTCAATTTTTGTTGAGTGTGTCAGCTAATATGGTATTATGTGAGACAGCATTTAGTGGCGATTTCATACTGAACTGCATAAAAGGCAAAGTTAAAGCATGTAATGTGTACACAAAAAGGACCAAAGGAATTAATCATCACTTCTGACATTACAGGTTTCACAAAGGTAAAATGTATTGCAAGGCCACTGCATCATACTGCATTATGTTGTACATATGTTCTTGTAATTGTGTACATTTCCTATACAAGGACAAGACATATGAAAGGCTCGCTGCATTAGTTCTCCATTTACAAACTTTGTTTTGTGCACTTGTTTCTGTTTTAGGCAGTCGACGGTCTAATTGAATATCCTCTCCTTCTATCCATCTCCCTTCCTCTCCGCTCTTTCAGCAACGCAAGACTTCACAGTAAACAAAAACCTGGGCCAAGATTTTGTGGAAAGTAATTAGAGAGGCTAATAAATATTCCTCCAGAATTTAAAGGATGCCCAACATCCCAACATTTTGGCCAGAAAAAAAAAAGACCTAAACTTTCTGATAAAAATATGACACTCCTGATCACAAGCACAACGTTGTTTTTGCACACAAGCCTCTGTCTAAAGCAGGGACGCTCTTTCAATCAGGGCCATTTTAAGTGAGCCAAGCATCATGTAAAAACTGCGCTTTGAGCTGTGTGTGCGTGTCGTACTGAACTCTCATAAAAGACTGCACGACCTGTACTGTGCCAGTCCAACCTCAAAGTGAACAAACAAAAGACATGGACATCATGTCCTCTGAATACATCGTATTCACACATACACAGCCCTGTTTTGTGTATGTGTGTTTTAACCAGGTCTCTCGAGAATGTGACCTCGTGTCTCAATGAGATTACCTGTCCAAATAAAGGTTTAAAAAAAAATACGAGGTCAGCTCTGAATGCATCCAGCGTTTACATCTTCATGTAAAAACTGTGCTTTGAGCTGTGCGTGCATGTTGTACTGAGCTCTGATAAAGACTGTACTGTGCCAGTCCAACCACAGTACAGCCATAGAAATGAAATAGGAGTGGAAGGGTCATTGAACTGTTTCCTGTGGTAATTGGACTAGTACAAAAGAAAATGGTGACTGTTGTTGGTTGTTATGGTGACAACGAAACCCACGTCAATGGGACCGTAAAGTGTGTGGTCGCAGCTCTTCGAGAAGAGAATGGACGCAGCTCCCGGAGACAGATGGCTGGCTAGTTAGCTAGGTAGCTTGTCCCCAGGTGGAGGGATGGTTTAGACCTGGTGCTCCCGCTGGCCACCAGCGCGCTGTGTGGCTCGTTTTTCCTAATCAATGCAGCAGAAAAACCTGGCGGAACCAGCCCAAGAGCTCCCCCAATTCCACCATGCTTCAACGCCACACTGCTTACAGAAGTTGTCACACATCTGGCGATAGAAATGTGCTTTCCTCCGCTAAGACAAGAGTGTGTGAATGAAGCATTAAGTTGTTCAATTAGACTCATTTACACTTTCTATGTGCCTCGTAACGTTACTACTCCACTGCTCGTTTAGTCTTCGTAACTGCAAAACTTCCCCTCAGCAGGAGAAGGAGTCTGCGGCTTGCCACAAGTCAGCTTAGTGTATGCAGAAGTCAGCCTGCTACAATGGTCGCTATGGCAACGGTACACATAAAAATGGCCGCCTCTGTGACCATCCTACTACGTTGATTTGAATGGGAATGTCCGTTCAACTCCTATATTCTATTTCTATGAGTAAAACACTCAAAAGACTCATCATCATGTCCTCTGAATATCATATTCTGAGGTCGGCTCTGAATGTATCCAGCATTTACATCTTCACCAAGGACGGTAGAGTAAACTCTCATGTGTATCAGAGATTTCAGCACAGTAGAGACTAACTGTTTTCTGATTAGGATTTCATATTTCCTTGTTGAGGGGCAAAACGACTGCACAATTGTGAGATTCATCATTATATCATGCATCAACCAACCTACACAATACTGTACACATCTGTATTCATACTCATTTACATATGCACACTAACTGCCCTAAATAAGCCCTTGGTATCTATCCTTTAATATCTTCTTCCCTTCTCGTTTACTGGATGGTACAATGAAGAAAACAAAAACAGAAAAATCAAGGTTAATTGATGAAAAGCCACTCGTCTTGTTGCTCTCTAGAACAAATCAGCCCAGCGGAGTTGCTCTCTGTGGAAGCCCTAATCCGTAACATCCCTCCCTCTTCTCCGAGTTCCTCCAGCTGAGAGGGAAGGCTGCCCACATCTCCCTGCAAGCTGTCACCAGGCAAAGGGGAGCGCATATCCCCCTCAGGTGGCCCGCTGAAGCATGACGGGGAGGAGGGATAAGGGGATGGGGGATGCGAGGAAGAAAACCAGAAGGAGGAAGAGGAGGAGGAGGCAGACAGGAACCTCTAGGCAGTGAAATGTAGCCAGCTACAATGCATAGCTTATGGTTTGACTTTGAGCAGTCTTATGCAATGCTCACAATGCAGGGCTGAGCAGATGTACAGGAGGGAGCCAAGGAGCTGCTGTGGCAGTGAAAACGACGTACATATATTTTACGGCTGCATATCACCCCATTTCCAAGCAGAGCTCCTTTCAGAAACACTTCATTAACTGTGGCTGTGTATTGCCAGGCAGTCAAAGGAGCAGCTCGGTCCTCTCTTGCCCAGCGTGTTAATGTGAAATCTGTTCAGTCGGTGCTCACGGCTCTCCGGGGACCTCATTGGAGTAGGGTCTTTGAGCTGGCTGCACAGCCACTTCTTTTAGCATCAACACAGCGCTGCTCTCCAGCCTGTGCTCACAAGCCCATGGGAACCTGCCACTGTAGCAGAAACTGCAGAGACAGGGGAAAGGGACAGGTGGACGATACAGGCCTCAGCACACCGAATTGAAGGTGCGTCTTTAATTTCCTGTGGAGCCACGTAAAAACTCAAAGCCAAACATTCAGTTGGCACAGGCTAAAAAAATCCATCTGGGGAGGAACTACCAAGTATATTTACTTTTCTGCTCATGAAATTAAAATGCTGGCAGCTGGCGTGAGAATTATCTAGACAGTGAGCCATTAGAGATTGATCACATAGTAGTGAGCTACAGTATGGTTGTGGAGTCGTGAGCTAAGGCAGGCAACACCCACCACTGAATGGGAATAATAACTCATCAACTTTTTATATGATTTTTCCTTTTAGATTCTGACAGTTTCATCTACGGGAAAGCTAACATTTTTTTTAAAAAAAACAAAAAAAAAAACGATCAATTCTGTACATGCCTGCACTGCAGCGTCTTGGACTGATGCTAAGAAAACTGTCAATAAAATAAATCTGTCTCATATCCAGATTGTATCTAGATATGATTTAACCGGATTACATTTACACCCGGTATTAATGTGTCTCTAGTGTCCACATTAAGATCCGATCGCTCTGTCTGAAAGGGCTGAGAGGAAGCCTCCGGAGGCTGCATTACGCACGAGCTTGCAGCCGGGCACCGGCACCGGAGTCGGTGTGCAATGCGCAGACACATTAGCCTCAAAATGCCACCATTTAGAGGGAAAGGGCCCGCAAACATGACTTGGACGTACGTCTACACTCGCACACAAAGACGGATAAGAAGAGGAGGCGCAATTATTTTTTAAATGCTTCACAAACAGGAGGGGATCTACCTTTGTGCAAATAAAAGTTTGCCAGCACAATTAATTTGTTTTACAAGATATTTAGTCAGTATTCATCAGTACTTGTGGTCATATTCTCAGTCTCAAACATAGCTTACCGTGACATTTGATGTGCTACTTCAGTACACTTTAAAAGCAAATATTACTGGGACAACTACAGAAAATTGCAAATGAACTTTTAATATCCAGGAATTCACATTGAAGACACCACTGCCTATCCATGTAACAATCATGGTGTCATTTTCTTCAATTATTAGAACTCCTAAAATATGTTGTTTGTAAAAATTGTTTGCTTGAGACAGTTGAAGGCACGGTACACATGCACATGATCAGGATGGTACCACCTCCGCCTCATTTTGAGCCAGGAAAAGCCCTGTATTCTAAAAAAAAAAAAAAAAAACACATGCATAGTGCATTTCCCTGCCCCTACACTGAAGTTAAGCAAACACATACAGGTGCACTGCACTGGTGTGTCGACAAGCATTTTTCAACTGCAGGTAAGACAGCAGCAAGACAAAGAACTACAGTCTACCAACAGCAGAGAACAAGAGGGAAAGCAATGTTAGAGATATCACTTGCAGACTAAACCTTCGCTGAATGAGTAGGATGTACAAAAGACATTTTCGGAACATAATGACATCTGGCAAGAGAAGACCAACTCAAAAAGATAAAAAATAATCCTCCTCTTGACGCAAATTCATCCCCTGTATCTACTCCTCCCACTCACATTTGACTGACTTTGGAAACTTTCAAAGACAAAGGAGTTTCTTTCATTCCACACTGCACTCTCAAAGATGTCTGAAAGAAATAAAACACTTTGCCTCATCTGCAGCTTCTCATTCACGTCTTCCAAGTTGATTCATGGCTCTGTAAAAAGGCCTTGATTTTACAGAAAAACCTCCCATAGTGCGCACATCCTCATAGATTACATCTTTAGAGAGTGATGTCACGCGACAGTGTCACTTTGAAGGAGCGGTATCCAACGGCGCCACATGAACAGATGGTGAATGTTACCTCCCATAAAATAATTGAGAGATTACACTGTCTACCCTGCTGTTTTCTGGTGTCTATGCCAGCCTGTGGTGTATTGAAATATAATCCTATGTTAGTGCAGCTACAAATAACAGACATGCGCGGCAAAAACATCTCAGTCACAGGTCACTTACATGCATCATGTTGGATGAAAAGAGCCAATAACACCAAGAATTATGTTGTACTACACATTCCAGTTCATGCTGAGGAAAAACTCTCTCCGGTATTTCATAAGACATGAAAGTCAGTGAAACAGAGCCCATCATATTCGCAGTAGTTCTACAATGTACTACTCCAAAACTGCACTTGGGGAATCTTAAATCTCTCTCTCTCTCTCTCTCTCTCTCTGTGGTAGCTCTACTTTGAGGCTGGATTGTGAAACATTAAGTAAAATATTTATTTTTTTGTCTGAAATTACCTTGTACAGAGTGCACAACAGGACAGCTGATTTAGCCGTCAGCAAAGCTCCATCACACAGTTGCTCTGCTATCTCAGACTTCCAGAAATCTTCAAATATGCTTAAAGCTTTAGTAGGCAGAATGTTTTTGGCATCATTGGGCCAAAATTCCATAATAACTTTCAGTATATTGTAATTAAAGTGTTCTGAGAGAACTTCTGCACCTCCTCATTGCTCTGTTTTCAGGCTTTTAAAAAATCTAGCCCGTGACGGGAGACTTTGGCGAATCACAGGTCATTTCAGAGAGAGAGCCTTCCTACTGGCTGTGCTCCGGCTGGTGGGCGGTGCTTGGTGTTTCCTCAACTGGTCTCAACATGGCTGCCGGGTCACAAACTCTCATTTTACAGCTAAACAGTACACTACAAGATGTTTTTGAAAACATCTGAGGTGAGAAATAGGCATTACAGTAACAGAATATGGATTCATATTTGATCAGCGCTGCCTAGTTTGACCGTTTGATCGGAGTTCGCGAGTGATTGACAGCCGGCTCATAGACAGCAGCTGGACAGCGGACTCCAGCTCGGCTCGGACTGGTTGTTTTCCTCCGGTCTGTGAAACCTTGCAGATGCCGTTAGGAGCACCGGCGGACACAGAGTCACATGATTTTTTTCAGATTACCTGTCTCACGTTTTATAAAAATAACTTTTTTTAATCATATTTGCTCCATTTCTACCCACTGCAGCTTTGATTTAGTCAAATCTGCTATGCTGTTTTAGTATGTAAAGAGAGTTTGAAAACAGTACACAGGGCTGAAGGAGTGGAAACTACAATACTAAACATCATTATAAATCATTTCTCCCAACAGAAATGACAAGCAGTGCTGCAACTCAACCATGTTCTCCGAATCCAGCATCTAGCACTCTGTTTTCTTTGTTGACACTCGCTATATTTTAGCACACTCATTTCATGTCATTTTTTCTTGCTTTGTTATTGGAGACAGCAGGGCATCTGGATTCCTCACAACTAAATCCCTGAAGAGTTTTTTCATGTGTAACTCCGAGCCTGAATCACGCAGTTTGCTGTGTGCACGACGACGTTGGGGAGACAAGAAATTACAGGAGCGAAGGTTGTCTAATTAAAGTCTATAAAGAGATTCTAGGTTTCGCACATTTGAAACGTTTGTGCTCAGCAAACTGATTTTCAGATAAGAAACAGGGAAAGCCATGTTAGTTTGAACCCATAAGTGCCTATTCTGAGAGATGCTACTACTGTAATTTGTAGGCCACTTTATTCTCGAGGGAGCATTACAACAGTTTGTTTGAAATGCTCTCAAAGAGGGGAGTACTTTCGAGGAGGAGCATGAGGGAGGAGTGGATCATCAAAAAAAATTTTAGGCTTAAGATCCTTCTCATAATTTCAGTATTCTTTTTTTCATCCTGCCTTAGTAATTGGTAGGGGTGTAAATCACAAGTTTATTCATGATACGATATTATAACAATTCTTTGGGCAACAATATGATATTTGCTGATATTACAAAGTCTGCCACGATACGATTTGATTCAATTCAGGGCCCTGCGATCGATATGAGACTATATTATAGGCCCATTTAACACAATCGGTTACATTTGCGCTTGGATGGAAATGGTGACACAGACGTGCCATGGGAATTTCAAAATAAAGGTGTATCTTTAAAAATGACGATATGTAATCGATGTTTTCACTTTAAATCGCTGATCATTGAATCAATATATTGATATGCTGGAAAAAATTCAATAAACAATGCCAGACAATGACTGATATATTTGACTTCAGGACATCTCTGACTACATACATGCTGAAATTCAAACATTTTAATGTATTGATTAGATATTTTTCAAATTAAAAGTCCCTAGAAGTGTATAATTCAACTTTTTCCCATGGTCTAGTGTCAAAAAAAGTTTAAAAAAAATCGCAATAAATCATAATATCGAATCACAATACTTGAATAGGCACCCAAGTATCGTGATAGTATCGAATCGGGAGATAAGTGTATCGTCCCAGCCCTAATATTTCATGTTATAAAGTAATGGAAACCATTTATCACGAAAAAGAATAGCTCTCAGGGAGGCACGGAATCAATGAATGACAAGCAAGGCCCCCAAATGAGCTCATTCTTTATAACCCAGCACCTTATATTATGACAATAAACCATTTGGGAGGGACGGGACAGTGGTAGGTAAATAGCAGAAAAGCAAACATAGAGCACTTACAACTAGTTGTCTCAAACGCAACTGCAGGGATCATTACCTCATCTATATACTGGGGCAATGGCTCGAGGCATTCACAATACACAAGTGAATGCAGAATTAGTTTACATAAGATAAAAGCTAACAGCACTGTGTCAGTGTACATAGCCAGAATAACAGATTTGGATGATGTACTTTGAGCAAAATCAGCAAAACTTCTGAGGTAAACAGACAAATAAAAAACACTAAATATACTAATTCTCCATTGAATGTTTTGCAAAACAGAGGTGATGCTTATGATCAGCATATTATGAGAGCATGCAGGGAGGGAAAACACAGTCTCAGTGATTCAGACTCCAAATCTTAGTGTAATTTTGTCAGAAACACTGACTGGGCTGGTTTTTGTTCCACTTTTCAATATATGATACATTAAAAGAAACACAGCTCTTTATGTCTTTATGTCTGCCTTCAAGGATATGTGTCCTCTTTGGCAACAGAACAAGACGAGAGGTGGTGGACACACAGGGAGGGAGCCAGCTCGACAGTTTACATTATGCTGACTGTAACTGGACACTGATGTATGGGGAGAGGTATAATCTTATCTTTTATGGCATGCCGGAGCAAATTAAGCCCTGAACTCTTGCTTAGGAAGAAGCAATATTTTAATGTAAGTGGGTTAGTTAACGCCACTGGGAGGCACAAGGGTAGGATTAGGAGCCTCACAGCTAATCTGGACCAAACGTCCCTCCAGGTCCCAACCTGTCACAGAGATACAGCGGTGGAGACATGTGGTAATTGGCCTTCAGAAATACAGGCATTTAAATGAAACTCTCTTTTTTCTATCTTCGGGTTTAGCAAAGAGCAAGCCCAAGCATTTTTTGGAGCCTAAAAAATAACTAATAATTAAGCATAATAAAATTTGTGAAAGAAAATGTCAATTTGGTTTCTTTTTCTAACAAAAACAAGACAAAATCATGTTAAATATAATTTAAACAAATTACAGGACTTCGCATTTGGTCATGGTGAAGATTCGAGCCTTGTTTCTCCACTTTTGGTGATATTCAAATGTTTTGAAAGACCCTTTGAATAATAAGCACCATCCCAACCAGCCAAAACAAGGATGCTTCTAGCAGCTGCTTAGTCTGCATATGCCTTGGGCTAGTTCTGCTTTAGCACACACAAGTACACCAAACATACGTTTCAAAACACAGCACCAATAACACATTTTTAGTGTTGTTACACTAAGAGAAAAGCAACCGGCAAGGACTACGTTTCCATGCACCAAATATTCCGGGTTTTGTCCTTACTCCGGCAATATTCCTACTAAGCTGTTTACATGGCTAGTGAACATGAATATGCCACAAATATTCCTGTCACGCTGACCTACAAACAACCCATTTAGCTAAACATGTCAGCTGGCTACCTTAGTTGTCTTTTTCCCTATTCTCACCATCATCATCATCTGGTCCATTTCAGAAGCTCAGGGCATCCCCTGGGCCGGTGAATCCCACGTCAACGCCATTCTCGGCTGTGTTTGACAGGGGTCAATGTCACAACATGTCGTTTATCACATCAAGTGAAACGACAGGAGCCGCTTGTGTCATTTTAAATCGAAAATATGTTTTTTTTTTCAAAGTTTTCCACCAGTGGTGGACTTGTTCGACCATGAAAACACAGCCTCGCTCTTTCATTCCTTCAACCACCTTCTTCAAAAAGGTCAACATTGAGATATTTGCACATATCCAAAAACCTGTTGATATCCAAGAATATCATAATAATTATAAATAGGTGTGTTTGTCCTTCTTTTCTTTTGGACATATATTCGGAATAATAGTGGAATATGATTGTGCATGTAAGACGTAGTCAGTGATGATCCAAATGACGTATTTAACATTTAGCATTTAATGTTAAACAGATATAGATTTTTTTCCAGCATCAGGGCTGATTATGCTTTCAATACTTGAGTTCATATGGTTAATTTGCACCAGTGCAAACCACCATCATCAGATTTCTTTAGATCCTTAAAATGTGACCATTATGTTTTGCGACATAAGTGAGGATTTCATGATCATATAATTGTGATCTTATGTGTCTCATAATACTTCATGAGCAAACAGACTGATGACACAGAAGCACATCCTGCAATCATCATCCATCCAAGGTGGACTACACCCAAATCCACTTGTCTGGGTTAAGATGAATTTCACTGGAATGTTTGCACTTCCAAGTTATGTGTAGACGGTAGCCAACTTGCTCTGATCTAATATTGGACGATTTAAGGCTTGACACAAGAATGCATTTATCTTTTCAACACAGCCTCACTTTATAAAAGACAGCTCCTAAACAGGGCGGTTCACCTCCCTGAACACCATAAAAAAACACACAAAAATGTACAGACAATTAACTTGAATTACACAAATTTTGTCAAAGCAAAGGCAACAACACGTCATCACCAAGTTTGCTTCCGAAAGCCCAGTAGAAACGTTTATAAAACAACGCTTAAAGCCGCAGTATGCAAATATTGGCGCAAATATGATTTAAAAAAGTTATTTTTAGAAAATGGCCGTTATATCGTGACAGTAGTACATGAAACAGGTAACCTGAAAAAAATCCTGTTCCTCTGTGTCCTACTGTGTCCTCCGGTGCTCCTAACGGCATCTGAAGGATTTCACTTACAGGAGGAAAACAAGGTCCGCTGCCAGCCGCAGTCTATGAGAGCCGGCTGTCAATCACTCGCGAACTCCGACCAAACGGTCAAACTAGGCAGCGCTGATCAAATATGAATCAAAATTCTGTTACTGTAATGACTATTTCTCGCCTCAAATGTTCTCAGAATCATCTTGTAGTTACTGTTTAGCTGTAAAATGAGAAAGTTTGTGACGCAGCCGCCATTGTAAAATCTGTTGAAGGAAGCCAAGTTCTGGTCACATGACCGGAGCACAGCCAATAGGAACGCTCTCTCTCTCTCTGAAATGACCTGTGATTGATCAAAATCTGCCTAGGGCTAGATTTTTCTAAAGCCTGAAAACAGAGCCATGAGGAGGAGCAGAAGTCTAGTTTTCTCTCTGAACACTTGAATTACAATATGCTGAAAGGTTATTATGGAATTTTTGCCAAATTATGCCAAAAAAATTGTTGCCTACTGCCACTTTAAATTAGTCAGATCTCTATAAAGACACCAGGCTGCAGTAAGTTTCATAGTACAACACAAGCACGTGCACAATCAGTTAACGAGCTACACGCACACGCGCACACTTGTCCTGGTTCCAACCGTTAAAAGGTTGTTGACGCAGTATAAATGCCCTGAAGCTTATCAATAACGCGAAAACAACCCGTCAATTCAACTTTTTCCAAGCGTAAAACTACTAATGTGCAGCGTGGAGTCCGCGCTACTTACCGACGGGTTTCAGCGGTCACTTCCACGTGTGGGCTCCTCAAATCCTTCGGTTGTAATTAGTCCAGCTGCTGTCACTTTCACCCGCTTCCAGCAGCCTCTTCCTCGCTTTAGCCGTCTTCTCAGACTAAACGGAAGCTTTACGCGTTTAACATCGTGTCGACTTCACTTCTACTTCTGCAGTTGTTGGTTTTGTAAACGGCGGGAGGAGAGTTTGTTTTTTCCCTGCTGCCGTTTCTGCGTGGAGCCCGTCTGACTGCCTGACTGCGGCTGCGGCTGTGTGTGTGTGTGTGTGTGTGTGGATGGGAAACCAGTAGCAGGTTCCCAGACACACAAACTCCCTCCGCTCCCTCCCCGCCAATCACGTACAGTGTGACACCACCACGCAGCCTGCACTTCACATTCTCTCTGAAGAAGAAAATACCCAAGCTACAGCTAATATGTTAGAAATGGAGGCTTTGGATGGATGTTTGTGGGGCCATAGTAAAGTCCTAATTAGCGCAATTTTCCATCTGTGAGGTTTTAATAGTGTCTGGTTTTAGACTCAAAACTCAAACTTAAAGTGGCAGTATGCAACATTTTTTTGGCATAATTTGGCAGAAATTCCATAATAACCTTTCAGCATATTGTAATTCAAGTGTTCTGAGAGAAAACTAGACTTCTGCTCCTCCTCATGTCTCTGTTTTCAGGCTTTAGAAAAATCTAGCCGGTGACGTCAGATTTTGACCAATCACAGGTTATTTCAGAGAGAGAGAGCGTTCCTATTGGCTGTGCTCCGGTCATGTGACCATAACTTGGCTTCCTTCAACAGATTTTACAATGGCGGCTGGGTCACAAACTTTCTCATTTTACAGCTAAACAGTAACTACAAGATGATTCTGAGAACATTTGAGGAGAGAAATAGGCATTACAGTAACAGAATATTGATTCATATTTGATCAGCGCTGCCTAGTTTGACCGTTTGGTCGGAGTTCACGAGTGATTGACAGCCGGCTCTCATAGACTGCAGCTGGCAGCGGACCTTGTTTTCCTCCGGTAAGTGAAATCCTTCAGATGCCGTTAGGAGCACCGGAGGACACAGTAGGACACAGAGGAACGTGATTTTTTTCAGGTTACCTGTTTCATGTACTACTGTCACGATATAGCGGCCGTTTTCTAAAAATAACTTTTTTAAATCATATTTGCGCCAATATCGCATACTTCAGCTTTAAAGGGGAACACCACTTAAATTAAAAAATCCAATATGTTATTTCCATGGGCTAGGAAAGTTCAATCAATATTTGTAAACATGAGCTGCTCTCTCTCAAAGCCAGAAACCAGAGAAGTAAGACTTAACCTTTTGATGTCATAGGGTATAAAGTCTGGAGTTGCTCCATAGACAATGAATGGGAGACTGATTTTGTGATTTTGTTTTCTTTTTTATACCCAAATGAGCTTTATTCTAGTGTTCTCCATATACCATACTTGCCAACATTGAGGCCTCAAAAATAGGGAGGATTTCATAACTTTGTTTCCTGCATTCTGGCGACTTTTAAAGAATGAAAATAACAAAATAATAAGTCCACTGCAACAGCATTTAAAAAAAAAATAAAAATAGGCCTACTTTAAATTTTAATTTTAATTCTCAGGAAAGAAAACTGAATAATTTGCCCCTCTGGCGTGAATTTGTGTGAATCTCTGGCATAAATTAGGCTAATATTCATCACTTTTCATTCATTCATTCATTTTTTTGCCCCTGCTTGAGTATTTCTTTCTCTTAGTACTATCAATTTAAGCTAACAGCCTGACTATCTTTAGCCTATGAAAAATGGCAGAAGACATTAACAAGGACACCAGACAAACTGCCTGTGATAAGAATGGGAGTTGGGAGTTGAAAAAGACTGTTTGCTAACTGATAACAGTGACACTCTAAGTTTCTATGGTAGGCTAATATTAACTATTGGACTAAAATGGTAGCAAATTGTTTTATGTTTTTTATTAGTATGACTCAAACCTTTAATATCACTGATTATAATGGGCATCCCACACTCAATGAACATGTTCAGTTGCTATTGCATTCCCAAAGGTCACATTGAAGGCATAGTGGAGCATTTTTCTGGATCTATTAGTAGAAATGGAATATAATATTCATATCCTAACTATGTTTTCATTAGTGTATAATCACCTGAAAACTAAGAATTGTTGTGTTTTTGTTAACTTAGAATGAGCCCTTCATATCTACATAGGGAGCGGGTCCTCTTCACGGAGTCCGCCATATTTCTACAGTAGCCCAGAACGGACAAACCAAACCCTTTACATTACCTGAAGGCCACCGTAGAGTGCAAAACCATGGTAACGCCAGCCGCCGTCTGACTTCCATTGCTCCTAAAGTAGTGTTATTATGGTAAGGATGGACTCTGAGCGAGGTGAACGGCGTTACCACGGTTTTGCACTCGGTGGCTCACATTACCACAGTTTTGGAAAGGGAGGAGTGAGCGGAGGGGTACTCAGTTGGTTGCAATCTGCAACCACACTACTAGATGCCACCAAATCCTACACACTGTACCTTTAAATGCAAGTTTTTAAACTTATTTGAATTACTTGTTTAGACTATTCTCCACAACCAAGGACTCATAACAAAGACACTTTGAGTCCTTATGGGGATAAATTATGTTTTTTATTACCTTGTCTGTGTGAATCAAAGTAGCTTCCCACCGTGTGACTGAATTAACAATAACTAGGACATTCCCAAGGCTCACTATATAAAAAACAAAAGTAGATTTTTTTTAATTACTTGTGTGGACAGTACTGAGGTAGTGGCCACATAACAATGACTTTTATGGGACTATAAAGGTAATATCTTATAGATTTATCACACTGTCTCTGTGAGTCAAACCCTAAATATCTCTGATTACAGTAGGTTTCCCACATTAAGCCTATGAGTGGGAAGAGTAGGCTTTCCCTAAGGTTAGCAATGCTTGTTTAGACAGGCCTACACTAGCTGAATATTTTCCAATAGTTCACTGCTGGATGTGTGGGAGGTGTCAGTGTTCAAGACTGTCCTAAACTGCCAGCAGCAGTTTACTACCATCTTTTGTTTCTACAGCCATGCCAACAGAAATTTGTTCCCTGGAAATTCACACACACGCACGCACGCACTCACGCACGCACGCACGCACACACACACACGGAGATTGTGGATCTGCATGTGTCTGTCTAATGTTTTGCTTGGCTGGTTGCAAGTCATCCAAATTCTCCTCTCTAATTCCTCTCCTGGTAGATTTGACTTCTTTTTATAAGGTCTGTCTTCATTTTGAGCACACTTGGACGACGCTGCCTCGCCTGAGATAGTCCAAGTTTTATGTGCTTCTGTTTCTTAGCCTCTGGGTCTCTGCCGCTGATCATTAACATGTTGCAGAGGGATATGATGAGCATTTAAGCCATCATTATTTGTCATGATATAAGCAGAGGACCGGTTGTATTGTAGCAGATGTCCGTGAGTCAGCTGAGAAAGCTGTGATATTAAATGCATGATAAAGGATAAACAAATCCACTTGTGGCTTACAGACGGCAGTCCAGTAATCAAATGGGAATGTTTCGGATTTCCTTCAAGACACTTTGCAGGACTTTATCTGTCTGCTGCAACACCGCTGTCCTTGGTGTCATTTTAAGCAGCTGTATTAATTAACGCCAGATTTCATTCAGTGTTTCCCTTCTGAGTAAAATTAGTTTACCATCTAAAGCTCCCAGACAAATGATTCCCTAATCCACGCAGCCGAAAAACAAAAATCACCCAAATAATGAAATATGAAAGTTCCCTCTTCCTCCAGCCCTTGAAGCCTCCTCTGGATCACATTACAGTTTGTCTGGCTTTATGATTACACACTACAGCAAGCTGCTCAACCATCTGGTAGAGCATGTGGAAATAGTTCATTTCAAGGATTTAGAATTGAAAAAATGTTTGCTGTGTCTTCTGAGACTCTTTCTTTGCGCTTACCTTCACACAATCCACTTTGATTTACACACGGGCTCTTCTGCTGAGTGTAAATTTTGGACATAGATGGGAGTGTTTTGACTGCAGGACCGCTGGGACGGCAACAAGAAAGTATTATTGGATACTAGACTCTCTTAGAAATACAGAACTGTACCTCAGCGCTCCCCCACATGAGCAAACACTGTAATGAGTCACTTTTTCCAGGTTGAGGGGAAAAAGAGACAGTGGCCAAAGGGGAAAGAATAGTACATGCAACCACAAGCAGAGAGGGTTAAAAGGGCATTAGCTGTTTCCTGCTGGTGAGTTCTCTGGGAATCCAGGCAGCTGGGTCTCTCTGGGGAAAGACTCGGCCGGTGATTGCTCTGATGAAAGAGGCAAAACACGGAACCAAGTTTTTTTTTTTTTTACTAATATGGCACTACCAGCCACAATAACGGTCCGAAGAGTGATTGCCCAACAAATATGCTGAAAGTTTGACACTGCTCATTGCTCAATTCCAAAGCTGAGGTTAGCGTTTGGACGCATGACACACCGCAGAGGCTGAGACATCCTTCAGGTTTTGCTCACGTGGCTCCAAGTTTCCGCGATGTGTTATAGGACTGGAATCTGTGGGGAGGGAATGGTGGTGGAAAAGTAACCAGAATATCTTATACAGCAGGCTACTCGTACTGTTTGTTTAGTGCACTTTTGGAATTTACAAGGAGTTATTTGTTTAGTTTTACATGAGCTGTGCTGTTTATCCACTTAAAACTCAGATTTCATGCTGCTGGATGTTCTGTACCTGTTTGTTGCAGCGCTTCATCACTCATATATTAAGAGTAATAGTCAAATCTAAGTTCATTTTTTTTAGGCTTCGATGCACCACTACATATAGAGGAAACATTTAAATGACTTATGCATCATTTTATACACATTTTTAAAACCAGAATGTCATATTCCACGCTCACAGTAGGGGTGTAAGAAAATATAAAAAATATTGAATATCGCAATATTATGTTTTATGATACTGTGTCGATTCTTAATTAATAGTTTACATGCAAAGATTAACAGTCAATGCTTTATTACATTTGCAAAGATATGCACTCTCTCAGTGTATGTGGCCTCTCAAAGTAGTGCTACTGTATGATGTTGGATGTTACAGGGACTGTAATAAATGCAAATGCAGATCCTTCTGTTCTGATTGCATAAAAACGTAAACGTGTTCTTTATACTCTGACAGTTTTCCTTCATGTGTTTTCCTACGAATGTCCAGCAACACGTGACACACGTGTCAATATCCTCTCTAGTCTTTTCAAAATAAAACTACTTAGTTAGGTTTAGGAAAAGACTGCGGTTTGGGTTAAAACAACTCTGGAAGTGCTGTAACATAATTACGGAAGTTACAGGACAAATAAATCAACTTTGACTTGTGGTTTCACACGGGACACGAACACAGGTCTCCTGGGCAAAAGCCCAGTGTTTTTTGACCCAAACACCGTCCTCCTCCCTACGCAGCGTTCGCCGCTCTCTATACTTCCCAGTTCACAATTATGTGGATTAAATAGGAATTGATTTCGTGCTGACCATCACGAAAAAAAAATTGAAATTCGTGTCTATGTGCACGAATCAATACATTAATTTCGTGACTATTTCACGAACTTCTATGCGACTGCCCCTTTACATGAAGTGTAACATTATAGATGCCTTCTGCATCACTTTATACATATTTCCTTGTAATTATGTAGGCAGTATTTGGCATCATTCAAAACTTTGGGATCTTGTTTTGAATTTAAAAAGAGCTTGTGTGGGTTTAAGTAAAGATCATCCGCATAACAAGCTTGTAATGATGGACACGCCAAAGAATCCACAGGGTTGAGATGTTAATCGGTGTACTTTTTCCATCAAAAAGGAGGCAGGAGCTTCTGTCAGAGCTCTACCTGGCACTCCTTCTCCCCTGGCTCCATCACTTTCCTCCCCCTCCATCTCTCCTCCCAAAATCCTGGAAAACATAAACATCCTTCCAGCCTGTGGCGTTAGACAAGGAGCTGTGCAGGCCGTCTGGATCAGGGGGAGCGAGGTGCAGTCCCCGTGGTGAGCAGGGTAAACATGGAGATCTGACGATAGAGGAATGGAACGGTGCGAGGGATCCTTCGCTCCGACCACCGGCTGCCTCTCATCTCCCCACACGGCCAGATGGCTGCTACACACTCACACACTCCCCAATGCACTTTCTCTATTAGTCTGTATTTTTTTTCTTCTTTCTCTGTCTCGCTGCTGCACTAATCAAACACTGAATTCATGTGGTTTGTTGTTTACTCTTCACAGTTTGAGGCATGAAACACGCACATCAGACACTGGTTACAGAGCTGCATGAGGGCTCACCAGAGAGGAAAACATGTCTCACTGTGGTCGAGCTGACATGCATACATTACTTCAAAAAGTGAGTGTGTGTGTGAGGTGTCGCGTGCTTTCATTTGATGTGTTCATTTTATGTGCATGTTCCAAGCAGAGAATATCAAGGTTGATTTTCTTACATCAGAGATGTTTGGTGGTTCTCTGTAACTTTGAGAACTCGGAGGTGGACTGTGTGTTTGTGTGAGGAGGGGGGGCGTCTGAAGCCTCTTGTTTAGGTTTCACTTGTCAAGTGAGGAAATAAGTATGTGTGTGCCAGTGTGTGTGTGTGTGTGTGTGTGTGTGTGTGTGTGTGTGTGTGTGTGTGTGTGTGTGTGTGTGTGTGTGCTTCGCTGCACTCCTCATGCTCATTTCACATTATCGAACCAGGTCAAGTGTAACAATCCTCTTTGCTAATCTTAAAGTGTGAAATAAGAAACATATTTAGACCTCAGGTCTGGTATTGATTTTAGTGCCCGATAGATTAACCAGCCCGTTCTCATTTCCAGGGCGTCAAATACTGATGCTTTGTCACAACCATCGGTGTTAGATACCGACGCTTAAGGCACCCTTTAGCGTCGGTAAGTAAACTACAATGTAAACCCATCCGCGTCAATATTAAACGCTCAGGGAAAGTGCGCCAGGAGTTTGGTGACGTAGCTTTAAGAGCGAAAAGACACACCGGGTAGGCGGGAGGGGAGGTGGATGGGTCCAACAAACACAAGGCTTTCATCCAGGAGGCTGCTGTTCGTGTCCCATGCGTCACGTTCCAGCCCCCCAGGAAGAGCGCAGGGCTTTCGAGCAAATTTTCATAGTGGCCAAACGGCGGGACTACATCGTCCGTGTCCGTCACGTGATGATTACATTGGGAAAGAGACGTCCGTAAATTAGCGGATAATTTTTTTTGAGGTAAATCAACTTCCCAGTAGGAACACTTAAATAGCCCTTATTTAAATCATCAGGTCCTAAAAGTTGGAAATGCACCCCAGACCGAGGCTGGACCGCGGGCTGGGAGGTGGAGTTAAAGGAAACGCCACTGCGCCTGCTCTATGGGCCCAATGGATACGGAAGGTCGCCGGACAATCCGGGTACTTTATCACTCGGCAGTTGAGCCATTTTGGCTTCATGCACCACTGAGCAACTCTCATAGGACTGAACGGACGCCCGCCTCCAACGCTGTGTTCAGTTCTCTTTATACATCCACGGTCACGTTACAATCAGCTGTTTGTTCATGTCCCGTGTTCACAACGTTCAGTGTCATTTTCACTTTATAAACGTAGTAGTTTTAAGCCCAACCAATTCTGTTTTTCTCCTCTAACTATAGTGGTTTTATTGCCTGAACCTAAGCACGTGTTCTCGTTTACTTCACAACAACAAGCACGTGTTTACTGCGACTGAAAAAAGTGACGTCAAAGGGTCTGACAAAGCATCAGAATACGACGAGTTGGGATGAGAATGCGTTGCAACATCTCTCACATGTGGCCCCCTAACCGATCACATTAGATACACCCAATTAATGTCATGAAGCTGACCTCTGTGTTGCTTTTAAGACATTTATTGTTTTGTCTTTCCGATTTCACAGAGAAATCTGTGTTGAGCAAGACCATTTTTTATGGCTATTTCACACTTTCTAAGGCATATTCCATTTACAGTGAGTCATTCCAGGACAGTGGTTGTCAAAGATATTTCTTCTGATTCGTCCAGAAGATCTGTCAGATTAGAGGATTTATCCATTTGACCTTTCAGGCACTGCTGGAACAGACTGTTCTTATAAGTGCTCAAGCTGATGTCATTTTTGACAATGGTTTTGCTTTTTTAAGCGTGAATTTTTGGGACCAGTCGTCGGAATATACCGTTGCCAGAGACAGCCTCTTTAATTAGATTTCATCATCTGAATGCGCGGCCAGCCACAAGTAATGACTTTCATGCTCAGATCAATCATAGCTGCTTTGTCGCTTTATAAAACATAGAGAAGACATTTGATTTGAATCCCTGTTCTGAATTCTGCATTACTAATATGAAGCTGGTTGTTCAATCAATGACGCATTTAGTTTTAATATAAAAGAAATCAATATCTAATTAAATTCAGACTGTAGGTTTATGAGGGAAAGAGGGAGGTCTCGCTAATCACCAACTAGTTGGACAAGACTTTTTAAAAACCAAAACATGGTCAGAGGTGGAATTATCTTTCGCATTTCAGATCATAATATGAAAGCAGCTGTTAACATCACATCAAAATTGTTGATTGCAATTGCTAATGTTCTTCATCTGGTGGAGTACAAAGGAAGTACAAATGCAAAACGCCGTGACTCGCTGTAACTGTGAGATGTGTTTCTGTCAGTCGTCTCTATTCCCCCTTGCCTGCTACATCACGCATCGTGCCAACACATGGAGAAACATTTAATCTCGCTTTGCCCACGGGCAGCAGCTTAACTCAGGAGTGGAAACAGGATTTTTTTCAGAAGGAGAACGCATCCTGTATCAAAGTTAATACTCTGGGCTGTGCTGGAGTCAGATTTCGGAGCAACTCGCCTGGGCTAAAGACTCTGTAATGGAGCCACGCGCCATTAAACACCACAAACTACATCCATCTCCATCGTGGCAGTCAGACAGCTGAATGATAGGTGTGTGGAGTGCGGGCGGTTGTTTGTGTGGTATTCTTCAACACACCAAGTCACCTCTGTCATTATAAACGATCCAGGCACCTGGAAGCCTCTTTGGAGTCTCTCAATCCACATTATATTGAAGAAGTCCTTCAGTATGACCCCTTATATCTTCACCTATAAGTACAGGATTGTAAATGTTGGGATCCATAGCGTACCTGTATACCATTTAACACATTGGATAAGGTTTCATTCGGTTTGTCACAACCACACCTCTCTGCCACTCTGAGTCCTCTGTCCTGTGTCCTGTGTCCTCTGTCCTGTGTCCTGTGTCCTGTGTCCTGTGTCCTGTGTCCTGTGTCCCTGCCTGCCACTAACCCACTCCGTTAAAAGCAGCTAATTTAGCCGATCAATGAGCAGAGCCCTCTGGGCAACACAAAGAGCCAAGGATCCAATTTCATTTTAGCAAGTTCAATTTGCCCTTTATTGTTGGCAGGACGAGCGGTGTCACTCGGAGACGCTGTCGAGGCCGTAACGCCACGGGGAGATAATGTGGCAATACATGGACACGGGGGGCACTGACTGACTTATTTTCTATTAGGTCTTTGGTATCTGAGAACAATTTAGGGCAAACAGGTAATAAAACGGGGGATGAAATTGAGGGAGAAGGCACCAGTGAGGTCCAGGAAGGTGAGAGAGGACTTTTTATGTATCGATCCACGGGAACTGATTTAAAAAACACCTGAATTATCTCAATATGTTACACTGAGGCCTAGTTCATACTAAATACATGCCTTTATTGAAGATAAATCTGCCCCTAATGTCCCATTGGAGTGTAATTTGTTTTCAAGAACAAGATTCGTATTGATTCCTGCAGCTTTATGATTTTGACAAAATATCTCCCAGGATACCTCTGTTTCTTCCTTGTCAGACAAGTCGGCACACTCCCATCATGCCCCAGGCAAAGACAAGTTCTTCCAAAACCACGAAAAAGAAGGAAAAAAAAAGGAATCCGACACTTGTCTGTTTGTCCCAGACGTATTCCCTAACGACGACGGCCCTTTAAATTGCATTAACTCAGCTGAAAAACAAGATTTAGACCAGACAAAACAGGTTTTAGTGAGCGAGGCGATGCAAATTAACCAATTTTGTGCAACAGTGCTTAAGCCAAAAGGTCCCCGGGGAGAGAGGTGGATTACTTTAGAAAAGACTCCCACAGCAAATAGCCCGAGAGAAGATTCAACTTGAAATGTTACGTGAGCTGGAACACACGACATCTGTAGCTTTAATTTGTTGCGAACCATTTGTGTACGCTTGTGTACTGTATATGTATGCATGACCGTAAAATTGTCGCGTGCAGCAGAAAGTGTTGATGCAAGCGCCTTGGCTCACAACAGGCTCATCTCATGTCTATAAACACCATGTGACATGACCTCATCAGCTGAGAGGACACCCTCCAGGATCAGCTCTGAGACTTTAATGACATACTTATAATTTCTGCAAGTGCATGCGTGATATCCCCGACTTCAAGGCAAGACTAACAAGGTGGATGACCTCAGGCTCCCTGAGGTCATCCAACAGATGAGATGTAGCGGTGTCAAATGTTGTTTATGACTGTTTTCATGTTTCTATTAAGGCAAGAACAGAAGATGGATAACCTCTTTTGTAGCAATAAATGAGACGACTTCTAGTGTGTGTCAGCGCTGAAGACTTCAGGACAATGACCAATATGTAAACTTTGCTCCATAAAATCTCCCTAAAATAGACACCTCCCCAAGGTATCTGAAAGGCCTGTCACATCTGTTAACAACTGGATTAACTAATGGCAAAAATGAACACTAGTTTGTGAGTTTATAGATTTTATGTTTTAACCTTTGAACCACAAAGAGCTTAGACTAGAACATATGTTTTCTAGAGCATTTAAACTCAGCTCCAGACTGTAATGATGACATCAAGATAAGAGTCTTGGCACTTGTCAGTGTTTAGCCCAGACCGGGCCTTTTCCATGGAAACATATCTAGACCGAACTGTCCAAGATAATGGGAATAACATGTGTGAGTTCTTTTTAGGGTGGATTTTTTTGGTATGCTTTAATATGCGAATCCAAGAGGTCAAGCGTATAAACCCATAAAGCCCATAAACTGTGTGTAGTGACGTTGCGTGGTGTTTTGAAAATAAATGGAAAGGGACTGGAAAAATAATGAGTCCTACATTATTTACACGCATTTTGACTTTTAAGGAGAAGGATTTTTCATTATCCTGAGTATTACGTACATTAATTTTTCCAGCAAAGAGGAAAAAAATAGCGTTGCTGTGCTGTGTAGGCTTCCAAAATGGTTTGGCTTGCAAAAATCGCATAACGAAATTAATGCAGCGCACACCCTGGAAACACATCAGACTACTTTGTGATTAAAGTTTATGCCATTTGTTGTTGATTTACAATCCAAAATATCCAAGGCTCTCAATTATGCTGAAAAACTTTGCCAAGTTAATTTATGGCATTGATTAAAAAAAATATATGAAGATAAAGTATATTGTGTTTTGCATCCAAAGCAAATTAAAGAGAAATGGAATAGATAAACTTAAAGGTGCTAAGATTGGGTGGTGTCTAGAAGGGAGCCCGCAAATTGCCAAATCTGATCTGAGATCTGCAAAAATTTGCAAAAACTGCCTGACGACCTATCCTAATCCTAACTATCTGAGGTCAATGCCTAACCTTAACAATCTCGCGAGATTTACACCAGTTTGCTGGTTCCCTTCTAGCCGCTACTCTGAGATTGGGAGCATTTCCGCACGGCTCTCAACATTGTGACAGCTGAGCCGGTGGCTCGTAGCTAACGGTGCTAACAGCGCTAACAGTGAAAACAAAGGCAACAGTGCTGACAGCAAACAGTATTTACCTGAGGGGGGAACCGGAGGGTGGGTGCTACGCTTCAGCAATGGCGCCGTCGGTCGGGATGTGCAACTGCAACCGCCGTATGAGCGCAGTGCAGAGCGGCGGCCGTGAGCTAGCCAGTGGGGCATGCTCACATGCACGAACATGCAGGCCGGCCTGGCTATGTCAACAAAGCACAGAGAATCTCGGATTACAACACACACAGAGGGAGAGGGACTTCATTCTCTGCTCAGGTAGACATTACTCCTCTATATCTTTACATAGCAAATAGCTGTTTAATGCTATCTGGATATCGTATAGAGAACCTTTAACAAGACAACAAGTCTACAGCCATGCTAGCAGGCAAAGTGTGGTGTCTTAAACTAAATGCTAACATGCGCACGCTAACATGTTCATAATGATAGTGACAGTGATAGTACAGACATAGTGATGCCTAGCAGGTATAATGTGGTCATGTCTAGAAGGTAACCCAAGAGTTGGGAAACTCTCGCGAGATGGTTAAGGTTAGGCATTGACCTTCAATAGTTAAGGTTAGGATAGGTCTTCGATTCGGGCAGCAACATTTTGCAAGATTTCGGAATTTGCTGGCTACCTTCTAGACTCCACTGTATAATGTTTATTATGTTCACCATCTTAGTTCATCTTGCGGGGGGCATGAATGTCTGTACCAAATGTCATGATAATCCATCCAATGCTGTAGAGACAGTTCACACAAAATCTAATGGTGACGTTAAAGGAAACGTCAGGGGTTCAACAAAATCATTAGGATTTATCATCTGGGGACCATGAAAGTATGTAAAAAAAAATTGGTGCCAATCCATCGAGTACATGATGAGATATTTCATTTGATAAGTGAAAACGTCGGCCTGCTGATGGCACTAGATGAAAAGTTGGTAGGGTTCATCCTCTTGGTACAATGAATGTCATGTCAAAATCTCATAGCAATCCATATTATAGTTGTCAAGACATGTCAATAGAAACTAAAAATGTCAACAAGCTGGTGGTGCTAGATGAAAAGTCACGGGATCACCAAAGTCAGTAAGATTCATCCTCTGGGAACCATGAATGGCCATGCATGGTTTAAAAACCTACAAGACCTCCTCACTTTCTATCAGCAAGTATTTTAACCTCCAGCCACCCTGAAATATACTCTGACAATTATTGACAGTTGTTGTCAGCAGTTAGAAAAAGAGAATAATAAACAATTGATCTAGAAAAGGTCAACACACTGGTCTGAGGAAAAAAGGAGAGTTTCCTTCAAGGAAATTTGACTGAAACCAGCTTATCGGCACATCTGCTTTCATGGCTGACATTATCAATAGCGCTCCATTCACTGCAGGCGACGAGGGTGAATGTCAGAAACACTTTCCTAGAGAGAGAGAGAGATCCCCGTGACATTAACAATGACTTTAACCAGCTGTGAACTTCAGGAATGAGGAAAGCAGAGTAGAACTTCCTTGAAACAGAGCTATGCGCTTGGTTCAACCAGGAAGCTGCTGTGTTGAATGGCGACGTTGCTCCCTGTATTGTGTTACTTCTTTTATGTTTTTACTTCCTGCATTTGAATTGTTTGTGAGCGGCGCAATCTATAAAAGTCATCCTCGAGTCGCTTCGTCATCCTCCCAGGGGTTCTGAGGAATTCCACGTCACTAGGTGGAGCCACCGTTATGACGTCTTTACTTCCCGTGCACACCGTGGCGGGAACACAATGGGCCAGATCCTACTTGGGTACGGACTATAGAGGGAACATCAGAGGCCGCAAGACAATAGGGGTACGCTTCCACGTCTAAATCCCCTCTGTTGGATTGAGACCCACGTTCCACACCAACAGGATGTTCTCGCAGAATTTGATTCATCGTTCCCGCTGCGATGCTGCACACCTCATCTGATCTCGTAATTGACTGGATGGTGGATGCAAGCTCACGGGGCTGTTGAAATGCAGCGTCAGCTATGAATGATTCGATACTTTAGGGTCGATTGCAAGAATCTATTGTAAAATTAAATTATTAGATGAAATGTGCGCAATAGAGGGGCAGATGTTACATTTTCAGATTCGAAGAATGTGCCATCAAGGCCGAAGAGTCTGCAGGTTTTTATCGCACCGACAAGAGAAGAGAAAATTAATTTATAATTTTACTTTTTGATTGCAATGAAATAAGGAAAAAAAGGAGTTATTTTCTTCACAATGACTGTCCTCCTGTCCAGGCTGTTTATCTGTCCTCATCTAGCAATTGTCCAACCTTTTAAGTTGTCATTTGTGCTCACAATCTGTGCTCACTTCTCTCTAAAGCCTTCCTTATTTGACCCACGCCGCCTGTGCTGCCATTCGAACACGGTACTTCTGTGGACATCAGGTGGTGTGAGCAGCTCCCCAGCCATCACGGCCACTAACACCTCCGTATCCCAGCTGCTCGGCAGGTGACAGACGGACGTGCGCCGTGTCCAAAGCATGCATATAGACAGACTGTCTGCAGGCGTTCTCTGATCTAATCTCCTCCTCAATCTGGCACTTGGTGTTTCTGCTGGGATGCCAGGTAAACATGTCAGATCTGGGCAAAGAAACATTTGGAGAAGTTTGGAATGTGCACCGAGAGACGGGGAGTACAGGTGGTGGACCGCTGCCCTCTAGTGGAGAAACATGACCGGTGCACATGTAGTATGTATGGAGGGAATGTGTGTACAGTAGTTGAGGAACACAAGAAAATAACTTGTTAGTCTAAGGTAGTCTGAAGTCTTTAATTTACGTATCAAACCTGCCTGCCGGTTATACACAACTTTTTCTAAGCAACCCTTGTCCTCCATTACTGTATGTTGTTTACCCTTTATCTCTACTCTCTATCTCCCCTTTATCATACTTTTCTAATGTAGGACGAGGCGGTTTAGCAGAGAGGGAAGGCTTGTGTTCAGGTCTTCACCGTGCCCTTATCCTGTGAGATTTTTTAAAGTTTATATCTTAAATAATAATCCAAACTTTTAAAAATAACAATTTCATTTAGTTTTCCTCACAGAAATGAATAAAATGCTGAGATATAGGCCGACTGAATATTAGAAAAATAAAGTTGTCTTACACCCCTTAAAATCAAGAAGGTCTTACGACCACACGTGAACCTTTGGTGACCTCTAGTGGGGGTCGGGACCCCAGGTTGAGAACCGGTGCTCCATATGATATTCAGAGCATTAATGTAGCAGAAAACAGCTATTTGCTATGTAAATATATAGAGGAGTAATGTCTACCTGAGCAGAGAATGAAGTCGCTCTCGGAGCTTCTCCTTGCTTTGTTGACATGGCCGGACCGGCCGTGCATGCTTTTAGTCGCCATGTTGAGAGCCGTGCGGAAGCAATAGAAATGCTCCCAATCTCGTATTTAGCATTCTGCGTCAGGGAAAATGACAGAAGACACAGTTTTTAAATAAAAATTACTTTATTTTTTAAAATAAATGCATTTTTTACAGTCAGAAAACAGAGCAGCAGGACATGCACCGCTGCTCCCGACACTGGAGGCAAACAAAAACAACATCAGAGAAAATAAAAACAGACTAGGCTTGGTTTTCTCTTACCTCTGTTCACTTATGATGATTTGTCTCAAACTCCAGGGTCTAAACAATGTGGGTCTCCTTCATATGGACATTATTAAATGGCAAACTTCAGTTGTGACAAAACCAGAAAAATAAGTGAAGTACTTTAAAAAGGCGCTGAGCAAATCAAATTTGCAGCAAAAATTAAGTATCACGGCCGGCCTAAAGAAGGAGCTAAAAACACAACACAGGGCCACAAATGGACAGAAGAGAAAGCAGAAAATCAATAAAATGAAGGAGAAACGCAAGAAGAAAGAGCACGTTGAAAAGGCATACGTATTTAGAAAAGAATTATAATATGTACTCGACAAATATCTTAATCAAACCTGGAGTTTGAGACTAGTGTTATCTTCATATATATATTCGTATTTATCTTCATCTGAAAACTCAGTTATGACACAACATAAGCAGGCACAATTCTGAGTAATACACGTTGACAGATGGCTTCCCCCCTCGTTTCTGAAAGGAAAAACTTCCAAACCCCCCAAAAAAAGCAGAAAAAACTGTACAATTCTATAAAACGTTTGTGTTTTTACATTAGTTACAAAAAATAATACTTCATTTACTGATCCTTCATACTGAGGACAGAAGAGAAAAGAAATCGTTGCATATTCATTCTTCAAACTCGGTGACCTTTTGCTGGTGTGTAATGATAAAAATGATAATAATAATAATAATACTATATGGTGTGAGAGACAGAATGGCAATACAGTTAAAAGGTGGTACAACGGAGTAATGATCCCTCCGGTTACGTAGTGCACATGCACGTAGCGGTGAGACGTCACGGGTTTCAAATCTTTGGAGGAAACATGCTGTTGAGATTTAGCGACTTATAGCTGTGGTCAGAAGAGCAGCCATAAACAGACATGTTTGGCAAAATTAATGCACTTTATAGGCATATTATTTTTGAACGCCAGGTCCGAAGATGAAAACCTTTCTTTCAAAAGGGGGAAAAGATAATGAACGTCTTGAAAAGTCATGTAGCTTCATGTTGAGTCTTCAAATATGTTTTAAAAACAAGGGGATGAGATATTTTAAATACACATGATCATTAGTAATATAGTTCAACATACCAACAGACAAAAGTTTTTAAAACTTGTTTTCAAGAAAAATGAGATATGCTGAACACTGACTGACTTTTTAAGATGACATTTCTTTTACATCGGTAAAGATTTTCAAACCCACTGGACACTCATCCCAGTGCACTGAACTGTAGTGTTATCAGACATGCTCACTATTAGCAGTCTATTAAATACTCAACTCTCAACGTCACACCTGTCAGATAATACAATGACCATTCATTAGAGAGACTCGACGCAGAGGAGACAACCGCTCTGGACACGAGCTCTGAAACAAAAGACATCAAAAGCAAAAGGAAATTTAACAACAGCTTATTCATTAACAGGACTGTATAGTGTAGAAGTGCTTACACGTGACTTCAAAGAGATTAAACCCTTCATAGAGTGGACAGGATGGACATGTAGTGCTGCGATCTGCTGTCCACAGATGGCCTTGTGATTGGACTGTCCGTCTTTTAGGATAAATAATTCTATATAACTGTAAGTATCTGTGGCACTACGATTACAATATGCCTTAATGACAGTTTGATGTCAGCTCCTTTAGAGAGAATAAAAAGGCAGTGAGAGAAAAGAGTGAAATAAAAAAAGATTCTTTGGGATTAAATCTGGTGTTTGATTGGTTTTTAAAGGGTTGTCATGGACGTAAGTTGATGGCCATCAGTCCAGGAGGAGAGGAGGCAGGTGGTCGTAGGAGAACGGTTCCCGGTTCAGGTTTGTGTAAGGCTTCTGCTCAACCACAGGAGTTTAGCTTCAAAAGTTCATCTGGACTGCTTTCACCACAATATTAGTGTTGTAACAAACGACATTGTCAGCGTTAAAGCAAAAAAACAACTATAACAATAAAAACGGTGTCAGCCATGGCAATTTTAGAGCAGTTATGGACTCATTCAGCACAGCCCCAAACAATTAAACAGACTGAGAAATAGTAGAATAAAATAAACCCCATACACCCCCAGCCACTCCCCTCCTGGCCCCTGACCTACAATCGTTGGCCCCTGGTGGCTTCGGGGCAGCTCAGACCCAACCGCTGGTCAGCTTATAGAACATCTCCTCGTCTAGAGACTCGTTCTGGTCCTTGGCACGCGTGGACAGGAAGATGTAGCCGCCGATGAACTCGTGCACCACCTTACAGTCCACCTCGGCACAGATGAAGGACAGGCTGGGCTCGTCTGCAAATTCCACCGTCACCTGAGCAAAGGAAGCACATCAGTCAGGCTTCAATGAAATTAAAATGTCTTGTTCGCTTCACCAACAGTCCAAAACCCCCAAATATCAACTTTACCATCGAAGCAGACCAGCACATATTTACATCTGAGAAGCTGGAACCAGTACAGTTTTGTTTTTTTGCTTAAAAAATTACAATTGTTCTGGTAATACTACTAATTTCTTAAATAAGTACTCAGCTTTAGCATAGCACTTCTATAACATTGTCGGACTCACAATGGACAGAGTATCAAAATCGATGCAGCAGAACCAGAGATAGCGTCTTCTTTTATTCCACATATTCTTCTTTCTTGTCAAAACCTGGCGCCTACATTACCCACAATGCAGTTCGGTCACCGACAGCTCTGTTGGATTATGCTGCTTTCCATTTACATCGGAAATCGGAAGTCGGAGCTGGGAATGACGTCACACACAAGTCGGAAAACTGAATGGGGTTTTCTCCAGCCACGTTAGCCATTGTTAGCAATACCAGTTGATAACAACGCATTACACCGGTATTTTAGGCATTCAAACACCGTGGCAACAGGTCCACAGATAAAAGTTGGACAGTACTGTGTGTACGACTGATTTAATGAGACACAAATAAGATAGAAGGGCAAAAAAACAGTATAGTACTACAGCTGTTTTACTGTTGATTCACAGAACAGCCATCTTGGATTTTGAGGTCGGGGTTAGTGAGGTTCGTCCAACTTTCTAAGTCTGAAATCCGACTTAAGTTCCAGCTGAAATTTCCGACTGGAACGCAGCATTTGATTCGGGTGGTTTATGCTAGAAGCGGCTAACGTAGCCTTGAGCTGCTAGCCTCAAGCAGAGACGAGGAGCGGCCTACAGAGGTCTGCTACTAAATGAAAATGGTCATATTCAGTGGGTTCCCTACCATCTTGATCTCCCAGTTGACGTTCCACTGTTTCATGTTGCTGAAGCGCCAAGTCTTAATAGCATCTCCGGTGCTGGCATCCATCCGGATCAAACGGTTGTAAGTGATGCCGATCAGCTCCTCCCGCTTCCCACCCTGAAACCTGCAGAGAAGAAGAAGAAGAAGAAGAAGAGAATCCACTGTGAAATGAAAGTGTGCAGATCAAATGACAATAAGAGTCACTGTTTACAACTGAGAGAGTGGGCGACGGAGATAGAAGTGTAAAGACACATCAGCTTACTTGGCGAGGAAATGAGTCATTCCAAACTCAGGCAGGGACTGCCACGCCTGGATGAAGCGCATCTTGGCCTCGATGAGACTCATCTGGGCCACATTCTGGTGGGCTTCAAGGATCCGGGCTGAAATCTGACAAATACACAACCGCAAACATTACACACATGACAGTTTCAGTATGCTCCCACCATCCGTGTCTCGACAAACACCAACACACTCCCCACCGTAAACAAATGCATCCCATCACCACACTTCAACCACCTGATGCACCCAAATCCACACACACACACACACTCAGTGCGTAAACAAGCTGTGGCTAATTCCGTAAAGCCAGCAGCACACACAGCGTCAGCCAATAAGCAGAGGGCTGTCACAGTCAAACTCTACTTCACAAACAAATATTAACCTATGAGCCCCCTGAAGAGCCAGACTAAGGTTAATGTGCGAGTGTGCATGCATGTGTGTCTTCCCCTGCTGTCCCTACATTACATTACCTTTTTAGGGCTGCAACATGTTATCAACTATTTCAACTGGAGGAGCAGTTTAACAGTGTAACAGAGACATCCAGAGTAAGGAATAAGTAATCCATCACAGTGAACTTCATTGTGCCAACCTCCCACATGTTACAGTCAGCTACTGATTAGCATTTCATCCTTGAGCTTCATTGAAGGTGGAAGAAAGTTAGAATTACTATATTATTATTATTATTTATTATTGTCTCCGCGAACCATTCAAGTTGCAGTTTACATCCATGTCTGTCCAAAATGTCATCACTTCATCATTTTATCCTGTTAGACTTGTGTGAAAATGTCAGAATTAGAGTTGAGTTATGGCCAAAAATGTGTTTTGTGAGGTCACAGTGACCTTGAACTTCGACCTTTGACCACCAAAATCTAATCAGTTCATCCTGGAGTCCAGGAGGACATTTGTGCCAAATTTGTAGAAATTCCCTCCAGGCGGTCCTGAGATATCCCGTTCACAAGACGGACGGACAACCGGATAACATTATGCCTCCGGCCGCTGCTGTCGCCGGCGCGGAGGCATAAAAACAAAGCAAATATGGGTGTCGGGAATTAATTGATGCAGTTGATAATTTGTTGGGGGTTCAGAAGCAAAACTTGTTGATTAAACTGCATTACAATAAATTAACTACAAAATAAATGATCTTTACTGTGATGGATCACTTACCTTCGGCAAGTTTCTAGTCACTACTTCTCATATTTTACACATAACTCACAAACACATTAAAGCTTCCTTTAATCTAAAAAAACTATGATTTGCTTTGATAAATGTTCTGCATTAATATTATGTATATAAAAATAATGTTAAATGGGCTAAACATGCAAAAACGCCTGCATGGTTCATTTATTTTACTGAATATTATGTTTTTTTGTAGCATCACTTGTCCCTACAGGTAGAGAAAAATACAAACACTCTAGAGTGGTGCAGGGATGACGTATTTTTGTAGGCCAACCAGGAAGTTAGCATCGTCCTGGTTCCCTCGACAAAAAGCCAATGGGATTTTTCCATTGGATTTTGGATTATTGCAGAAAATAAGCTCTGTTGCAAACACAAGTTAATGGGTGCGAGTACACACAGCGAGGTTGTAATGATGACGTTTTGTAGTCAGATTTAGCCACTTGTTAGCAACCACCTTTTTTAAGACATATAAAAGCTTCAAAATTCACGAGTGGGGTATTTACATATTTTATATTGTAGAACAAAACGTAAAAATCTCTTCAACTTGTGTTAACCACAGACCTTATTTCAGGCATCTAACTAACAGCCCATTCACAAAAAAAACATTGACTTCAAGACGAGGGAAGTGCTCATTTCCGGGTTTTATGACTCATTCATGCAGCACTCTGTACAGATGCTCTTATATTGTATCAATAGAATTATGTGTCATTTGCTTGTCTCATGGCACCCTGAAAACATTACAGCTAGTAACAAACAAACAAACAAACAAATAAACCAACAAGTAGGACTGTATCTATTCTACTGTGACTACCAGCCACTATGACGTGTTATACAGCTGCACTACTTTTGGTTAGGTGAGGCAACGCGGACACAAAAAGTGTTCAGAGTTCATACAAACATGCACATACATGTATCTAAGGTTTAAAAAGGCACCCAGTGGACACATAACTCAACTTACCAAGTCCCTGATAGAGCCTGGCTGAAGGTGGGAGGAGGGGGGGGGGGGGGGGGGGGGGGGGTGGGAGAAGGACACAGAGGAAGGAAGGAGATGCATACAAGAGGAGAGGAAAGAAAGACAGATTGGACAAAGAGAACAAGCAAGTAAGATCAATGTCGAGGGAGGAAAGATCCAAAACAATAGAGTAGGAGGCCATAATTGTAATAACAGAAACAAAGTGGGGAGAGGGGCTGTGGAGGTCATGCAGTATTCAGCCACAAGAGGGAGAGAGAGTACAGCAGACACTGTCTCATTTATTGTAAGAGAAAAAGAGGGAGGTTACTCAACATTTGTGTGGTTTCACGCACTGGAACTGTACATTTCATAATGGCTGTTTATTAATAACATACTTTCACAATGGGCCATTAAAATAATCGCACAGTTTCTCTGTAATTCCCCTTTCATCCACAGGATGGCGGTATCTACCAAGCAGCACACTTTGGATGCTGCAGGAGCGCCATGTCTCCACACTCCAGGAGTTTATTATTGTGTCTTCAATGCTTGTTTTCTCTTGTGTAAATTTATCGATTTGGCCAGAGACCACACCGGTCCGAGTAATCTAAAAATTCCTGTGTGTGTATCCGCTGGGAGCCGTGGCACGGAAGTCTCCTCGGTCTAGTCTCGCAACAGGAAGTCCAGTTTAAGGGGGGGACGGGGAGGGGTCGCAGCTGACTGAGAGCCAATGGGCTTTTCTCCCAGACAGTTTTCCCGCGCAGCATTCCCAGGCACGGCTCATTTCCTGATGCCCCACGCCCACTACATGTGTTTGAGTGCACGGGTGCATACACATACTGTACATGTGTAACTACTCTTTCATGTTGAGTGCCTGGGGATACCCCCTATCAGACTGGGATTAATGAGGGATACTGGAGCCGGACCAGAAAGAACCACGGCCCCAGTTGGACACACACCCTGCTGAGCTAATACCCCTAAAAAGTCGAAGTCCTGCCCCCCTGCTCAAGCCACTATTCAAGGCAATGTCTGGATTTGTCGTTCTAAGAAAACCAAACATGATACCGGAGTTTAACCGTCTGTCTGTACAAAATGGGTCAGTGGACAGTAACATTTCAACAGCTCATGGTTTTAACTAAGGTAAACAACAATTACTACATTAATTACAGCTCCCATGAGGTTTGCATGCATATGGTTCATGGGAGCTGTAGTTCTTTAATGCTAGCAAAACATTATTAAAATATCACTGTTCAGCACAGCCTTTCAGTGTAGAATATGTTATGGAAACCTCACTATCATCATGTTTCAGTTTTCCAGGAAAACTAATGCAAAGTTTAGCATATAGAGATCCAAACACTAGTGGAACAGAAACTAACCGAGCCAGGACTTCTCTCTACTTCAGACCAATATACTGATTGGTTAAACCCACAGGTTAGCTGGTCTGAGTGGGTCAACGTGCATCATGTGACCTGGCTTCATGACTCCTGTCTTCACTTGAACATGGATTGGTCACTCCTCGGGTTTGGCGAACGGGCTTTACTATTAGAGGTGGTAAAATAATTTCATGTCAGACTGTTAGATTCCACCGAAACGCACTACAGGAGCGCCGCAGGAAGTCATTCCTGCCTGTGAATATCAAACTTGTCAACTCCTCCCTCTGACTGTCAGACACTTGAGTCAATAGACTGGACCTGGACTTATTTCACCCGTCAGCAGCTACTATCCCCATCATTTCTTATTATGCTCATGTGCAATACGGATTAAACTGTATGATAAATAGTACAATAATTCAACTGTGCCATACTGTCATTAATACGGCATTTATACTGTACATTTCAAGAAATACTCGTATTTAATTATTATTTATACTATTATTGCATTAATATTTAACAAACTTAATAGATGCCACTTCTCAGCATTTTGTCTTCACTTAATTACACTGTGGTTATATATTGTATGAGTTTGACGCACATATTGCTTATATTTCTAATTTCTTATTATTAATATTTCTCTACATATGTTGTGTACACACAGTCCTTTATTTCTATTTTCTTACATTTATTTATGCTTTTATATAAAAGCACCTGTAACGTCCCAATTTCCCCCCAGGGATCTATAAAGTATTTCTGATTCTGATTGTGATGATTGACCCTAACGATATTTAAAGCTGAAGTAGGCGAGATTGGAGCAAATATGATTAAAAAAAGTTATTTTTATAAAACGGTCGCTATATCGTGACAGTAGAACATGAAACAGGTAACCTGAAAAAAATCATGTGCCTCTGTGTCCTCCGGTGCTCCTAATGGCATCTGCAAGATTTCACAGACCGGAGGAAAACAAGCATTAAGAGCTGGTCTGAGGTCTGCTGTCCATCTGCTGTCTATGAGAGCCAGCTGTCAGTCACTCACGAACTCCGACCAAACGGTCAAACTAGGCCGCGCTGATCAAATATGAATCAATATTATGTTACGTTAATGCCTATTTCTCGCCTCAAATGTTTTCAGAATCATCTTGTAGTGTACAGTTTAGCTGTAAAATGACAAGTTTGTGACGCCGCCGCCATTGTGAAATCTGGTGAAGGAACGCCAAGTTCCGGTCACATGAACTCAGAACACTTGAATTACAATATGCTGAAAGGTTATTATGGAATTGTTGCCCAGTGATGCCAAAAATATACTGCCTACTGAAGCTTTAAGGGATTTCCTGATTACTAAAAACCGGAGAAAATGAGACATACAGAGAAAGAGAGAAGTGAAACTCTATTTGGTACTTCTGTAATTTTGGATTAATTCTTATTTTTAGCAGCGCTGTATGTGGAACTACAGTTGATGTTCAGATATTAACCTGTGACAGCAGTCCCATATGAATGGGTCAACAGGACCACGTCATACTCACGTTTCCTGTGTTACAGGAGTATCAAAGAAACAAAGAACAAGAACAAGTTTGTATTGTGTTCCACTAGAAGTGTCTGCAGCATACTCAACCACCCATTTACGGGACCTGCGTCCATCTTTCTGTCCACCTCTCTCTCTAGACATCCAATATATTTCAGGCCCAGACTATTCATGAGTCATCACTTACGGTACTACCAACACCTTCCCAACATCCCTCCAACCCCCCTAGCACCATTCCACTTTTCTACTACAACTTAACCAAAACCAGACTGAGTGAGTAAGCTCCCTCCCTCCCTCCCCCATCGCCAGCTAACACAGCTATGGCAGCCGTGTACTCAGCTGTTCCAATGTACACACACGCACACCAGCCTGTTGCTTACATGCAAATCTGACGGGCACATTGTAGAATTTTCCTACAAGACAGTTAATTGATTCTCAGTGTTTAAATTCCACACCTGGTTATTAAGATGTTTGCCGGTGGCGTGCTACTGTCGCTCAGAGGTGACCACGCTTTACTACCAGATTAACTGAGCACCTACAAGCCCAGCGGCTGAGATCTCTACACTTTTGTCTACAAGCACAAAGGCCGCGAGAGCAGAGACGGTATCCATTCCAGTCTGATATGAGCAGCTCTACTGTAAGCACGTTGAGTGGTTTGGACGTCTGCTGTCCTGGTTTCCCCTCGGACAGAGAGGGGGGGGTGGGGTGGGGAGAGGAAGGGTGGGGAGAGGAGGAGGAGAGTAAAGGAGGGGGAGTAGAGGGAGGCTACATTCCAGTGCAAGACAAGCCTGATGCCAGGAGGCGCCCATCTGGGAAGCATCAGATGGTGCTCCATCCATACTGAAACCGACTCATCAAACAAGTAAACAACCTCACGCAAAATACACATTAGAGTTGCCTTCTGTATGTCTGTCTCTTTAGAACTACACACTTCCACGTATTCAGAGGTGGTGTGTTTGAAGCCTGCGTGGCTTACCTGCTTGTTCTTGTACTTCTTCAGATAGCGCGGGGACACCAGGCACTCTGGGTTGATATCGGTGGTGATTGGCTCAATGATCTGAGGGTCACGGTTCATGTGTTGCATCTTGAGGAAGGACAGGATGTTCTGGACCTCCAGGTTGTAAGAGCTGTCGGCCATGGTCTTCCCTTTGGAGGCCAAGCGACACGCGGCCATCCAGTGGGCGTACTGCTTCTCCTGGAGAAGAGAGACAAACACTGATAGTTTAAAAAAAAAAACTGTTAAAAAGGACAGGAAATGATCAGAAACGGTGCACTAACTTCAGTCTTACCGTGTCGCACCGAAGCCAGATCTCATTCATGCCATCAGCCACAGGGATTAGCAACTTGATGATGAATTTCTGACCCGAGATGTTAACATCTGGAGTTACCTCACAACCTGCACACGGAAGCCAAAATGCAGAGCGGAAGAAGAGGTCAAAGTTCACACCCATTTTCTTTAGACAGAAATAAATGTGGCATTACATTCTTGCATGGGCATGAAATGACAGATGTTGTGTTGTTTGCACCTCTAAGATTCATTTGGTGAGCAGGTGTCCCGTGTGCCTCCTCTTTACTCTTGTAACAGGAAATTGTGATATCCTTGAATGTGCACCAGTACTGCTTATAGCCCTTCAGTGTCAGTTTCTTGGGTCTGGAAAATATATAATAGACAGAGAGAGACATGTCAGACTACAGATGGGAAAAAAACACTCATTCTCTTCATGAGATCATAGATCATAAGCAGGGCTGCAGTACTCAAGTCTCAAGACCACTTTTTTTGAAGTCTTGCACTTGTCTTGGTCTCGTGCCTTGTTGGACCTGGTCTTGGACCAGACTTGGACTCGATTAAGTTGGCCTTGACTACAGCCCTCATCATAAGTGAGTACAGAGGAGAGAAGAGAAAAAGAGGGAGAGCTTCTCACGTGCAAAGTCAGCAAGGTGAATAGGAAAGGATCCAGCATTGGACGCGAACATTAATGGAAGACCATTAAAGAGGAAATGCCTCTTGATATCATCCCCCCCGCCCCCTCCTATGGTTTATACATTTTATGAGACAACCACCCCAGGGGCCACCTATCTGTCAGCAAAAGCTTAAAGCCAAAAATTAATATAGTTAATATGCTTGGTCCAACTGTAATCACTTTGAAAAGTTAAACTGAAAGCTCAGCCTGTAAATGTCCTTCTGGCAAAAAATGCGGCCTATTACACTGATGAAAACCAGACAACAACTCTCTCTCTCTCATTTAGCCAGAACATTTTATTTCCTGGTTCTCTGAGAGACTCAACATCTTTTGGACAAATACTTTGCACGCATTCATACTCGGTGTTCTTTAGATAACAGTGAGTGAAAGGATCAGGTAGCTCGGGATGTGGACTTACTTGAAGACTTTGACATAGTCCGCTAGCTCAGGAATAGATGTGATGTCACCCTAGGAGGAAGTGAAAAACCCATTATCAGTATAAACCTGGAAGATTTTAATACAAAACAATGGTTAAACATAACCAAAACAATGACCTCAGGCTCAACTTTACGTGCAGTTTCAATGTCACGGCTCAGTGGAGTATGCTAAAGACAACACGTCTTATGTAATATCTCAAAGCTCAGTTTCCTCTGATAAGCTGTATAAACTTAACAAGTTCTTGAGACGGGGCTGCTGTAATAATGGACACATATATTTTTGACATATCCATGTAACACGCAGCCTTTGTTGAGTTTGTTTAAGTGTCAAATATCTCACGCACCCAGTCTTTTGTCAGATGCAGGCCTTATGAATTACTGTGTGAAATTTAGCACTTCCAGTGAAATTCATTGTGATTTTGCTTCCCCTGGGTCAGTGTACAGTGTCTATGTAGGTCTAAGCTCCTGTTTAAAACTGCTGATGAATACAGTAGAGAAATAAAGGACCAAACTAAAGCTGCTGCAATCGGGAAAATAAATTCACATAATGAGTTTGGAGCCCAGCACACGTAATCAACAACCAAAAGGTATTTCCTGTGACGAATGTGAAGATGTGGCGGTGTTGTCATACCAGTGTGTTGGACGTCTTCCCTCCCTCCAAAGTAATTTCCAGGTCTGACAGGGCTGCATCCACCTCATCCACCTCCTTCTCGCTGTTATTCATGTGGTTGTCTGAAGACATGATTGACAGCTTGTTGATGTGGTACTGAGGAAAAGAAAGAGATAACTCCAGTTAGGCCCATTTTGACAAGTAATTTTTGAGCACTTATTTTCCTGTGTTAATGCAACCAGGGTTTCTACACAGTTTCTATTTTGAGTTGCATGATTACATGATTCCAGCAGGGCTGCGACGAATGATTATTTTTCATTGTCGATTCATCTGTTGATTATTTTCTCGATTAATCGATTAGTTGTCAGAAAATGGTGAAAAATGTCGATCAGTGTTTACTTTTTTTCTGAAAAAAATCTTGTTTATTACCAATTAATCAATTATCAAAATAGTTGGTGATTCATTTAGTACTTGACAACTTATCGATAAGTCATTGCAGCTCGAATTTCCAGACCTTTAATATCTGTAATTTTCCACTTCGGTCAAACTAAAAATCATCAAATGATTTGTCCTTATGTTTCTAGTCTTCTCTCAGTCATGCATATGAACCAGTTACTAGACGTACACGTTCAGTATGCACTCCAGAGGTTGGAGGCTAGTTTGAGCAAAGTTGGTGGTGCTGTGGACAAGATTTCAAAGTCTTGTCCTCACAACACTGTTAAAACCTACAATCTTCCAGTTACTGAATGTTTTTATCCACCAGATTCATTGAAGCCTTCCTGGTGAATAAAACTAATCCCAGAGATTGACTTAAGAAAGTAGAGGAGGAGGAAACGGCTAACAATTGCTCGCAAAGTCTCCAACTCAAACACCTTCGTCAACAGTTTTGCTGATTTCTATAAAGTTCCCTGCTATGTGTGCTACCGGTGCACAAACCCTCCAACTTTATCTTATAAAAGTGAATTAGTCACATAAATACTTTAAGATGTGTTGGCATTTACGTTAGCAAGTGCTGCCAGTATGCACCAATTGGGTTCATCAGTGATGAAACAAGGACTTTTATCTTTGAAGGACATGAAGATAAAGTGACTAGTTTCAGGGTGAGGAAAAGATGGTTAGTGATGATGATTCACTGAGAGAAATAAGGTTTGAACACTGTGTTCTCAGCATGTCTTTGAACCGCAACAGGCTATGAAATTGTTTTTACTTGGAACATATGTGAGACCGGCCCTATAAGGATGAGAGAAACACCCATTCATCAGGATGGGCTCAATACTGAAAACCAGACCGTGTTTACCTCTTAGTGTGAGTCACAGACACTAAATACAACTTGTTGACAAATGGTATTTATAATGTCAACCAATCACCAACCCCCCACCAATATATGAATGAACAGCTGTCGAGAGAGTGAGAGATTCAGAGGCAGAACTCGAGAGAGATATGTGAGGCTTTGGCCCAGCTAAGGTTACAGAATGCTGGACAAAGGGCTCGCCTTGACGCTCCTCTCCTCCGCCTCGTCCACTCTGACGGTAAAGCGTCAACATCGGGGGGGGGGGGGGGGCTTGTTTCCTGTTTGTGTGCATAAGAGTCTGAGTGTTTATCTGCTGAGGTTCAACCTGTGCCCAAAGTTGGTGACTATGAGGTCGGTTACTGTTCTTGACTCCTGATTACATCATGTCTATGTACTGCCAAAGTAGAACCTCCAGGTTATAGCATGCTAACACAAGCCAGCAACATACTGGATGTGGACAATCACTGCTCTTTATTTAGACGCT
The DNA here is from genome assembly GCA_916701645.2 of Sebastolobus alascanus. NCBI lineage: Eukaryota > Metazoa > Chordata > Actinopteri > Perciformes > Sebastidae > Sebastolobus > Sebastolobus alascanus. Next base: position 1,097,748 of record CAKAOJ020000134.1, on the reverse strand, counting down.
GTGTATCCACTCTCACCAGTGAAACATTAGCCAAAAGCCCTGAGCTCATACTACCCAGCTGAAACACAGTAGTAGCTACCAAGAGCGCTAAAAGACAGGTAGCGACAGACCGCCAGTCTAAACACCCGCCTCGGATTAGCATCTCTCTCAGGAGGGGTAACAAGACACCAGTTAGGTGTAATTATAACGGGTCTGATGAAACACACCCAACACCTCAGAGCGTAAAGTGAGCAGGTCTACGAGATGGTGTGTTGCGGGGGGGTGGGTGGTCTGGGGCCGAGGCACTGGGTGCTGTGGCCCAAGATGCTCTATAATTACCCCGGGGGTGAGGACAGGGTGGCGTCCTCGGGTCTTGGCACCCACAGTTTACGAGGGTCAGAAATAGCAGGGCCACCACCCCTAGACCTGAGGGGGCTAAAGGGGCTCACATCTGTACATCACTTCCACTGCTCCCCAGTTCTCCTCCTCTTCATCTTCCATTAAACTTGTGTGTGATGTTCAGACCAGCTCTGTATGAGCGGCTGAACATCATGTTTCTATTTCTCTGTCATGATGACTCACCAGGCCTGGTTTCCAGACATTCAAAGTGACACTCTGTTTAACTAAGTGCAGCAAAAGCATTAATGTCTTTCACGTTAATTGTAATTAATTATTCATACGAGGTATTTTGGTTCAAAAGGCTAATGACTCCCTTTTTTCTTTGAACTATGAGTCAGAAATAAAGGGAATTGATTGATATTGAGGTATATTGAGAAGCCCAGTGGGAATACGTGCGATAATGTCCCCATTAACTCATTCTGCATCAATGTGCGATAGCCAAGATTTAGTGTTCGTGCAGCAGAACTGGCAGCCAGATGTCTCAGCTTTCGGCTGGAGGCCCATCCAATTCATTAGTTTGCGGTTGAGAAGGCAATGTGCCCTTTTCCCCATGAAAAGAGGACTGCAGGTCTTCGAATCTCAGACCCCGACAAACGAATGCTGAAACGGGAAAATTAACATCAGGCACACACACACACACACACACACACACAGGCTCTTTACCTGCAGGGCAGCAAACATCATCATTTCCTCCTCCGTGCACTCAATTTCCTCCAGCAGGATGGCCCACTTGGACTGTTCATAGAGCTGGTTGACTCGGATGGCATCATACTGTGGAGAGGTTTGTCACAGAGGTTAACATGCATACAAACAGTGAGTAAACACAGACTCTCTCGCTCTCTGATACACACAGGACACAACTAGATGTGTGTGAAGCACTAGTTAGAAGTTGTATGCGGTTAATGGCATCATGACTGTTGTCCACTGACTTTCAAATAGAATTACACCAATTTAGCATGGCACGAATATTGTCGGACTCTCGATGCAAAGTAAAAAAAAAGGATGAAAATCAATGCAGAAGAATCAGAGTTTTTAGGGCTGCCCCCTCTTAGTCGGTTGTTTTGGTCTTAGTCGACTAAGATTTAGTTGATTAGTAATTTTTTATGCTTTTATTTCATGCTGAATAACGTATTTCCAAGAAACTTATGAGCACATCTCTGGTAAACACAAGATTTAAAGTGGTGCTTTGTGGAGAATCAAATCTGTCGATTAAATTATCTAATCGATTAGTCGACTAAGATTTTCTTGGGTCGAGGACAGCCCTAAGAGATCATCTTTTTTTATTCAACATATTCTTCTTCCTTGTAAGAACCTGGTGCCTGCCTACATTACCCACAATGCACCTCGATCGTCGACAGTGTTTTGTGTGTTATGCTAGTAGCGGCTAATGTATCCTCAGCCTGGAGCAGAGATGAGGAGCGGGCTACGGAGTATAGTAGTAGGTAAGCGTCTTTCTAAATCCACAACGCCCGTCTGATAAAGTTTTTCTCAGATTTTGCGCAGCTCCCTCTGGAGCCACAAAAGTTGTTTTTTTGCAACCTTTTCACACAAATGGTAGTACTCCCCAAGACCTGTAAACCGACTGATGTGTAGTTCCCCTTTAAGTTGTCAGTATGTTGTCATATATTGTAAACTTTACAGGCTAAAATCCCTAAAACTATATTTAAAAAATACTCACACCAACTAACTTGCCAGTTTTTAGTATCTATGCTGGTTTTGCTCACTCATGACACTCGGTGAGGATCCCTATTACACAACTCTGGTGCCTTTTTTCCAGATCAACTGATAAGTCGCTTTCTGGCACACCGTGACCTCAACAAATGACCTCAGGGACTTCGTTAGCAAGGTGAAATTGTACTGCATTGTCTATGGGACGTACCTTAGGGTTGAGGTCAAAGAAACTGTGGTATTTAAACCTCAGCAGCAGCACCTCATTCTCCTTTACATCCTGCTCCATCAGAGATCTGGAGGAGTCCAACCACCTGTACAGACAGTGAATATAAATGTCTTCATCAGCTGCACAGCCCTAAATATACTGCAATCCCACCACAGCATCTCTGACTAGGAGCAGTTTAACCAAACCAGCTAACCACTAAGCAAAGACATCTCACCCCTGGTTGATCTTGGCTTTGTCCAGCAGTGACTGGGGCTTGTAGAGTTTGACCAGGATGTCTGGTGAGGAGATTGGCTGGCTGACAGCGAGGATGCTGGGGTTGCCCTCAGACAGGGGGCTGTCCCCGAACCAGGCAGTGGTGGGCGACAGCGGGCTGCCGTCTCTGGAGTCATAGGTGGGGGTCATGGTCTTACTGTACAGGCCTGGACTGGAGTAGATGCTCCCTGAAAACACAGTCATCAGTTAGTCCCTTATAGCGCACTGAGGAAAATGATCACATTCATTAAAGGAACAATAAAACAAACAGATTTGATATAATTGTTGTCTCACACTGACACTAATGAATACTCCCAAGTGCACATTCACAAATACTGTACATCAGCAAAAACAGCAAAAAAGGGGTGAACACTTTTTCAAAAAAGCACACACACACACTTGCAGCCTAGCCAGGCCAGCTAGCGGTCAACAACACCATGTGACTACCAGCCCACACTTTGCAGATGAGTGGCTTCAACTACGGTCCTCCTGCTGATGGCGGGATTGATGTGGATAAGCATGCAGATGACGCAGAACACGATGATCAGGGTCACCCACTTATTCACAGTCAAAAAACCTGCAGGAATGCACTGCACACAGCAAACTACTGCACAACTCGCCACAGAGAGGAGATGGGGAACGCAAAGATATGGGAGGATATATGGATAATAAGAAATTAGAAAAATATCTTTAATGAATAAGGGCTCGAAATTATATAAATGTTTATATATATGTATCTTTTGCTTTTGTTTTCCAGTAGTTTTTAGATTAGTCTGAATTTTGGCTGCAAACACCAGCACGCCACCAAAGTGAAGCTGTTTGCACTTCCTGTTGGCCGGCCTTGTGGTAGTATTTTTGGCCCCGTACCCCCCCGTTCCCTCTCTCCCTCTGGGGGGCCTAGGTCAAGAAGCAACACTGGCTAAACCACTAAATCCTTTCTGAAATCAGGAAGTGGGCTCGATTTGTGTTTGCGAGTGTGCACGTGTATGTTTGTGTTTGTGAGCTGAGGTCATGAGAACAGGGTGCAGGCTGTGACCACACATCCCTTGAGGGGCGGGGGAGGGTGTTATTCAGTCGTTCTTTCAAGGATTTTCCCCCCAATGCTGAGTGCATCAGGTCAGGGAGAGTACTTCCATCTCCCAAAGGGTCTCTTGAGGAATCCCAAATATCCAGAGAGACCGTTCATAAGGTGAAAGCTGGCAGCCCATTAAAAACACAACTAGGCCTCCTCCATCCTGTTTACTGACTCTCCAATGCAGGCGAAAAGGCACGAAGAATGTGAACATGACTTGACTCCCTAAAGCTCCCACACTGGGGATTCAGAGAGGGCTTAGATGGATGGAGCTGGACCACCGTGGGCTGTTAAGACTAGCAGTAAACCATGAGAGGGTCGTCAATAAATGAAAGTGTCTCTTGTGGATTTGATTTTTTCACACAAAGCTTCTGTGTGGGCTATTGGTTGTAGCGTGTATGTAGGATTACGGACCAATAAGGTATAGCAAAAGCACAAACACGTCTCATGATAATTTACTCAGTAATCACCATTTTCAAGGGCTAAAAAGTGATCAGCTCTCCTGCAAAACAGTCAGCAGGCACAGTGAACAGTTAGCTGGAAGAAAAAGTGAGCGAATTTCTAATGAGAGGCAAAGCCTTAATCATGTGACCACTCGAATCAGCTGACTTCCTCCGGAGGAGCAGTCAGGTGACTCGGCTGTCAGTCCCGAAGGTTACAGATGTCATGTGGCCTCAACACTCCAGCTGTGGTGGGGGGGGGGGGGGTGGAGGGGTAGGGAGGAAGGGGTGAGGAAGCAGTGCTGAAGAGTAAAGGACAGAGGAAGAGGAAAGCTTACCTTTGACAGGTCCGATGTGTATTACCTCAGAGGCTAGGATGAAAAGAGAAAGAGTAAGAGAAAGAAAGACAGGAAAAGAGGTGGAGGGAAGAAGCGGGATGGGGACAAACAACATGAAGTGGACAGATTTAAGATACTAAAAACTCAAAAAGGACAGGAGGAAACAGAAGAGAAAAGTAGAGAAATAAAAGAACGGGGAGATCTGTGGCATTTCCACGGGCACCGCCAACCGCCTCCGAGTGGATGACTCAGTTTACCCTCTTCTCAGAGGGAGATCACCCTGGAACAACTAGTGAGGTTCTGTCGTTTCCATCCACCCATTCACAACCATCCAACACAGCATGACTGATTGAAAATGCAGGCAAGGCGTTGGTCAACGTGACCCAGCCATGAATGTATAAACTGCAGCGCAAATATATAAGTACTGAATGTCTGAGTTCTCCACGCTGACAGGAAAGATAATTAGATACAGCAAGTACGTCAAGATGTGATGGGCCCAGAGGGACTCCATGGACTGGCATCATCATGGCTCTTACTCTGAGTCATGCCAAACAGTTGAGGATTAGTAACGTGTTTCTTTTTTTAACGAAATGACCGATTCTGTCGGGACATGGGTGTGCAGACAGACAGAGGACGTGGGGTTTCCTAACCGGTACATTTAAGGATAGACGTTGAGGTTTTGGAAAAGGATCGTCATGTCTTTAAGTAGAAATAATTGGTCGTGTACTCCTTATAACCTTCCACCCATGTCATTTTCTTCTGAGGTCAGTGCGGACATCACTGTGCAGTATACGTACTCTGTACTGTATGTGTCTGAGCTACTATATGAGGAATCTATTTCTTATTATCAATGTGTTTTTACCAGCATTGTCAACTGTAAACAAGTTATTCAAAAGATGGTGAGGTAAAGGCAAAAGGCTCTTTAAAGCAAAAGGCCCTAACACACCAAACCTACATCAAAGAACAGAGACGAAGGCTGACCGTTGTGTCGCCTCCCGTCGCCTGTCTTTTGGCCAAAAAGCTGCACTCCAGCCAACGGCCAACTACCATATACGTTCTGCGCCTTCGTGAGTGCGACAGTGCATGACACACCGTAAAAAACTAGGCCAACAGACGCTCATCGACGGCCCCAAACTGTCCGACGGCCGACCGTCTTGGTGTCAGGGCCTTAAGGTAACTGGGAGAAATTTTGGTTTAGTGTTGCAACTAACGATTATTTTCATTATCGATTCATCTACCCATTATTTTCTAAATTAATCATTTAGTCTTTACAATGTCAGAAATGTGTGGATTCCGTGAATTTTTGCCATTTCATGCTTGAAAAAATACTTATTATTTTGACGATCGACTAATCGCTGCAGCTCTAAATAAGATTACGGTAATTCTGAAAGAATTTTGTTTACTCAGTAAAGTTAGACCATGGCGAGCTGCAGGGAGCGCTCCTCCTTTCACCTCCACGGTGGAGCGTTGAGTGTGCAGAAGCAGTTAGCTGCACAGGAGAAGCCTGTGCTTCTGATTGCATCGCTGCCTCTCTGCAAAGCCTTGTGATTCCTATCAGGAGAGCTGAGCTAAGAGGTCAGCCCTTCCCCACGAGAGACGGTATAACGGCTTAGAACTTGACCATGACATATACTCTCTGACTGTAGCATGTGATCTGATAGGGAGGACGCAGGAAGTGTGTAAACAGATTGTGCACGTTCCTTTTGAAACTCTGTTTCTCTGCACCACCTAATAGTTTGACAGGAGTCGCCCACTGAAAACAAAATCTCTACCAGAGGCATCATCGTAGCACGCCCTTGAAATGTAATGATGCAACTTTGGGTGTGATCATCATGTGCTGTTTCCTCATTTTATTTCGATATATGGGCCAATAAATAGCCCTCTTTCCACTCACACGAGAGTGCATACATGCATGTTGAGCTGAGTCTAAGGAGCCAGCGGACAGACCAGAGGCCGGGGCAGAAGAGACTCAACCCACACAAAGAGTCCCATTCACCCTGTCTCATAGCGTTAGCAGTTTTGGGTTAATGCTAACTCTGTGACAGCAGCACAGCCTGTTTTGTTCTGCTCCTCCCTGCTCACATGGGTTGTAACTCTCCCGTCGCTGGCAGAAGGAGGGAGGAGAGCCAGTAGAACTGTGTAGCCTGGTTTGGGTTTAAAATGGCAGCGTGACCAACTATGTGTGGAATCTCAACCATTCTTCGTCCTCCCTGCCAAGGAAATGGGGAGCCAGGGCCGTGGATCCCATGCAGGCCTCAAACTCACACATTCATATTTGGTCACTAGAAGCAGGGCGCAGCGATCTGGAGTTATCTTAGTGGTTTTAGAACCACAAGCACGATCGGACACAAAGACAGAGTGCAAGGCGCTCCGTAGCAGCCAGTGGAACCTGTTATTCAACCTGCTGCTTGAGGGAAACGAGATTAGTACTTTTCAGAATGAAATACAAAAATAAAACCCAAAGCTCCATAATTACTTCTAAGTAGACCTTGAACCTAAAAAAAAAACTGCAGTTTGCATGAGCCAAATCTTAATCAACTCATCAGTGAATCACAGGAAGTGAGAAACTTACACTTGATATTTTAGAGCAAACAACACTGTAACAAGTGTTCTCCATGTTGGAGTTTACTATCCATCAGCTCACCTGATCCAGGGGTTAACAGCGGACCCTCCAGCTCCAGATCATCCTCCTCTGCCTCCTCCAACTTTTTCTTCTTCTTCTTGGGATCACGGGGCTTACGCAGTAGAGATGCCTCCTCTGGGTGGCGGATATCTGGAGGGAAGGAGAGCAAGAAAGTTCATTTGATGTCACATATCTCCACTCTAGCTTTAAAGCTGATCCCGTTACAACCTCTGAAAGATCGACTGCGTTAATGTGTTAAAGAAATTAGTGGCGTTAAAACAAGTTTGCGTTAACGCGTTATTATCGTGTTAACTTTGACAGCCCTACTAAAAACATAATAGTAATTTGTGTTGCTTCAAATAAACCACATGTCCTCTTGTAGAGCACACAGACAATGTGTAGAGCCTGTAATGTAGGTGAATACAGTAGCATAAACGCGACTTAAATTGAAAAAAAGTTTAGGGTAAAAAAGGGGAACAGTGAGAGAAAGGAGATGGTTAAGAATTGTAGACAGCTGTGCACACGAGTGGTGGAAAATTGCAAATCCCCTTTCTCAGGGCCCCAACAAATCTTGCTTTAACTGTAATCCCCAGCTGAGACAGGGCAGACACAACCTCTATCTCCTTCTTACCCTCCGACTTCTCCTCTCACACACACATAAAAACGCTGTTCAGTTGCTGTTGGCGAGTAATAGGACAGAACAGCTTTCACAAAAACTCCAAAAATTCATCCTCGAAGATACCATAAATGAAATAAACAACCGCTTCCTAACAGAGTGTGCAAGATCCCAATCAGACAGTAAGACACCACACTGAATATAATGACTAAAACAGAGCAGCGTCTCTCCTCAGCTCCTCTGCCCTCCCCCCCCCTCCCCCCCCCCCTCCCTCGGGCCTGGAGGCCAGGGAACCATCACTCAGCAGCAGCAGTGATGTTTAAGATGGGCTTGGGATGGTTCTGGTGTAGCAGCGAGACGGCCAGAGTGTGTCAAGACCAGAATAGATGGTGCTAGTCTCGAAGCGAGCACATCTGGATCCTCAGCTGGATATGGTTTCCATATAAATCAATTAAGCGAGCTGATATTTGAGAGCCTTATTTTATTATTTTCACTTTGTTTTGAGCAGGACTGTTCATTTTCTTATATGCAGTGAAATAAATCTCTCTTGATTTTTTTTTTTTTTCAAAGACGAAGGATTGGAAAGGTGTTGCAGACTGATTGAAGAGGTTGCTGAGGGTGTTGAGGAGAGCACGAGCAAGAGGGGAGAGAGAGAGAGAGAGAACGTCTTGGCTTGGTGAGAAAGCTTGTTTGGTTTGTGTAACTAAAGCAAAAGCATTCCAGGAGTTTTAAGAACTACCAGATGGGAGCTCAACCTCTCTCTCTCTCTCTCTCTCTTTCTATCTGCCTCCCTCCTCCTTCGTTCTCGCTCTGCTGCGGCGGTGAAGCGCAATCCCTGTGCCCTTATACAGCCATGTGAGTTGCAGGCGTGCTGCCGAGCTTCAGCCCCACTGAGCTGTGCGAGGAGGCCAACACACACAGTAAAGTGTGTGTCAAACTGTGTGTACGTGGGTAGGACTGCGTCTCTTAGTGAGGCATTGCAGAGGCATGTGGCGTTTTACTACGATGTCACTTTCAATGTTCATTCTTATGACCTCATTGTCACCAACACCAAGGAACTCATCTATAGGGCAAATATCTGCTAAGCAATCTGATAAACAATAAAACATCTGGTATAACTAACATTCATCTATTATTACAATAGAACCGTACATATTATAATCCTCTATAGATCAACAGTGTTGTGTTGTGTTTTTTTACCAATCCTTTAGGGGTGGGAATCACCAGAGGCCCCACGATACGATATTACCCCGATACTTAAGTCACAATACGATCTTATTACGATTTTAAACATTATGCGATATGCTGAGTATTACGATAAGATTTATTGTGATTTATTACCTTTTTTCCAAATGCAAATTATGCAGTTTGTCAACATCTGTTTTATCTTAATAAGATATCAGTTTTCACTCTGTTCATCTCAGAGATTTCGTTCACATATCTTGAGGTCAGAGGTCAAGGGACCCCTTCGAAAATAGCCTTGCCAGTTTTTCCTATTATTAATGCGTTATTTAGCATTCTTCCCAAGAAGCTAACATCGACTCGATACCTTAGGTCTTCTAGATCCATATCAGGGATGCACCGATAACAGATCGCATATCGAGCCGATACTGACTCAAATTGCTGGACCGGGTATCAGTGACAATGGGGCCGATCTATTCAATTCTGTTCTATGTCTGTATACTATATACATTATATATTGAAATTTTAATTCCTGTTTAAGTTTTGACCAATTTGTTGATTCCATTTAAAGGGTTTACAGTTGAGTTTTTAATTCCTTTTAATTTCGAATTTTTTTTTACCGAGTTGTTGGTGTACGATTTAATATTTAAATAATAAATAACAATTCAGTAAATTTATATCTATGTATTTATTTGTTATATTTTGTTTTACAAAGTTAGGAAAGCAATGTTTAAGTCAGACCTGATGTTGCCTTACACATAAACCCCCACACAGTGAGGCATACAGCTTACTAATTAAACACTGATATCAGAGCGGTACTCGGTATTGGCCGATACCCAAAGCCCAGGTATCGCTATCAGGACTGAAAGAGTTGGGTCGGTGCATCCCAATTTCATATGATACCAGTATCTTCACTCTAGCTTGAAGACTGAATAGCGGCCGGATTGTCAAGAGGATAATAACCCCCCCCCCCCCACAATTGTGGTAAAAATCTATTTTCTGTGACAGGTTTAGGATCCATTATCAGAGCAAAAAACAGGCCTGTAAAAGTAATATTTTAGGAGTCTCTACTGAATTGCCTGGAAACAAGAGAGGTGGGAAATGGGTGGGAGGGCTAAATAAATTGACAGATATGCGTTTTTCATCATTCCCATGAAGGGAGTCGAGGTGTAGTCGCTATGATGGAGGTTTCATGTCAGCTAAAGTATGAATACCATCAGAAACACAGAGATAAAGATGACCAAGTTAGGCTAAGAGGAGAATACAAGAACGCTCCACTAGTATTTCTCAGACGGGGAAGCATTACAGTCAGTTTCTGCTGACATATTCAGTTGAGTGTTGAATTGTATGTTTATAGTGATAATTTAAGAACCATGATCTGGTGGGAAAGACTGCTCCTACGCTCACCACATACTTGTGGCCGGTGTCAGGAGGAGGAGAAGGAGGAAGGGTGAGTGATGGCTGGAGTGCTTACAAAAGCTTGGTGGATTTCCATTAGCAGAAATGACACCTTAGACAATAAGACCCCAATCTTCCATCCTGCAGACATGTGGCAGTAAGAAGGCCAGGAGCCAGAGGAGAGGGGGGGGAGGTTGACTGAGAGCCAGCTGGACTTGCAAGATCTACTCCTTGGAACACATGATTCACTGCAGTGAGTAAGGCCAGCCACACAAGAATCACAAACACCGTCACACAGTCTAATTTTACAGCACTGAAGTTTACCGTGCAAACTGTTTGAGACCCTACATGGACAAAAAAAATTAAAGAGGTGTAATTTCACCTTCTGTATTCCCCCCGGCATCCTTCTTAATGTTATGAAGAGGCTCTCACTGGGATGCAAGGCTGACTGATCAATACTCAAGAGCAATAAATCGTTTGTTCAGACTAAATAAAACGAAGGGTAAAAGATAACTCGCTGCCCCCCCTCTTAGTCGCATTCATGCTGAATGACTTATTTCCAAGAAACGTATGAGCACATCTCTGGTAAACACAAGATTTAAAGTGGTGCTTTTGTGTGATTCTTTGTGGAGAAACTCAGTTTCACAGATCTGCCGATTAAATCGACAAATCCATTAGAGCTGCACTATTTTGAAAAAATATCTAATTGCGATTGTTTTGACTGATACTGCAATTGCGATATGATTTGAGATATTAGAGGGAATAATAATTTTTACATCGTTATTCTCATATTCATTGAAAAACAAGTCTGTAGAATATGATGTGTCGGCCAGGACATCTCTGCAGCTCGGCAACATTTAAGTTAAAATGGTGTTTTGACAGAAACAAACAAATATTGCGCCTCCTGTGATGTGAAAATTGCAGTAGGCCATATTGCAATTTCGATACAATTTTGATTAATTGTACAGCCCTATAATCAATTAGTCGACAAAATCGTATGAGTGTTAGTCCATTGAGAATTTTTGGCTTTTAGAGTAAGTTGCTATGACCCAGTGCCATCACATGAGGCACACAAATAGATCATTTGCTATTTTTTTTGCTCTAACTTTAAGGAAAAACATTAATTAATTGACCACTGCTTCTTAGTGTCAGAGGTTCTCTTCATCTAGCAGACAGGCGGCTAAAAAGGTGCTAAAAGGCCACTGCAAAAGGATAATAATGCACTTTAATTTAGGGGTTGGAGCCGAGGCCAAACCGCACTCCTCCTGTGTTATGACAACAGTTCTCGGGCCAGTCAAGCAGACCACAGGTTGATGTGCTATAAATCTGCTGGACCAAAACTGTGAAGCAACAATCCCACACAGATCTGAAAAGCTTTCCGGAGGACAAAGACCAAACGCTGCTCTGCAATAAGCCTCCTATACTGTCGACGTCCTTCTTCATCCTCCTGTGTTCTTTATGATTTTGACACACACCCTCTCAATTATTTACCTTTTCTGCCTGGTCATCAGTTTCTCATTTATTTGACTCATTGTAACATCTCAGTGCTGACAAAGGCCAAAAGTTGCAGTATTGCTGCTCCTTTTCCCACACATGGTAGCAAAAGGAGGAGTGCTTACTAAGAAAACCCGCAGCGCTTAAGTGGAGCAGCCTGACTCTTGTTATCCTGAAGTGGTGCTTTGCTGAGAGAAGCAGCCTCATTTTTGTCCCACCTCAGGCCCCCACGTCCACCACCATCATGTGTTAGTCAGTTGTGAAGAGTACATTTTGTGTGCTGGCTCGCAGGAAGAGTAAAACAGAATCCTGTCAGAGGGACGAGGTGTACGAAAGCATTTAATGGGCTGGAAGTGACCCAGGTAGTCTAGACGGGACAAGCTCATGTCTGACTGGGCAAATTAACCTTTACAGACGCCAGAGGAACCAGTTCAGTGCCATTCGTCTTTTTTTCCTCAACTGCAGACTTGACTTTTTGCATTTCATACAGCATTTTAGAGCTGAAATACTTAGTATATTAGTTAATAGTTGTTAATTTCTGATGATCTATTAATCATTGACGTTATTTATTGAGCAAAAATGCCAAATATTTGTTGGTTCCAGCTCCTCAAATGTAAAGATTTGCTGCTTTTTTTCTGTTTTATATCATTGTAAACTGAATATCTTTGGATTTTCAACTGTTGGTTGGAAAAGACAAGTCATTTAAAGATGTCAGTTTGGGCTCCAGAAAGTTGAAACGGACATTTTCCACTGAAAAAAATAAGGCTTTCCTCGACCAAAGAAATTCTTAGTCAACTTACAGACGATTTTGTCGACTAATTGATTAGTTGATTTAATCGACAGATCTGTGAAACAGAGTTTCTCCACAAAGAATCACACAAAAGCACCACTTTAAATCTTGTGTTTACCAGAGATGTGCTCATAAGTTTCTTGGAAGTAAGTCATTCAACATGAAAAAAATCATTTAAAAAATGAGTAATCGACTAAAGAAATCTTAGTAGACTAAAACCAAAATGTCTGATTAGTCGACTAATTAACTAAGAGGGGGCAGCCCTATAAAAAATAATCAATAGCTTAACTGATAAAGGAAAATAATCACTTGTTGTGGCCCTACAGCACAGTTTCAGCTGGCACTATAACACAACAAACACTATAGCTGAGACATTAAGACTTCAAAAAGCACAGCCTCTCTTAAGAGTTCAAAAATGTTGTCTTGCAACTAAAAGTGGAAAATCCCTGATGCCTTCGCTTCACTATCTAGAGAGCAGTACAGCACAGGATGTGAGAGCTGCCAAATGTAATCAGAGGTCAAAACAGGAGTGAAACTGAGTGATTTCCATGTTGTTCACTACATCAACCTTTTGCTGAGTCCACTCGGTTCCCAGCCGGCCCAGATGGACTGTGTCTGTGTCAGGACACAGCTGCCATGGACATGGGAGAAGCACAGCGGTGATAATTGGTTTTATACTGTTAACTTGGAGTGTTACGTTGATTTTCTATGCTTTTCCACTGTATGGGACACACCGCTGTCAGAGTTTAAGTTGTGCTAAAGAGACAATGTTAATATTACAAAGTAGCAGATATAATCTTGACAGCATAATATCGTTCTTAAACTGTAGACTGTAATAACAAAAATAAACTACAGAGGGGGTGGGGATGAAAACAGTCAAATACTATACTGAGGACTGAACTTGTCTTGGAACAGGAAATAGCCTCTGTGTGGCCATCTGACCGGATACGCCACAGCAAAAAAACTCCAAATAAATTAGTATGGGAAAAACAGAAGGGGCCAAAGGTGAGCTGCACTTCGCTGAAAAAAAAAAAAAAAAATCTCCACCGACTTTCTCTCTCTGTTTTTTTTTTTTCTATCTTCCAGTACCTCTCGCCCCTCCCTTTCTGCTGTCTGGAGCGAAGGCCAGTTGGACAGGCCTCGTCTCTTCCTGTCCCATCTGATTCTCTCTGCTGTGCAGCTCACGGGGAGTCAGCAGAAAATTTGCACAGGAAATTGTAAAACTCAAAGGTTGCCCGGATAACAAAAAATGAAATGCTTCCGGGCCAGACCAGCTGTAAGTCAGCTCAGTCAGCTGTCATACACACAGTTACAGTTAAGAACTTTCCAACTGTCCGTTAGCTTAAAAGGGACTGTATGTACAATTTAATCGTTTTTTATTGCCAGTGTGTGAACAGGTTGTAACCTAAAAAATGAGACCTTCCGTGACCTTCTGGGTTTCCTCTATCATCCTGTAAACTGCTTTTAATGTGAAGAATGCGGGCTGGTTTTTCCAGGAAAATCCAACGGATCTGACCTCATACGCGCTCGCGAGTGCCTTTACTCTCTCCGCTACAGGGTTAACAGTGTGCAACCACAGCTAACGTTCTGTTAGAAATGGAGTCCGCTAACACCAACAATCAATCAGCCCCCGCCACAACTCAGACTCCAACACAAACTCCACAGAAGCACAAAAAATACAAAGTTATATCAAGTGAAGCCCGTCTTGCAAAACAGGAATGTGACCGATGTCCGGGGGAGAAACTAGCGTTGTGGGAGTGTGTGTGCACGTGGGAAGTGAGTGGTGAAGCAAGAGAGAGAGCGGTGGCGAGTGTGTGAGAAAACGAGCGAGCAGTGGAGCAGAAGAGAGATAGTTGAGCTTTGAGAATATCAAGTGAACGTACAGTGGAAGTTGCAGTTTGTAAGGAAATAAATGCTGCAGCTCCTCAAGACCAAAAGAGGTTTCCTGTGTCTTGTTTCCCTGCTGCTGAGTGGATTGACGGGGGGGTTAACTCCGGAGTGAGTAACGTTATCGACTCCGGCACAGGAGACCAAAACTACGGTGTCTCCCCTGTGTCGTCTGACCACGGTCGGGAGGCTAAAGCAGGAAAAGTTAACACCAATCACCGATCAACATCGGCCTTCGATTCATAGAGGGACCTTCGTTTGGTAAGCTAACATTACTGCCAAGCATGTGAAAGATATAGTGAGACTGTGGCTTTAGCTGGCTAATGTTGCTAACGTTAATCAACACGATGCCTGTCAATCACATTCAGTCTCGTGTGTGTCGCTTCACTGTTTTGACCGATGCTCACTCACTAAGTTCTGCTTTTTGCAAGCAATAATGCTCAGTGACACAAATACAACATTTGTCCTGAATTTCTCCAAAGCTGAATTAAGATTTATTACAGAAGCAGCAGACACATTCCTAACTAGGCCTGAAAGGCTACAGGCCTGTTTATCTGCTGTCAAAAACAGCCTCTTTGTATATTTACACTGAATAAAATGTGTTATTTGTTCGTCTCATTTCATAGAACTGCGTCTGACCCAGTAGACTTCAGAAAAAATGAAAAAGCTTCATTCCTGCCAAATTAAAAACAAGGTCGAGTGCTACCTGTAGAGGCCAATAAAAACAGGAGAGCTGCCACTGGAGCTCCTGATCCTGCCGGCTCAACACAGTCAAGTGACAAAGACAGAACAGGTGTTCAATGACCCTGTCTGAGACAGACTACTGACTACTGGAGACAGAGACTAGGGAGGCAGGGGCAAGGGGCGAGGTCTGAGCTGAGGAAAAGTGGGCGTTAGCAGGTCAGAGGTCACTGGGGTCCAGTGACCTCTGACATCGTGGAGCCAGCGATGGTAGATATCGATAGTGTGTGTGTGTGACCCTTGGGTACTACTTCCACCATGGGGGACAGTTAAATTTGGACATGATATTAGTAGAAGAGATCGTAGACAAGCAAGACAGTCATGTGAGCACGAGTATGCTTTGGTGTGTGCCTGTGTTATAAGCCTGAGACAGATTGATAATCTCTGTTTACTAAACATTAGTGTGAGACCGATGAAGCCCAGGTTCCAAGGACACGACTCCAGAGCTAACAGTGAGTAACTACCAGTCAGGAGACGTGACTCCGGCATGCAGAGCTCAGAGTGTGTTTAATAAACACAACAAATTGCCAGGGATAAAAACAAAATGAGAGGAAGGACATGATTAGCTACGTTTGATGTAGAACATTTCCAGAGCCTTTTCAAAAACAGTCTTACAGGGAGATGTTTTTGGTTCAGCAGGTTGGGCACCTTCAGGAGGGCCAACTCATTCCCTTAACTCTTCGTCACAGCTCATCTCACATTTGCCTCACGACTGTTTTCCACATCTCGACTAAAACCATGAACATCGCTCTGCCAGCTGTCCTGTAAACGAGTCAAGTCGTTCCACTTACTGAACGTTTTGCAGATGTCGGACACGTTCTTGAAGACGCGGTCCGAGAAGTTGACCTTGACCTTCATGTGCTTCATGTTGGGCAGCTGGAGGCGCAGCAGCTTGTGCTGCGGCGTGAAGAGCAGCCTGGCGTCGGCCTGGATGCCGTACTTGTCCAGCGTCCAGTGGGTTTTCAGCAGCCATGTCTTCTTCTTCTCCCACCACAAGGCATGGTCTGACCAGTCCTTCTTCACATCTACGGAGGGGAAGAAAAAAAGAGTAGAGTGGATGAGTTTTGGGAATAACTGAATAGATGCAAAAGAGAACCAGGCACACACTACACGAGAATCAAGTCAATTTTGGGCCCGATTCCCCCCTCCCGACAATCGTCAGCACAGCCCGGATTTTTGGATGGTTCTAAAGATGATCTTTCCAGATATTCCTGTGGTCTGAGAAATATTAAGTGTTTTTTACATCTCCCCGATCGGCTCGGAAGTCCATCATGGCCGCACCGACTTCAAATCATAAATGTTAAACATGTTCAATATTTACGATCGGATATCCTGTTGTGTGTGGTGAACCCTGAGGACAGCTGATGGCGCAGTCACCGTGGGAAAGAACGATAGCCAATTGAGAACCAAGCCGACTGAAGAAAGAAGGACAACAACCGCTGTCATGGCGGCCGCGGCTAATGCATGAGCTAATGCAAAATGCGAAGCATAAAGTAGTAAGATGGAGCTCAGAAATGGAGGACCAACTTGTTGATTTGTGGCAACAGCACAAGTGTTTATTTAACACGTCTCCATGACTTCATCCATATTTTTTCTTCGTGAATTTTCAGTACAAAGTAGTGCAAAAGCTAACATCGCTAAATCTTCCTGCCCGTCTTCCGCCATGTTTGTTTACACTAAAGTCACATTTGATTGCAAGACATTTTGCGAGATTTACGTTTTTTGAGTCAGGACTCTTGTTGTTCATGAATCGTAATCCGTTAGTGTGTGGTTCGTTGTTTTGGCCAAATCGTTGCTCTCCAAACCAAAACTGTTAATTTTACCATAACCTGTCGTTATATGTGGGGTCTCTCACATTTTAAAATTCTGTTAAGATTTGAAAAATCTTTTAGTGTGGGCCAGCCTTTAGTTGCCATATTTATCTATTGACAGCAAGGTGAAGATATCGTTGACAAATGGAGAGTGCAACTAGAGCGTTCAGTCTGTATCCATCACACTGTACTGACCTGACCTGAGCTCATCAAATATGTCCCTCCAGAGCAGAGGGTCACATTTAAGGTGAAAGGGGGCAGAGGAAAGGATTGCACGGGGGCGGTGAAGTCAAAGTGAGAGGGAGGAGACGTGAAAGACGCGGCTGTTTGTGTGACACTGTGAAGATATCGGGTTCATACCTCCCTCTTTGTTCAAAAGTAACACTGTGATCCCTCTAAAAGCAGACACAAGCCACCCAAACCCCCTCATAGCTCCCAGGCTTTCGCTCCGAGGGGGCTCAGCAACAATGGGGACCAACCTGCAGTCTCATGGTGTGTGCGTCTGACTTCAAGGGGAAGGTGAAAACCGCAGGGATTTAAGGGAACTCAAAGCAGCTGTTTCTGCGGATCACCTTGCTTCTGTTTCTATACGAGCAGCTCTGTTGATAGGCTTAAGTTGTGTTTGAGCTGCCAATCAAAGCCAAAGGTAAAAGTGGAAAAGTGATAGAGTGTTAAAAATGTATGTAACCCCATACTGTGCATATGTTACTTTGTGTTCAAGGCCTTAGCAGACTATGATAGTCGAGATCGAGCGAATACGCCTTCAGTTTTTAGCCTATTATACTTTCAGATGTCCCCCCCCCCCCAGAGTAGTGATGTCATTACTCCGGCATTAGTCCAGGAAGGCACTTCCCAAAGCGGTGTCTCATTTCCTCCACCCACATACCCCTTCATCGCTTCTCCAGCCTATCCTCTGTCTCACTCTGTGTCTCTCTCTCCTCTCAGAGTCACTGTGGACCAGACACAGACGTCGGTTTGCACAGTCATCCTTTAATCAAAACAGTCGATCTGAGCTGTTTCGACATAAACATCGCTGCGTCAGCAAGAGTATTTAAAGGCACATATACCCTGATTTAGATTAAAAGGTTGTCATCTACAGCAGCATCATAAATAAACAGTCAGCTAGATGGTAAGAATAGTATACATACTGTATATTATATATATGTTTATGTCATTTCATAGCATATCATAACACTAGGTTAGCCACTATAAGAGTTTAGGAAAGGTCTTGTTTTAATGTGCCAACTCTAATAGTGAGTACTTCTCTGCCATACTATATCTCTCAATAATACTTCAATTTATCATGTCAACTACCTTAGTACTTTACTGTAGGGCTGCAACTAATGATTTATCAATTAATTGTTTAGTCTCTATATAATAGAGAAAAATAGAGAAAATAGTGAAACAGGCCATCACAAGTTTTGAGAACTCAAGATAGCATTAACTTTTTTTCCTTTTTTTTTTTTTTATAACTTTAATTTCCAAGATGTGAGCCACCATCCTGACATATAACCAAGCTAGCCAGGAAAAAAAGAAATGAACAAAAACTGATGGGTAAATAATAATTGACCCAAAATATTGATGCTTTAGGTCCACAGGAATCAGAGATGTTTTCTTAAAAAGTTTCTCAATCCAATTAATCGATTATCAAACTAGGTGGCAATTCATTTAATAGTTGACAACTAATCAATTAATCATTGCAGCTCTAGACTGTATTTAGAGCAAATCAATGCTGAACATTGCTGAGGTTAAAAACAGAGCCTCATTAAGAAACACATCTACTTCTGTATTCAAGGCTGGTAGCACATTATCTAAATGTGGCATCAATACACTACATTTATGTATTACATGAGGAAGGACACAGCTACTAATGGACTACAATTACTGTCTGATACACGGCGAGCAAACAGCAGTTACGAGACATGGCGGTTCGGATTTTTTTCCATCATAATCCAACACTGACTGATGCACGTTACTTCAGCTCATTCTGAAAGGAATATGGTCACAATGTTAAAAAGACAGGGGGAACGATGTTGAATGTTGCCCTACGTTGACCTCCTCCATCTGTCAAACAGCTTGGTGCCATGGTAACCTAAACCTTGGAGTGTCCCTCTGTTTCCCTGTGCTGCTATTGTTTTCCCTGACCTTAACTTTACATAGGGGCATCATCCATATGCATTGTTGACACTCTCCATGCTGAATGAATGGGATTAGCGGGTGAGATTGGCTGCTTAGAACCAGGAAACAAGACCGCTGTGATGTGAGTAAAGCAAACTGGGATGAAGGAAGAGATTACACTGACTGTTTTAGAAGAAGAGCGGCCACCAGCATCTCAATGCAGATGTCATTGTGAAGGCCCAGGCCTGTGTGAATTGATTACGGGAGGAGTTGTTTGTCAAGCTGTTGGGTTTTAGACGGTTTACTGCGGGGATAAACACTTGGTACTTGAGAGAAAACATTCCAAGCTTTCTTCCTGAGACCCAGTGTGAGTTACTCTGGCAGCACGGGGGTCTAGCTGTCATCGCTCCACTCTGATGCCTCAGCTGTGCAGAACACAACTTCATTGCTACCATCAGAGAAAACTGCTCCCCTTAAGTGCAGTGCAACTATTAAAGGCTGAGAATAATGAGAGGGAGTGAGGAGAGGAAAATTGAAAGTAGAGCTGAATGTATTTTCATAAGTCTGCTCACAGTTTTTCCTCTCACAACCTTGTAATTTCTGGTGTCTGGGAGCAATGCAGAACAGCTAGCATTAACGTTTGGCACTCAGGTCTCCACCGCAGTCCACGTCCTATAGAAACGTCCTCATACTCAGCATGCATGACCACCATACAGTCTGTGGCAAGGCATGAATGCTGGCTGGTCCGAGTTACCCTCAACATGCTCTCAATGGCCCCTGTTTCCTTGTCACCGCCAAAACCTTAACGGACATAGCCTTTCCTTCTGCTCGCTTGTGTCATTACGCAGTGGTTCGATGTGTTGTGATTGGACGAGGGCGGCTCGCGTAGGCGTCCATTGGGTTCTTTCAGCAACAAGGTGGTAACTCAATCTACAGGGAGGGAGGGAGAGAGGGCCAATGGCATCTCCAAGCTAAAAATACAGCCTGCCAAGCCTGACGTAATGCAGCAGCCAGAGGAGCGGGGGCCTAAGTAATTGGGTACATTAAATGTGGACCCACAGCCT
This sequence comes from Sebastolobus alascanus, assembly GCA_916701645.2. Lineage (NCBI taxonomy): Eukaryota > Metazoa > Chordata > Actinopteri > Perciformes > Sebastidae > Sebastolobus > Sebastolobus alascanus. Next base: position 1,077,647 of record CAKAOJ020000134.1, on the reverse strand, counting down.
CTCAGTAGAGTGATATGTGTGTGTGTGTGTGTGTGTGTGTGTGTGTGTGTGTGTGTGTGTGTGTGTGTGTGCACAAGGAGGGCTTGAAAGACAAGGGGAGGGGAAACAGAATGGGAAAACCATGTTTTATGACCTCTGCAGGATGTGAAAGATGATACAGAGATTGTGTGTGCGCTAGTTTGGGGATTTGTGGAAGGGAGGGCGTTCTTATCCATCCATTAACTACATTAGCTCTGCGTGTTTGTGCGTGTGTGTGCTTTAACAAGCTAAATTAATCCATAAATTATGTCAAACTGAGTTCTTTTCATTCACCACCATCGCCACCACCGCAGCTCTGGAACAAGACCACTTCCTCTGCTTTGTGCACCAGATACCACCGCGAGTAATACTGCTTTAAGAAGACATACTGAATGTTCTGCAAAGCAATTAAGCAAAAACGCAAACACAAATTGTACTTAACGTATTGTATAGAAGGCACAAAAGTACCCAGTTTGCAGGGCTTTAATTGGAATAATACAGGAAACTGAATTGTCCCTCCTCCCCATCACTCCTCTTTGCTGTCTCCATCCCTCCCCTCCTACTCAGTGGAGTATCTGTGGTGTTTACATTAGGAGGCAGCTATGTTTATGGAGGCCCGTCTGTGAGGGGGAGGGGACGGGACGACAGAGGAGAGGATGAGAAAGAAGGAACAGGAGAAAGGGTAAGAAAAGGAGAGATGAGGAGGATGAGCAGAGGACAAGGCAGGAGCTCTAAGTGGGGACACAATGATATGAGACAGAGTGAGCAAACGTGAGGAAGAGGAAAGTCAAAGTTAAAGTTTGCATGAATAAAATACTAAACGTGTAAATAGCAGCACATAAAATTGAAATTATGCCTAAGACAGACAGACAGTATGCATCTACTTGTTGCTGAGACACTCTCAGCTGTCTGCATTATTGGTTTATGGTTCTATAAACATTACTTGGTTATTTTTCTATCAAAAAGCTATTTTTCTGCATCACTGTTTTAAATGTTATTTTGCCAGTTGACATGTTTCCATTTGTTCCTGAAAAACATTATACTTTGTGATTTTGGCAGTTCTGTACAAGACATTTCAATAAAATACAGAACATAGAGATGGTTAAGTGTAGGGCTGCAACTAACGATTATTTTCATTGTTGATTAATCTGTCGATTATTTAGTTTTTTTTGGTCTATAAAATGTCAGAAAATGGTGAAAAATGTCGATCAGTGTTTCCCAAAGTCCAAGATGACGTCCTCAAATGTCTTGTTTTGTCCACAACTCAAAGATGTTCAGTTTACTGTCATAGAAGAGTAAAGAAACCAGAAAATATTCACATTTAAGAAGCTGGAATCAGAGAATTTTGATTTCTTTTTCTTAACAAAATTACTCAAACTAATTAATCAATTATCAAAATAGTTAGCGATTAATTGAATAGTTGACAACTGATCGATTAATCTTTGCAGCTCTAATTAAGTAGAATTATGTAGAATTAAGTACAATACACCCAGACTCCTGAGTTGATTTTCTGAAATGTTAATAATAAATGCAGAATAAGGAAAAACATTTCATCATTGAGATGTGGCTTGGGGCTAGAAAGCAATACTCATATTTACTCTTTATTTGGCTTCAACCAGCAAAGCAGTGACCGTCCGCTGACGCCTAAAGCAAAATCCAGGCTCATCTCTAGCATCATTGATGGAGGTGATTTAAGAGCGGACACACTTAAAGGTCAGGACTTTTCCACTGCGTTTGCACGGTTAGCCTGAAAATGTTTTTCATAAGCTGTCAGTGCAAAGCTGTTAGCCATCAGTGATAACCACGGCCACGCAGTGCGAGGCTTTGTCATTTTCCGCCATCAGCTGATAAAAACATTACAGCTGGGTGAGGCTGGTCATGCCGTTTCCTTGGCGACTCCTGGCTGACGCCGCAGGGGCAGTGGTGCGAGGCGACAACTTGTTTTCATACATAACAAAGGCACAGAGATGCAGGTTTGTCAGTCTTATTCTCTCCCTCTCTAGCACACACATGCAGTTTATCCCGCTCTACAACATGAAAGCCCGTCTCTTTCTAAATATATTCCACGTCTGAGGCGGGGTGAAGGTCGGTATTGACAAGCAAAGATACAGGAAGCAACTGTTCTGCACTGTCCTTAAATTAGATCAACTGTAAACGGCCTTCAGGCACTCGCTTGCGCCTCGTGCAGTCGTGCTAGATAGTATCAACAACATCAGATACCCAACGTGTGTACAACGAGTTTGATAGAGACAGGTGATGACATTATCTGTATGGCAGACACGAGATAGAGTCACACGGGATTACAGTGGAAGATTATCACTATATGTCAGAGACAGAAGTGACAGCAGACGAGCAGACGAACTTGTGACGAATGATCAACAGATAAACTAAACCCAGAAGTCATACTTCAAGTTCATCTGCTCTATCTGGTACACAACCAAGAGCGTGTAATACTGGCAACTAGGGCCGGGTATCGTTTAAAAAATTACGATGCCAGTACCAACACCATGTGTGATATGACGGTATACACTGTTCGACGGTAGAAATGTGTCCACCGGTAGAAATTTGGCAATACCGTTTCCACCGCGGTAGAAATTCTCACGTGATCTTGAGATCTTGCGAATGCGGCTCCCTTGCAAGGTAACGTGATGTGGGCAGACATGGAGGAGGAGAGTGAAGTTGTAAATACAGAGCAGGAGGAGGCATCCCAACCAACCCAAGATGAGGAAGAACTGTGGTTACATGATTACCAGACATTTGCACACTGTAGTTCATTTTGACAGTGTTTTGTCACCTTTCTGAAATGAAAGATGAGCAAATCCTGCAGGAAAAGTTAAATCTTTTTTTCTTTTGGTATCCTCTAAAATACAAATTTGTGTGATTTTTATATCACTGATGGAAGTCTGTTAACCTTAAAACCTTTAACACTTGAAATTATCGTTCTCAGGAACCTTAAAGCTTCAAATTTGAAAGAATTTTAGTCTTACCGTCTCATGTGAGGCAGTTGTTTTTGTTTGTATGGAAGTTCCGCATAAAAGAAGAAAATAATCAAATGTGATGAATTACAGTATGGTTACTTATTTCAAATCATCTCTTAATTAAATTTACATAACAATTACTGTACGCTTATAGAGATTGACTGATTGAGCAAAACCATACAAATGATAATTTTTTCTAGATCTGGGCACAAAAAGGGTTGATTGCCGGTATCGTTTGACTGGAGAAGTTTTGATTCTACTTGGTACTGGGTTATTTCAGAGTATCGATACCCAGCCCTACATCATGTCCTCCCGACTCTGACACCCGTAGAGGTGAAATCATTGATTAATATTTGATCTATTCCAGCTGTGTCCTTCGGGGTTTTCACTAACCAATACCATTTAAGCTCAAGAGCTTTCCATTGACACCCTGAGTTAAACGAGGCTAGCTGAGCTTATTTCAGTCAGTTATTATACAACAGCTCAGTGTCCTGCCAATAGTCAATCCAACAGGCCATTAATCACTGGCATTAAATATGCAAAACATGTCTGATCCCTTTCAAGCTGTCAAACTTTACCTGACAAAGCATTTAGACAAAAGGGACACTTAGTGCTGCCATTAAAGATTTTTAGGCTGCAGAAATTAGAAACAAAAGGTTCATCAAGGTTGTGGCCGGTGTCAGAGATACACAGTTCACTTAAGTGAGAGATCCTTTAAGGTCATGGCTGGCCTAAAAGGAGTCAGGGGACGTTGTGGCAGATATTGATTCAACTCAATTCACCGCATATATACACACAGTCCAAATCTAGATAACTTCTATTTTTCAGAGAAGAAGATGCTCTCTGATTGACAACACACACACATAAATCCAAAACACGCTCCTCTATCTATAGCCTAAAGAATACAGGATGAGCTAGGGCTATGCTTCAGGAGAAGCCCTGCCAAGCGCTGGTAACACTCAGGCATTACATCTGAGATTGGACAGTACCCAACCTTTGGTGCATCATGGTTCAGGTCTCGCTTCACCTGACAGCTCTAGAGGATGAGATCAACCTGCTTTGCTAGAACTGAGGTCAACAGGTGAAGTGGTGGAGGCAGAACCAGGCCCTATATCCAGTAAAAGACAATAAGGATATATACTCAAGAGTGGAGTGAAATCTTAACAGGAAATCTGGGAGCATCCAGCCTGTTAGAGTAAGAAGAGAGTGCAACAGTACTGGCTTTGATGCATTAGGAGAGGCCAGGAGGGCTTTTAGAGGAAACCTCCTTAGAGACAGATAGTTTGTATCCATTTGTGTCATAATACAAACACAGCAAAACAGTGGGGGGTTCTCCCCCTCCACCCTGACACAGCTTGATACAATTAAATGTTCAGGGACCCGGTGGAATAATGACATTACAAAGAAACTCTGGGACTAAGATCAATGGAGCAGATATGGCAATATTCATCTGTCCTTCTATCCATGTACGCATCCTGCCAGACGTCCCCTCAGGACCGTGATAAGCCGTCCCACTGATCTGCCTCTGGGACTTCAAGAGGAAGCTCAGTTGCTCTCCAGCTTCTAGCTGAAGAGGACTTTCATGGTGAAATTACACTCGAGGCCGCTGAGCACAATTGCTTCCAGGTTCAATATTTGGACAATCTACAGCAGCACTGAAACAATTAGCAATTAATAAATGAACACACTAATCTCATAGTCAATGAATCACTTTCATGCAAAGAAACTTTCCTAGTTACAGCTATTTAATTGTGAACATGTTCTGCTTGTTTCTTTTTATTATAAATTTGGTGCTGCAACTAACGATTATTTTCATCGTTGATTAATCTGTTGATTATTTTCTTTTCTTTCTGATTAATCAATTAGTTGTTTGCTCTATAAAATGTCAGAAAATGGTGAAAAATGTGGATCAGTGTTTCCTAAAACCCAAGATGACGTCCTCAAATGTCTTGTTTTGTCCACAACTCAAAGATATTCAGTTTAATGTCATAGAGGAGTAAAAAAAAAAAAAAAGAAAATATGGAATCAGAGAAATTTGACTTTTTTTTTCTTAAAAAATTACTCAAACCGATTAATCGATTATCAATTTTATTCGAAATCCATTAATTTAATAGTTGAAACTAATCGATTCATCTTTGCAGCTCTATATAAATTGTACATTTAGTGTTTTGTTTTACTGTTGGTGAGACTAAATAAGTCATTTGAAGACATAATTTTTGATAACTTGTGATAACGATTTTCATCATTTTAACTTTTTCAGACTAATGCACGTGCTGTGAAGCAGATGATAAAAGGCAATCAGAGGGAAACGGTGTTGACTTTAAATGATCTAACATTTAAGCTCAGAGTGACAGAGCTGTAATGAAATCATTTAAACAATTTTATCTCCGTCACAACTTCCTTAATAAAGCCTCATTCCCTTGGTTATGAAAATGAACACCTCGCTCTGTAGGGAGAATACAGGGAGAGACTGTGAGGCGGGAACAGGTTTAAATGAATGAAATGGGTGCTGAGAACTTAGACAAAAACATCATATCAGTTTACTCCGGTGGCACACAGGTGTGTGGTGTTACAACAACAATGTGCTGCTCTAACATTTCCTTCCAATGGATCTGCTGCGCTGCCACTACAGGAAAGTGAGAGGGACAAAAAGCAACAGTTCATATTCCCAGAGGAGCCATGAATGTTTGTTCCACGGCATGTTTAAGATGCCAAACATGACTAATTAGAGCGTCCCTAACAAGCACAGCAGTCCTTCCATGAAAGAGGACAAAGAGTGATAGAAAAAATGTATTTCAAATATGGCAAATTAATCATGCTGTGCTTTTCAAATATAAATTTGTCAAGTGACCACAATTTCTAGATACCTTACTACCCTGTTCAGCATAATGCATCAGGTGATATTTGGAGCATTAACCCTTTAAAAACGGACCTCAGACAGATCGTTGTTTGCATGATCCTGTTTAAATCCATCTAAATTAAAAACCATAATAGCTAGAGCATTCATTCTTTTTGCAGCAGAAAGCTAAGGCTTCGGTCTTTAGCATCATCACGTTGTACGCTCGTGATGACCTCATTAAGTTACGTTACGTGCGGAATGTAATCAAAACGCCTTTGCACTCGATCTGCTCATAAAAATGAGCATATCTAAAAAACAAAAAAAAATGTGCATAGTTCAAATAACTTATGGAGTGTCAAGAAATATTTTGTTCATGTTTCTACATTTAGAAATCTTTTGGATCAATATTTTTGAGTTTATTTAGTAACATGTTATGAAAAAACATGTCCAATTTTAGTATTTTTTTAATTTATGACACAATTTCAATACTTTTGTCAATTATTATGGATTATTGGTTTAAATAACCTGTTAATTTAGGTTATACAGATTTTAGGGATATGAAGAATTTGAAGATACTCCAAGAAATGACATCACGATAAGCAAAATTACCAATGCAGGCACTGGCGGACCATTTCTATTGCAGAGTTCAAAAAGGTTAAGCAGTTGATACTCTTCCCACGTGACCATTCATCGAGGGACTACATTGAAACTGAAAGCTGCCAAAGTCAAATTTATTTCAGTCTTAACAGAAACTTGGTAGGATAGCACAGATTTACTACCACAGCTGGTTTCTTTCCTTGACACCGTCTCCTTTAAATTCTCTATCATAGTACTAAAGCATCAGCCAAGGACTGCTCATTTATCTAGTCCATATGGTGGCACGCGTGACATTCTGACTTCATTTTTCATTCAATCCACCGTCTGTGATGCCAAGCAGAATATTGACAGAAAGAAATAATAAACATATTCTAAAAAATCATTTTAGTTTGTGTGTGCTGCTAAAATGAACTCTCTATGTATGTAAATATATAGGCCAGTGTGTCCATGTGTGAGCACAAGTCTGAGTGTAGAACAGCACAATCACTGCAGCATCTTGCTGGTGAAACAGGAAAGCTCTGGCCTGGGCAGGACCGCTACTTAGACTAACTACTTCCTGTCAGAGAGATTAGAGAGCTGGACGATCACACAGGCTGCCGGGCCGTTCCTCACTTCATAATGCCAGACATTTAAGATGGCTCCACAGTCACAATAATGAGTCTCATTACACACCGTGATATATCTGAACTGTGTGTAATGGCAAGCTGATATGAGGAGAGGGAAAGTGGTTATAACCATCTATCAAAGAGAAATCTCCCACTCTCCTGGTGCGTGATATTGAATGTAAAGAGTTCACAGCTCTCACATCGTTAGGACAGATATGACTTCAGTATTTAAGCTCTTCATCTCGCTCTCTGTAGGGACTGAAGACCCATCTTTCCCCTCAGCCCAACAGCATCATATCCTTCAAAATGCCATTAACACTGAGAGGGCCGGAAGGCGGGAACGCAAGGAAGGCACAAGGAAGAAGGCGCATAAAAAAAGACCAGAGGAAGTTCAGCATCCTGTGTTAAATCGCGTCTGTTTCCTAGCGAAACCTGCACTCCATTGTCAAACCGAAGCCATCTCCCTTTGGTCACCACAACGGCCAGCAGACGGCATCGAGGCATTGCATAAAAAGGACACAGAACTGAAATAGCTGACAGCATTATCTTGAAAACAAAAGTTTCTCAGAGGAAAGTCACTCATAACTTTAACTTGCTGTTTTGTAATATGTGCCTCTTGGGTAAAGTTATTGTTACTTACAAATACATTTCACACATGATTTGCTCTGACAAAAATTGAAGTGAAATGTGGGAGGACGGCATTCGCCGATTCACTTGCAATGTGAATATGTAGGTCATCGCAAATACAAAACACACATTTTCACTGACACGCAGGGAAAGTTCTCTGCGGCTGGCTGGCTGGTGGTATGTCAGCCAAAAAACTGCCGGCCCCTCACTGGAAACAACCACATGAACTATCAGAGTCACACTAGGCAAATTAGTTTGCTCAACTTCTATTTATGGAACATTGAACAGTCAGCGTACATGAACCTGGTCCAGAAACCACGAGAAAGCGAACAATGTGTACTTCAAGGTCTATTGGTTATTAAGCCTTGCTACGTGGCTGGAGGAGCAGATCAATAGCTGCCAAAAAAAAGGGAGACAAAATTTAAAAAATACATATTTGGATGAAGGGGGAGCGAGAGAGGAGGGTGAGCGCAGAGAGAAAGGAACAGAGGGAGTTGACAGGGAGAGGGGGGAGGTGGATGAAGCAGGCAGCGGAGAATCCAGCAATGACGGCAGCGACCAGAGAACAACATGCCAAACACTGGAGGTCATTTCCTGCTTCATCGAAGACTTTTATGGAATTCTAGCAGCGTGGCTAACGTCACAACGAGGAGAGACAGAGAGAGAAAGCTCGGGCCCTTCTCAGTCCACACACCTCCCTCCCCCCTCTCCCTTTCCCTCCCATTTTCTCCTCCATCCAGTCCCTCAGCTGTCTTTTGTGAGGCTAAGCAGAGCCAATACTACCAGGGTAACTCCAGCCAATCATTTACGTTTGCTAGCTACTCGTGCTGCTCAATTCCAAGACATGCCTTTTCAGTGGTTTGCACAATTAGCTAAAATGTGCTATTATCTATAGGCTTAACAGTCTTATGGTACATGTCAGCAGCCCCCGTCCTTTCCACTCTTCCCATTCATTGTCTACGTAAGCAGTCGTGCATTGCATTCTGGTAGCGTTGGCCGCTCCTCATTTGCGTTAAGTTGAGGTCTAGGCTACTTTATGCAAATCACGGGCGTCCGGCGCGACCCACCGCCTATGGAAACTACCTAGAAACTTTTAAACTAACCGTTGTCGATCCAAAATAACGACAGATTCAGCAACTGCATGGCTTATTTCTCGTATAAAATGTGATATTTATCTTGATACAAGAGTAGAAAGTTTCCAAACGAGCCGCCATGCTGGTTCAGGTTTGAAAGCTGGGAGCAGCAGCCCACGAGGGGAAGTGTTCGTCCAATCAGGTGCATAGTGCCTTGTGTCTCGTGGCAGCCCATCAAGCGTCCAATGCTGGGAAGCGAGGCGATCCCTCGCAATAAAAAACACCCCTGTGGACATGTATCATGAGGCCAACTTCTTTAGTGATAATGGTGTACTCCATGGGCATGGAGTACACCATTATCACCAAAGAAGCTGGCCTTTCCACCTCAACTGTGTGCAAAATAGCAACGCATTTGTGTGAAACACTGATTGCTTACTGTAAGCCTCAGTTTACTAGACTTACAAGCAATGCAACTTGGGAACAATCCCTTCAAATCCAATAAATCTGCCCGCCAGCTAATGTTGTTTGTGCAATATTTGTTTTCCCTTCTAAATGGTGATAGTAGCTTTTAGAGAGGAGGGCACCGCTTTTAGAAAACAACAACAAAGTCGGAGAAAAGCAGCAGTGATGGTAAGCAAGCAGGGATGAAAGGATAAAGGAGCGGGGGACCAGGCGGTGGGGAATCAGCTGGCTTTAAATACTGCTCTCCTGGAGGGCTGCAGGGGAAATGGAAGCAGCGTTCGCTACTGTGATCAATAGCTAAGTGCCTTCCTGGCATTTGTCTATTTAATCCATTATCGAAGGCCATTTGAGCCTGCGTGCGATGTGGACGAAAGACCCGCAGCTGACAGGAAGAGTTGAAAGATGGATGCAGGATACATGTGGGCGACAGACACACCCACTGACCAACTCAACCCTGCTCACATGTGGAAACACACGCACAAATACTACTAATGAGAACATAGGCCGTCATACAGAAGACAGCTGACGGGACATTTTCACACAAACATACTGCTTTTGCGGTTACAAATGTTAGCGGTAAAAAGCTACAGCATACAGCAAGAAATGTTTGATAAAAAAAAACAAAAAAAAACAGAGCACTGTCAGCCTCGTGGAAAGCAATTACTGAATCACAAGAGGTCCTTCATTTTGGAGTGTCAGAGACCGAGAGACGGAAAGAGAGCGGCGAAGGACAGAGAGAGATTTGTCATTGCACCAGGATGTCCTTTCAATGTGAGACTGACGCACCGCCTGCCAAAACTCTGTGGTATCTACGTGTCCTCTGTCACGGCACAATTTATATGTGCATGTACATTTGCACATGTACAGTGTCTATGTATAACCACCAGATCCAAGCTATCAGCAAACCCAACAGTGGATATGAGAAAACACCTCAGAGGTGTCCAGTGAGGACTGTCACCAGTGAGAGCTGGGAAGTATTAGAGACAGCTTACTGACATAAGAAAGACCTGAAGGGTGTCACATGAGAACAGTTTGCTTCCCATTTTCTTTAATCTCATAACGTTTAATCTCATTATCTTGCACAGATTGTTTCCACTCACCTCAGATTGCACACTAACACATTAATACATAGCGTGGTGTTGGTTTTTACCAGAAGGTCTTCACTGAAAAAGCATTTAGGATGTTATTTCTTTGGACAAATTTTAAGCGAGAGCTTTGTCTAAACTGTCCGAAATGAAAATGTATATTTTCTTGACTATAGGGCTCGATAAATCCATTAGTTGTTTGATCTATAAAATGTCAGAAAATGGTGAAAAATGTCGATCAGTGGTTCCCAAAGCCCAAGATGACGTCCTCAAATGTCTTGTTTTGTCCACAACTCAAAGACATTCAGTTTGCTGTCATAGAGGAGTAAAGAAACCAGGAAATATTCACATTTAAGAAGCTGGAATCAAAGAATTTTTACTTTTTTTTTTCATAAAAAAAATACTCAAACCGATAAATCGAGAAAAAAAAAAGATAGTTGGCGATGAATTTAATAGTTGACGACAAATCAATGAATCGTTGCAGCTCTACTGGACTACCAAAAGCATATCTACATTGCCTGTTCCAAACACAAAATATTGTGCGTCACATGAACAGTGTACAGTTTCCTGCACTGTGTGGCCATGTGGAAAAACCCACGTTGTCGACAGGTTAATGATTACAACGGAAAACAACGTGTTGACTGAGGGTAGGAGGGAGATGGCAGTCGAATGAAATGTCCTCACACTCAGTCAAGAGGCACAAATACACTCTCAAACACTCAAAGAGCAGCTTAATGTCAGTTGTGCTTCTCAGTAAGAGGGTCTATTACCTTTAAGCATGCTAAAGTAAGCTAATTTAACTGCAGTAATGATGGTAGTAGCAGGATAATGTGGAGGGAATTTAAATATGTTTAAGAGTAGTAACCAAGACTGAAATTACAGTACTTTTTTGATAAGACAGTGGAACAACCATGCACACCCACGTCCTGTTATTTTACTTTGGTGCAACACCAACCAACAGCCAACAAATCAAAACTGTTGTCAACTGCGGACGTCAACATCTCAAACCACCGGAATCCTGAACAGATAAAAAAAGGACAAGCCAGCAGCAAAACAGCTACATCCTTAAGAAAAGGAAAACAGAAATTAGGAATGAGGAAAACAAAAGGACAACTCCCATCACACCATAACGATGGTTGTCAACTCAATATAACTGTAATACAACTGATACAATTTCAAACACATGAAGCAAAATTTGATTTCTATAACAATAAAAACAAAGTTAGCACACTTTTATGCCTCATTTATCCAACTTTTATGACACAAATAGCCACCGCTGAAAGACTTTCCCCGCGCTACACCTCAGAGAAGGTGTCACATCAAGAGAGGTCATACCCTTCAACCAGACCTTAACAAAAAGCGCAAACACAACTCAAACAATGGATAAGGCCTTGAGTGGAGTTGAGGTGGGAGGACCGATGAATTCACGTCATCCCACGCGCAGCAGCAACGCCGCACTCGCCTAGCACGGATGCTGCTCAGCTGCACAGACGACCACAGAGAACAAAGACCTCAATTATGCGGAGCTCTAACAGGAGAGCTAAAAATGGGACCATGGGCAGGGAATAAAACCTTGGAGCGCTGCAGGAATGCCGAGCGCTCAAGCACCATCAACACACAACACACTGTCACTCCCAGATCGCACTGCCGCCACCGCCGCCGCCACTGAACTTTCTCCAGCCTCCGTGAAACAGGGCAGTGTTCAAGTGGCTGGAACAGAGGACTCTTATGCTTACTTGCACCCAAACTTGTCAAGTGCGTAACTGCAGTTACAGAACAGTGTGTGATACAGCGGGGGGAGGGACGCTGTGTATGGTTTCTTTATACCTTGGGTTACTGACCCATATACACTGCTGGGTAACAAAGAGGAATATTAACCTCTGAAAGGCCAGTCCACAAACCAGCGTTTGAGCTGGTCTCATTAGATAGACTGCTGCACTGCATTAGAAAATTTATTAAACAAAACAGGTTTTTATCTCCAGAAGACAATAACGTAGCTTGTTCCCAACCGCTGATTTCATACATTTTCTCTCTCAGTGTTTCAGGGAGAAAGCAATCTTTTGAGTTCCCAGACTTGACAAAGTTGTCTGTTCTTAACTTTTGTCCAGTATTGAGAAACAGTTTGTGGCTTACGGTGGAAGAGTGGGATTTACTTAGTGGAATCTCACTTCTCAGAATGGTAACTATTTTGAGAAAAAGAGATATTTATAGCCCAACAAATATGAACAGATAACACAAGTCAGCCATTGACACACACTGAAATTCTGCTTTGGCAGGATGGTACAGGGTCATAGGTCAAAGGTCAAAGGAAAGGGCTTTCAGTGCCGCCAACCATATCCACTCTGAAATCTGAATTCTGCAGACTCTCGGTGGTTTGCGGTCATTTATATCGCGTCAAAATTAGTCAATAAAGACTAAGATCAAGCCTGTTTATTATACTTTAGATCAGCTGCTTTGTGAACTGCTCTGCCCCCTGCGTGACCGCAGCGTGCATGCATAAATACCTAGTTTCTCCACGAGTTTGAGCATGACTCCTCCGATGTGGATTTCCCCGGTTACCCTCAGTGACACGTCCCTGTGGAGGTCGGTGACATGCATCTTCAGCTCCCACGTCCCGTCGGCGTAGCAGCCATCGGGCATCCGGATCCCGTCCAGCGCCATCCTGCCAAACAGACACACACAGTCAGGAGGGGAGAAGGTCCAGCTAAACTTCTGTCACACTGGAGTGAAGAGTGACCTTTTGACCCTCCGGAAAGGAATACACATGGTGCAAAGCCCATGCATGTAAGGTCTTGAGACAGAACTGTACCGTGTTAGATAACAAGCAGACTCTAGGCTGATAATCTGCGCATGTACACTTAAGGAGTGTAAATTAACTTAGATTTACTTGAGTACTGTACTTGAACACAGTACTTTACTTAAATATTTTCATTTCTAAATATATGCTTCTACTCCAGGGAAACTATACATTTATACTCCATTGCATTTACAGTATCTGACAGCTGTAGTTGCTGGTTACTTTGCAGATTTTACATTCAAAATATGTGATTAGTTCATGAAACGATGCACTGCTTTAATCAAACCAAAAGGGAATTAAAAAAGGGAATTGGATTGGGCACCGCCTAGACATGCTATGCCATTAAAATAGTGCTTATACAGAAAAGCATCAATACTTTCAAACACTATAAACACATAGAAAATGTGTCTACCATCAGATATTTTGCCATACCATTATACAATACTGTGGTAGCTATCCTTTTTAAGAAGGGGCACTCCAGAGATATCTAAGTTGGTACTTCTCAAACTGTTGTGTCATGTCTGGAAGAGTTATCCAAAGTCGAAAAAAAGTAACCCCGATGGTGTCATAGTGATGTCATCAGGGTTACTTTATGTCAGCTTGGACTGGGACCACAGATTTATATTAAAAACCCTGCGTTACACGGTGTGGAGTTTGAGAAACGTGGGCACGGTACAAAACAAAATCGTAGGGTACATTTTGTATGATTTTTTTAATCTAAGTGATAAAGTTTATCTATTTAAGGGGGGATACGATACATTGGATTTGACAAAAACAGACATTTCCACCTGATTTCTTTATCCATGCACAATTTTTCCATTGGTTTTCCATTGATAAATGGTTCCTATCTCGATATAGGCTAGGCATCATTTCTTTTTTCTCTATAATTTCACTTATGCTCATGTTGCAGTAAATACTCAGTACTTTTCATTTGTCAAGTATTTAATCCACACAGCTGTATACAAAAACAGGCTTTACCATGTTGTTATTGCATATAGACTAATTGAATTGCCAGAAAACATGCTGTATCGTGATATATATATCATTATCGAGATATGAAATAACCTATATCATGATAGAAGATTTTGGCCATATCGCCCAGCCCTAATATAGGTATCTCAATATCATGATATAAAATGACATACCATGATAGATACTGATAATGCCCACTTCTAACAAGGTTCATCCTTCTGTGTGAGTACTTCTACTTTCAATACTTATATATATTTAGTATGCTACGTATTGCAACTTTGAAAGCAGAACTTGTGCTTATAATGAAGTATTTTTCCATTATGCTATTGTTATTTTTACCCTAGTAAAGGAAGTAAAGTTAGAGGTACTTCTCCCATTATTAGCATGCTGTTATGGTAACACTACAGTGGTACCAGATGAGGTACTTTAGCTCACTAAAGAGGAGCTAGAAAGGGATGAAGGTGAAGTAAACCATCACTGTTTGGCTCTCTGCTGGGAATAAGACGCGCCCTTGTTGTGTGAAGTCACTGCCAAAAAGTAGCATTACAGCCTATCTGTCATCCTGTGATGTGAGGCTGTCCAGCAGAGAGAGTGGCCTGGAGATCAAAAACAGCCGACTGATACATTAAACACGGCGGAACAAAAGGCTACAAGTTCAACAAGCACCTCAGAAAGCCTTTATCTCCGCTACAGTGCCGGTTCACCTGTTATAAATAACGGTAAAGGAGAAACAGGGAGAGCGTTCATTATGTAAGCAGAGTCCGTACAGCAGCTCCCCCCGGCTACATGCTCACTCACATAGTTAAATCTGTGTACTCACCTTCACAAAGACGATAAAACCCTCCGCTAAAACAGTCGACTACACGGTACAGAGCAAGTTCCCCGTCTTTAAATCATGTAGAAAGTGTTTTTCAGGCGATAAAAACAGAAAGAAATCCCCGAAGAAGTCGCTGAAGAAGTGAAGTATCCCCAAACAGTTTTCCTGCACACAGGCTTCGGCTTAATGGAGTCCAGCCTTCCCCTCTTTCTCCCTCCCTCCCTCTTTCCAGCAGCGGATCACGTCACTGCTCCAATCCCACTTTTCCTTTCATATACTGGGAGTTTACTGGTTACCCCCCTGTCACCTCACACACACACTCAGGGACCTGTGAGTGGGAACTGTGGGTTACTTCTCCCTTTTTCACCTTTTTTTTTATTCACCAGAGAGACACTTTGTAGAATTGCAAGTCATGCTTCTTTATCATTATTTGACCAGTAATTTGGTCTGATAATCAGCCTTAACACATTTTAAAACTGTTAAGAACAATTTGAAAAGTGTTTCAACTTCTGTAATTCACTAAAGACAAAAAAGAAATCTGGTATTCATGTGATTATTATTATATATTATTTTTATTTTATTTTCTAACTACTTCACATACTGTTGGAGGGTTTAAACTACAGAAATCCTCAATATTTAATCATTTGATCGGATATTAAATCTTATTCTGGACCTTAAAGGTGTTATTGACAACATTTTTATGTAGACAAATAAAAATAATTTAAATAATAGTAGGGCTTGTCCTGAAAAATATTATTATGAATGTGAATTAATAATTTTTTTAAATTTGGCGGGTCCGAAATGAATGTTTTGTTTATCTCTGTGGAAGATATCTGACCTTTGGTTGCCACTTCTAACAAGGCTTGTGAGCCAATAGTAAAACAACATCGGTATCATGTGGTATCTCAGTTAGTGTGGAAAAACAGATAAATGGCGGTAAGTGTCTGGCAACTACTAGTTGTGAAGTAAATGCAATGGAACGAGGGAGGGAGAATGTGACATCTAGTGGCTGAATGTTATCAGTGTTATCAATAGCACCTTTAACTAGTTATTAAAGGCGCTGGCGAGTAATACAAACAATATTTACCTCTTGACATATTTGAAGAACTAACTGCAAAAATCAGTTAGAGTTTTAGTGTCAATAAAACTTTAGCTTGCTAAAACATAATAAAAAATATAAATAAAAATAACTCTAAGCAATACAGTATGTAAATGTGAACAGAATAAGGCAGGCTGGTGTTTTTACATGTGTTTTATTACAGATTTGGTCAAACTGCAACCCTCCACAGTACAAAAATCAACGCTATGTGGATAATGGACATGCAGTGAAGATCTCAAGCTGCCTTTTATGGCAATAATGCTGCTGAGCCTTGAAGCAGCAGCATCCGGGGACCTCTGGGTCTTTAGCCCCGGGAGTAACAGCACAAAATAACAAGGCATTCTGGCTTTGTCAGTAATACAGTTTTAATAACTGAAAGGTTTCTCCATTTAAGTGTTTTTCCTTTCAATGTAGACTCATTAATATAGACTAAAAGTCCCAGTGGAAGACTGTGAAGTGTAGAAATTAGCCAAGGTATACGGATATCTAATGACACATCACATAATGTTGAAGCAGCATGCTGTATAGCTGGTCCAGGTGGAAGTTTGTCAAACTACCTCACATACTGTTTGGGGTTTTAAAGTGAAGAAACACATTATATTTCATTATTTTTTTCTAATATATAAGCACATACAGCTGCAGAAAAATATAACCTCACAAAATGGAGAGGAGGGAAGTATAAAGTCGGCTACCAGTGTTTCCAAATTGCACTTAAGTACAGTAAATAGATAGTTACGTCACCTGATTTCACATATGAAACTCCTCCTGCATGTACAAACTATATTCAGCTCTCACACAAGGCCAGTCATTACCGGAAACTCATTAAATTACTGAAACTCAATAACTTTGATTTGCCAATAGACTTTAGACATCTAAAACTGTCCGCAGCAGTCTCCCAAATATAGCCCTGTAACTAAGAGAAAATAACCATGTGCAGGTCAACATTATGTGTTTAATGTTGTCTTATATGCACCAAATTCAAATTGTAATTGTAGATCATAGCTTTCTTCATCCATTAAATGCAAGACACTGAAGATGATATCATCTGCAGGTTGTTGCTCACGTCTTCACCGCTGCGGATGAATAATGGCATTTTATGAGTGCATTCAAACAAATGATCAGCTGGGGGCTGCTGTCTCCTTTCTTTCCAAAGCACAATACACACTCCAACACACACACACACACACACACACACACACACACACACACATACTCTCTCCAAGTGGTCTGCAGTATAAAGACCCATGAATCATCGGTGTTTCTGGCTCGGTACCGCGGTGAACTCGCTCCAGCTCAGGAATCTGGGCCTTCAGACTACGGGCTGCATCAAAGCGATTTATAACATCTCTCCTCTCCTCTCCTCTCCTCTCCCTGCAGCGCTGACCCCCTCGTCAGTGTCTGGCACCCGACCCATTGCCTTTTATAGGCCGTGTTTTAATTGCAGAGTAAACATTTGAGTCAGTCAGATGCAGAGCAGGAGATGGAGAGGAGAGCTGGCTCGGCTGCTGCTGATGATGTCGATGAGGAGGTGAAGGGGAGAAAGAAGAGGTGGAGGATGTGAGGGGAGGGTTTACACTGTCTGCATGAGTCATCTTTGGAATAAAAAGTAAGTTTTTCAGCATTTGGATTGTAGTTGATGATATTTGAGAGGGTAAAACGTATGTAATTTATGCCAATTTAACATTTTTTCTTACATAAGCATTAACAACTGACAAAATAGCTCAATTAGTTAAGCGAAATAAATGGAAATAGGAGTGGAGAAAGGGCACTGATCAACAGATGGTCAATAGGGGTCTTTGTTCCAGTATTACCTATAGATGACTGACCTCTTCTGGCCAAACACAGAACAGCAGGGCCCAATGCATTATTGATGAGATTCACCTCTGTTCTAAATGGTCCCATCTGTGAGCCTTGCCTTTGCAGATGTTGCTAAACTGCATTAAAGCGCCAGTAACTCATGTGGAAACCATGACTGCTTGTGGATCACAATGCGGCCTATTCACCATCCATAAGTCAGCTTTTGTTATTCACACCAGGGGGTGCCTCGGAAAGAATGTGATCTGAGTTTCAGACGAACAAGCAGCTCTATTGTCCTTCAAAAATCAGTCTGGTAATGAGCAATGAGACCATCTTCCTCTTCCTCCTACGCGACAGCATAAACAAGCTCAGTATTTTTTTCCCTATCATCATCAGTGAGATATGACAGATAAAGAAGAAGTAGTCATTGTATCCAAAAAAGAAATGCTTTAATAAAAGGAAATAAATACAGTGCTTTGGATGGCAGTTAGAATCCATTACAGGCATGGGTTATTGCACAGCTCTAAGGACAGACAAAAACACTTTCCGGACATCCATTCAAATTTAGAGCAACAGTGGTTCACAAATTTAACACATTTCATTCAATAAACCCAAATTTCCATGCTTATTTCTCTTTCTCACCCAGTGACTGATTACATACTGTATGGCTGCAGGCCCTTCCTTATTTAGCTCTGAACATTTTTAAAGACTGACAACACATCTGTGACAATTCTTTTACTTAATAATGGCTTCAAACTGGCGTCAACAGCGGTGTTGAATGGACAAAACATGTAACAGCAGACATGTCCCTGATGCTTGTGGTGCCTTCAACAAGAAAAAAATATACTGTCATCATTCAAAATGCTGTGCATTAAATGCTCATATGGTCAACAGTACAATGTATCTTGAAGGGGACATATCATGAAAAACTCACTTTTTCAGTGCTTGTGCAGATACATTTGCGTATCTGGAGGGCCTAACAACCCACAAAATGTGAAATAAGACAACCCAGTCAGTTTTTTGTGAGGCTGCCTAGATCAGAAAATATGATTCAACAAGCCATTTAGATTTGGCTCCCCTTTCTATGTCACATACTGGCTCATTAGAACAAAGAACGTACATTGCCAAGAAGTGAAAGTCAATTGTTCAGCAACCAGCAGAACAGCTACGCTTTCGCCATTTTGGACTCAAAGCGACTACCGTACGCCAGTAAAACGTCTGCCTAAAAAGTGCCGTACAAAAGTAAAACATAATTATTTCTATTCTGTAGTGATACTCTACCGAAATGGCCTGTACTGAAGAATGAAATATTGTAAATATAACGTTTTCAGTCCAAAATATCGGCAGCAGTTTCGTCTCTTTGCTTCTGTACTCTTTGATTAGAATATATCACCCACGGCTTGAGAACTACCTTTGCAAAGGTGCACCAGACAGTTGTGTTTCAGACAGGGTGAAGGTGAATACAGGTATATTCAGTCAGACAGTATGAGAAAAATAAAGTGTTTTTTGAACATTAAAGCATGTAAACATGTTCTCGTAGAAACCCAAAATACAAGTATGAACCTGAAAATGAGCACGATATGTCCCCTTTAATGCTCTCCAGTTTGCAAGCAGAGTGAACACAGTTGAAAATCTGTGCTTGAATCAAGAATTGCTAGGATGAAAAATGTGCAAATCTTCACATACATTTTGGATACACTGGCAGGAACATTGTTGTCATTGTTACGACGGTGGTCTGTCCACACAGTGTGATTTAAAGATACGGAGGCAACGATGGAACTCTCCTTGTTATTTTGCATTACATGTCTAAGGTCTCCAAGGTAAACTGCATGCCTACTATCCAATGTTAAAGTCGCTTTCTGCTTCTACTGCTGCAGTGTAACACGTGCTCAGCAAAAATAAAATAAACAATGGGCTGCTTTCTACATAATTTCTGTGCAATCCAAAGCAGATGAATGGGCAAGATCCACCAGCTCAAATATAGAAATGCTTTCATATCACTCTCCCTTATTTGTCACTACTTCCCGGTGACCTATCTGGTCGTCTGAGAGGCAGCCTGGTTTCAGCCAGTAGGCCTTTGCATAATTAACACAGACATTAAATACCAATAAATGGATTCCATTCAGTGGTGGATCAGTCGACAACAGCCCTTGATTTTGTGGAACAGTAAAGTAGCATCTTGCACCACAGCAAATTAAAAAATAAGCTCTTTGATAACTACAATATTACAACAAGTAGGACACAAAGAAAATTTGACACCGACAATGATCAAGTCTGTCACATGTGACTAATTCCAATCTGAGAGTAATTCCATTTCTTCATCCATTTCAAAATGTCTTATAAATGATTTCATTAGAAGTCCTTAAACAATCATGAGTGTTTTTCTACTCAACAAGGAACACAAAGCAGTTTCTTAGATGTGTGTTGGCACTCTCTGCAATGTCTTCTTGCTCCAGCATCCGTTTACTATTAATATGACACCATGCAAAGTGAATCTAACTTCTGCGTAATCATTACTGGGCGTGTTTTTAAACAGATCCATCTTTGCAAGAGTTTTTTTTTTATTTTTATAACTGCTCTGACAAACCTAAGGCAAGAGTCAAGACAAGCAGCAAAAGTCATTTTTAGAAAACAAAAATCATCTCCAGTTGTCCACATTTTTTCTTTTTAGAGTTAATTTGCAAATAGTGTCAATTAGGCAATGACACACGTCTGGTGGCTTGAAAATACAGTTGTTTAAGACTAAAGAAACCCTTCTTGCACACAAATAAAAAGACAAGCTGACATATCCGTTGCTCAAATGAGGAAAGTGTGAGTTGGTCTCAAGAAAAGGCAAAAGAGATGCAAAATAATAAAGAAGCTATTTTTACCCGAGGCCAATTACTTTTTCATGTATGCCTTTGAATTTACTAATGCCACGCAGCTAATAAGCTAGACACATAAATGTTATTTGGCCGCAAGTTTGAATCACACTTTCCCAGAGATGAGATCCAGGTTTATATCCACAAGAGCCTGAAAATCACTAGGAAAAATATTTATTTTTTTTAAGAAAAAATACATCTAGTACCACTGATTTCATCTGGATATCAATACAAAGATATAGCACAGAAAATTCTCTCCAGAACGCATCCTTAATATAGAAGCATTATGACTGGGATTGTTTTGGGTGAGACCTCTTGTCTTGTAAATGACATCATCAAGAGATTTTAGTATATGTGAAGTATATAAAAGTGGCGTTTTGTTCATGTTTTATTTGGTGCATATCTATTTTAAGAGTCAAACAATGTTAAAAAGAGGCGAACATAAAACAAAATCATAGAGGAAGAAAAACAAACTAAAAATATAATGTTTATGTCTTTCTTCATACTTTCAAAACATTATTAAAGGGATAATGCCCTAAGTTTTTGTTTGTAAAATTAAACAGAAATATTCTGCACGAGTAGTATTATTTGGCTAATTTTGAAAGGCATTGCATTCGCTTGTTAGCATTAAGTTTTTGAGATGTAGTAGCTAAAGGTTTATTTTAAAGATAAAACTAATTTTTTTCTTTCTCCTTAGCGTAAAAACAAAGGAAAAAGCTAAAAAGAACAGACACAGAACTCGAAGCCTCAGTGACCGAGAGTCAGGCAAGTGTGTCACAAGGCTCCAGGATGAGTCTGCGGGACGGACGCTGGATTTAAGCGCTGATCAACAGGGAATGTATGGACACTTTATCAACAGGCTGCAGCTGTTTAAGGTTGAAAACTTGGGGATGAAGCTAGAACTATTCCTCCGGGTGCAACAAACTCCTTTGCGTCATTAGACTCTTATTCCATGTTTATATGTAGCTCGTGATCATACTGGCAAAGGGTGCACCTCCTTAGGGCTTCCTAGTCCGACATTGTCACCCTTAGGTTGCGCAACTGTGTACAAACTACACAAAAAGAGACAAAAAATGCACATCTTGGAGTTAAGTCAGTTTGTCAGTAATGATTCTCAAGTGTTAAAAGAGCTGGATCACAGGGAGATAAAGGGGGAAAAAGATTATTGTATTTGAGCAGTTTGTGTGCATGAAAAATAAATGAATGAGGTTTAGTCGTGTCTTGTCAAGAAGGCGACGCAAAACCCTTCGGGGTTAAAAGACACCATTCAAGTGTGTATGTGTTGTAACGAGTGTGCTGCCTCAGTCTGGATCTGGAGTGTCTTCTGCTGGGTCAGGGGGTGTCGTCTTCTGCTTGTATATGAAGGTCAACAGGAAGAGTGCTATGTCATGTGAGCACCAGTAGCCTGTGTGTGAGGTCACCGCTGACCAATAGCGACTCTCCACCAGACCCTCTCGGAGCTCAAAGTCCACGCGCCGCTCCACCTCCACTGGAAGACAGAAACAGAGATATTATTTGCACCTTCCCAACCCACCAACAAATGTGAGACTTTCTCTGTGATTGTTTAGTGTTGGGACGGATTAAGTGAACTAACATGATGTGTCAGTGATGGGCGAGGTGGGCCGAATCATGGTGGAGAGGCCGTATGCTGACTGGCTTTCTGTCCGCTTCTGCTCCTCTTCCTCAGTGTTGGGCACTCCTTCCAGTCCTAACGACACCGAGGGCTGGCTGTTGGAGCGGGAGAAACGGGAGAAGAGGATGCCTCCGATGCCCTTCCCTATGCTCGCCGCTCCTACATTGTGAGTGTGGAAGAAAGAGAGAAACAAAAAGAGATATGCTGCTGGGTGGGATGTGGTTCAGAGCAAGACAAAAAGAATAGTAGTAAGGCTTTTCTTTTTTTTAATTCAATTTATTTCAAAGTATAGTGGAAGCAAGGTGTATGAGCCCATTCTCCATCCCTCCACATGATGGCACTGTTGATGTAGTAAGTGAGCATCTCACATTACTTCAAATATTGAACCTCACAGGAGAGAATAGATTTTACTTATCTAATAAGGACTATCTCCAGAGTGAAATTTTATTCACTCAGCTCTTTATGTGGGCTTCTCATTGTTGTCAGAACTCATATTAATTCCCTATATGCCATTATATGTATCAAAAAGAGAATATCTACTCATTTCTACACCTTTCATCATAGTAGTCTATTTTCACACATAGCTTAAGTAGTTAAATATGGTTTTATTATTGGTTTTATTCAACAATTTTACAACTCTTTTGGACTGGTAGACTGTAATCATCATATTGACCAGAAACATAAAACAGTTTTAGAGTCCTAAATACTGCTAGGTACTGTATTCCTCACCATGAGGTAGGCCTGTCACGATAACTACTTTTGTTGGATGATATTTTGTCACTAAAATAATTGCGATAAACGATATTATTGTCATTTTAAGACCATTTTATGCTATTGATATAATGATAATATAATAGCATAATAATGCAAGTAAACCCTTTAAAAGAGCAATGAACTTTTAATTCTTAAAGTTATTCAGACATTGGAATAGGAATGTGAAAAAAATATCAAAATATTCTAAATAAATAAAACATTTACACATACACAACCAAAATGATAAATTAAATAGACTCTCTGGGTCAAAAATGTGCAATGTCTGCACAATGCCCAAGTCTTATGATGGTCAGGAAAACCTGTTTATTCTGGCATCATGTTGGATAAAATGTTGGTGACATTCTTATGCAAACAAACACGTATGTAAACACAACGGGCAATATCGAGGTCAGCAAAGATAATCGAGGTCATGTCCATATAACGGACGATAAGTCGGTAGCGTAATTACCCTGACAGGCCTACCATGGGAAAGCTTTAAAAGACTGTTCTAGTCATGTACGCCATCAGAGCCGAGTTTGGACCAGATTTTGAAAAGTGATGGTAGTGTCTTACCCAGTATGCTGGCCTTGCCCAGATTGGTGATGGACTCTCCGTAGTGCCTGCGGACGAGTACGGGAGAAGTGCTCGGGCTGGGGATGCTCTCAGTGTCAGACGTCGGGTCTTTGACGGGGTTCAGGAAGGTAGGTCGGATGTCATCGTAGGCTGTGGGGTTAGTGGCGCTACACCTGATAGAGAACATAAACCCCCAAACATTCAGAACGTACTCTGAAAACAACATGTGTGCGTACGTACAAGTGATAAGATCAAGTGTTACAGGATGTAAGGTCTTACCAGTTTATCTGAACAGGTGCAACATTGCTGTAATGTTTGAGGATGAGGGGCTCCAGTCTGTAGGCCTGAACAGAGCAACACAACTTCAGTTAGCTTACAGTACAGATGAGATGCCTTCACTGTTTCAAGTTCTCAAATGCCTATAGTGCACATTTTGAATTCTAACATCTGACTGAGTGAGTTGCAAATGTCTGGTTTCTATTAGCAGAGCGCAGTGGAAAATGGCAAATCCAGTAAAAACAGCAAATTCCTACTTATGAACCACACCCTAAATGTGTGCCGGCGAAGTCGAAAATAATTAAGAAAAGGAAATTTTGACTTGGTGTCGTAACCCTGAGTGAGGGAGAGCATCTGTACGGGCTGGGGGCGATCAAAGGAGACTGACCACAGGGTCTGTGGGATGGAAGACGTTGAAGAGCCTGCTGCAGATGGAGGTGGGCAGGATGTGTTCCTGGTGGCAGCTGGAACCAGGACGGATCCCTCTCAGAGCCAAGAACACCGCCAGAGGGGAACCCATGCAGAAGAAGTTTTCCACCTGAGAGACAAAAGGTGCAAAGATGATATTAATGTCCTAAAGGGAGTCTTTGGTGTTGCACTTCACAACATACAGTCAAAGATATCACAAATAATTACATTGCACGAGGTAGCCAAAACTTAACGGTGCTAAATTCAATATCCAGAGCATTAATATAGCAGCAAACAACTATTTTTTGTTAACAGAGCCCGAGAGTCCATTTTATTGTTTATGTTTATTTTTATTCATGTTTAATTTATTTAGGATATCTTAATATTCCACTACCAATGCCTGAATATTCTTAAGAATTAAAAGTTCATTGCTCTTTGACAGGGTGTACTTGCATTATGATGCTATTATATTATCACTATATCAGTGGCATAAAACGGTCTTGAAATGACAATAATATTGTTTATCGCAATCATTTATGGGACTATATATTGTCCGACAAAAGCGGTTATCGTGAAAGGCCTACTTGCAAAAAAAAAGCTGAAACCACTATTATTTATCGATTTAGAGTAATAAGTCATATTGTGATGGTGCACATACAGTATATTCAAATAACTGAGCATCTTACCTTAAATTTGAGGGCTGGGCGTGCTGGGGGTTTTGAGGCCTCCAGCGTGAGGAGTCGATTTTCCAGCTCTTGTAACCTGTTAAATGAAAATGAATGAACAACTTCTCTGAAACCATAGCTTGAAAATCCGTCCCAGTAGTACAGTGCTTTTTGAATATCTATGCATGAGTTATTATGACCTCAAGCTACCTAGACATACTGATTCTCCCATCAGGTAGAAGAAAACAATCTCTGCACCGTTCAGATCAACAACCTTTTATTCCAGAGGCTTCTTATTTCACTGAGGTAATGGAGCACACACTAAATGGTATTGCACACAGGGCGATGGGTGGTGCAGAGGAGATATATTAAAAGCCTCTTCCCTTCCATTTGATCAGGAGGCATCACAATACCCCGCTGCCTCACAAAAACAAACAGGAAACACAACTTGCCACCTGAAAATGGATCATAACATGGAGGTTATGTCTCAAGCCTCCCTGAAATCTTGACCACTTTCTCCGAAATATTTTCTTGAGGACCCTTACAGCTATACAAGCGGCCAAGCTAGGAGTCACTGAAGCTCTACAATAGCAAGCCCTACCTGTTCCTTGTGAGCTGTAGCTGCTCTAAAACGTGCTTCTCCTCGTAGGACATCCAGCGCAGGTCCAGCTCCTCGGCCACAGCGTGATGCTCCTGCTGACAGAAGCGCACAGGGTCCCATCCCGTCATGATGTCGTAGGTGATGACGCAACCGAGGGAGTGAGACACCACGGACACTTTGCCTCCCCTCTTCTCAAACTCGGGGTTCCGGGAGCAGAAAAGTGTGTACAGTCTGTTCAGCTCCTGCGTTAGACCCTTGGTAATCTGGAGAGACGGGGAGTAGAGAGGTTTTTAGTAGAAATAGTGGGTCACAGAGAACTCTAATTTCTGGTTTCTGGAAGTGTGTGACTCTCACCTCGTCCCGGTAAAGGGGGCTGTTGTAGTACATGATGTCCATGGCACTGCTGTTGAGAAGATCTCTCAGTCCTCTCACTTTGTCTGGTGTTATTGAGTCTACCGTATCTACAGAAACAAAGCAGCGATATCACAGTATAAAACAGAGATTTAATGGCATATAGTGGTGCCTGAATTCATACACTCATTGGCCACTGTATTAGCTATACCTATAAAAGCTAACGCAATCCAATATAACAGATCATTAATTCTTTTGATTTACACCTCAGAGAGGTATTATCCCATTTGTGCCCGCAGCTGAAATTTTTTATTTTCTTTGGTGGAAGTGCTCTCTGGGCCTAAGCACAAATGTGAAGAAATTTCCAAATTGGTCAAACTGTTTGTCTGAAAAGTAAGTTTTTCTTATCATACTATATCTTTGTGTTTTTACAATAGACTCTATGTATACTTATATTTGAGGAAAAAACTGTAGTCCCATGTGCTCAAATACTAGATATAGTATGATAAGAAAATGGCTGCATCTCAGAAACTACAAGGAGCACAATCAAGCATTTGGTATCTATGAAATCCCAACAAGTTGAATATATAAGATCTGCACAAATATGCAGTGTAAAAATCCTGACTTTGACTATTAATAAAAGTGTGATTTTTTTCATGTGTTCTAAAAATTTTAAAGTTTTACTATTAGATACTTGCCAAAAGTATGTTCGTACCAAATCAGAACAAACGTGGCATTTTTCCTTATCATACTAAAGACAGTCTTTGTGCACAAATGGGTTAATTCAACTACAGTATATGTTTATCATTGAGGTTTTCACGGGTGTTGAACTGACAGCTTACCTGCTGTCCGCACTCTTATATAAATACTAAGTTCTGTAAGGGATGACTCCCGAATATGCTTCATTAACTTTATTCATTAGGATAGGAAAGACTGAACAACTTCAATCCATCCACTGTATACAGACAACAAGACACACACTTAAACTGCTCACATTTAAAGCACAAACAGACTAAATAAACACATGTATACAGGCATGCACACAGTCTCAAAAACACACACTAACCTCCGTCCAGTGCAAGCTTGGAGCGCCACTCGACAGGCAAGAACTCCACATGCTCGTCATTGTGCTCTGAAAAGTGCTTCTCCTCCATCTTCCTCACGCCCTCCCTCAGCCTGAGTAGACACATTACAATAAAGACCATACAGAATATGAGAACAACATTGCACACGGATATCTTTATTACTTTAGAGTGCATTTGGGTATATGTTGACTGATATGCCAAAACATTCAGATACGAAAAAGCAGTAAAAGTGCTTGATTCAGAAACCATGTCATCATCACATTGTCTGGGCAGCAGTGTATTATATCCAGCACTGCTATAGACGGACTAGGGAGTCTGTGTTTGCACTCACTCTCTCGCAGACGTTAATGACTGTCGGGAAGAGAAGAATGACGCCCATTTTGCTACTCCCTGATGCAGCACACACACTCACACAATAGCTGCAATGCTACTAGTCCTATATGGGGCAGCATTAGCTCACACTAAATACACAAAGAGAGAGGGGGAGAGGTAGGGTGTTTACATGGGTAAATGGAGGCAGAGAGAGGCTTTTAGGTGGCTGGTCTGTGAACGGAGCACCTAATGCAAGTTTTGACAGGACTGTCTGCAGGCTAGTGTGTCTGCAGGGGAACTTAAATGCTTAGAGGGTTGAGCGCTGCATTACAGAGCTTTCTTTGTTGCACCCACAAGGATTCCCGAGCTTTTAGGTTGGCATTAATTGGGCAGCAAGCTTTGACATCTTAGGTTTAGCTAAAATAGGTTTTGAAAAGACTCTCTGCTTTTGTTTTAGAGCATAATAATGGCCTAAACCCCCACAATTCCCTCTTTCACTGCTGCTGATGACACTCAGAAAGGAACAGAGCGGACATTAATTTAGGTTTAAAAACATATATAAAAACAAAACTGGCTAGACGTGTCAGGTTGATCTTTCCTCTTGGCTGTGGAAAGCATGTATGCTGTAATCCACAGGGAGCTGGGAGTGAGGCTTAAAGTGCTCTGCAGCTTGACTTGGTCTACTTTACCTGCTTAGCTGGCCTAAGCCGCGGCCAGTGGCCCGACGCTAACTCAGTGACACGGAGACACACATGGCTCCGGTCCGCACGTTCTGTACTACTGCCTGTGATGCTCATGGACCAGGGCCAGTACAGTGGTGCCATTCAGGGCCATGTCTTTACACAGTACATCACACAAAGACACAGGAAAGAAAAGGACTGTGCCTAGCTTAAGTAAGCAATTCAAAATACACTGATGAGCTGCTGGGAGACTTCATTGGTGTTTCGCTATTAAAAAGGCAGGAACAATAGAGGTAATTTGCTCCATCAGGTCTCTTAAGGCGGGAAGTGATTATTGTGGGCTGTTATTGTAACTTCCCCACTGTGGCCTTTACACAAATATCTACTATTGACAGAGTTCCTCATTAAAACGGTAAGCCTTTGAAAGACAAAAAGAACTTGGCAGCAGGCTGGTTAAAGGATCAGCTAGCGGTATCAGGTCATGCTGATAATTTTGGTTTGATATGCCAAGGTTGTGAGATATCCATCTCTTTAAGTTGTGCCAGCACTCTAATAAAATGGGAGTGAATTGAATTGTGTTTGTGCTGCTCAAAGCATTCAAGAGTTAAGATTTGGCACACATGGAAGCAAAGCTTGAAATGTGGATTCATGACGTTGGTGTAACACTGAGATAGCATGAGTCCAAGTTGTTTGGATATATACAATTCATTTAGATTTCTGTGCATTATTAGGATGTTTATTATGTTCCCCACATAATATTTCCCTTTTGTGGTGTTGCATGTCTCACTAAATGCAATGTATCAGGCAAATATGTGTGTGTATAAAGAAAGGGAACAGCAGGAGAAGACAAAGAGGGTGAGAAAGATGGAGGGACTGGGAGGAGAACAAATCACAAAAGCTGCAGGTGAAGTGTTATGAAAAGAAATGCTTGAAATAACTTCCGCTATGGGTGGCCTTGGATGAACAAAGCAGTGGGAATAAGTGTGAGGCACTCAATGGCGGTTCTGAGGGGGTCAGTGCCACTTTAATATTAAGCCTTGACCCCCCTCTGACCCCCCAACTGTGTCGAATATTTTCATACATTTTTCAGCCCATATTTTTCCCCAGAGAGGGGAAATTGCAATTATTCATGGAGAGTGATTAATAAAATGTACGTTAGGGATGTCACGGTGAGGAAATTTTCCCACCGTTTAATAAACTTGTGACAACACTGGTGTTATCGATTACACCGGACATTTTAAAAGAAAAGATGACGGTCGATATATGCAAAGCGCTTACTTTGATCTTTAACGTCAGGTGGCTGTGTGTCTGGCTTCTCAAGTCGAGCTTTCTCGCACACCGGCGGTGCTCGCTCCGTCCTCCTCACGGCAATTGCCTTATTAATATTATGTTTCCCTTACAGCATCGGGTTTAAATCCGAAATATTGCCAAATAGGTGCCTTTGCTTTTCGCTTTGACACCAAATCCTCCGCCATCGTCTTTTCGGTCAACTCCCTCTTCTTCCGCGTGTGTGAAATCTGACTCCTGCTACTCTGTGCTGAGACTCCGTACGTCCGACAGTTGTCCTTAATATATTTGGTACTCCTAAAATCGCATGTGGCCCCAGCCTGGCTCCCCATTTGAAATAGTCTAGAACCGCCACTGGAGACATTCCTGATTTAGTTAATGCAGTAATATGCCACTTGTATTAAAATGCTTTAATAACAGCTGTGAATATGTAATGAGCAGTGCCCACATTGTTCTGTGAGGACTGTAGCTTTGCATTCCATGAATACACTAGTTGCATACCTGGCAATGGTGCTGAACCAAAAAGTTATCTGGAATCACAAGAACCTGACAGACAGGTCGATATCTGAAACCCCTCATCAGTAAATGAAAACACAACACGCAATATAAGCTTAATCAGGAGGCCAGGGGACACACAGGGAATGCTATAGCACACCATTTAAATGAGCAAGCTATTGTCACGCTTTTGTTGTAACAAACAGAGATACAAAATAAAAAGAAAGAAGAAGTGAGTCTTAGGAAAGCCACAGAAAAAAAAAAAATGAGAAGTGTGAGAGACAGACTGTGTCTGGGAAAGAAGAGAAAGGGAAGAGCAACAGCAGGGTGTTTTTTTTGGATTTGGTTAGTGTGCAAATACATTTAAATCTGCCTCCTTTACAAACTAATGGAACAAAAGTGAAAAAAATGGTTTTACTGACATAAAACAGCATGCCTACAAGCAAATCCTCGATCAAGTTATCTTTTTGAAAACTCACATTCCAGTGTTTTTAATGATACGCCCCTGGTCCATCTTCTGTCCGATCCCATGAACCACAAAGACAATGTGTGTAGTCTGAGGGGGTCTGTCCTCGGGCGAGGCCTCCTCAACATAACCCCGATGGAGCCGTGTTCCACTGCTGGAGGCTGGAAGAGGACAGAGGACAGGGTTGGACTATTACTTATCGTATCTAGCTGTTAACTTATGTTTCGTACAGTAAGAAAAACAAAAAAAAAATCTACATTTTTACTGTATTTTCTGTACTGTATTTCTAAATACACACATTCCCACTGTGTTCACTACAAGGCTATAAATATCTAAGTAATGGTGATTAAGTAACGTGCTGTTTTGAGTCTAAAGAGGCCAGTAGGTGAGACTCAAAGCCTTGCTGTGACTGCGGCCCAAGACTCTGTGCCGGTAGAGGGTTGCGTGTGTGTGTCCTTATTTAGAATCTATAGTCTGGTCCAGTCATGTGCTGCTGTCTAGATAGCACTAAGGAGATTTCCCATCACTGAGCATTTGTGTGTCAGGGGGGATTGACATAACCAGCGACAACTCCTCCTCTTATTATCAGCCAGCAGGAGATGAAAATGCGCCGTAGAGCTGGGAGACTGCAGATCAGATTAGAGTCATCCACAGATCAAACATCGGACATGCATGGGGTCAAACCACAGCTGCCATCTTTTCAGTTACACTTGGGGCCAAAGGTCAAACCTCGCCCCCTGAGAAGAGCAGATGGACACTGCGTGGTTTTCTGGGCTAATCCAGTTAAGAGACTGAACTGTACACAGACATGTTTAAACAGTTGAGTAATAGAAAATGGCGGCAGACTGTGAATGCAGCTATAAGTATATCACGTCTGCATTAGATGGTGCAGAACAGGTGCGGACCCAGTGAACCAGGAACGCAGAAAAGGTTTTAGCCGTGCTAGCTCTATGGATGGCAGTGTTGATCTGTTGTTGGTTGATCCACCACTGTGGTCCAGCCTGAAATATCTCAACAACTATTGGATGGATTGTAGGGCTGCACGATATGAGGAAGATATTAAAGCGTATTCTGTTCTGCCTTTCTGCTGCTTTCAGTAAACTGCTAAAAAACAACAAATGCATGTTGAATTAAAAAAATGAAATACAATTATTCTTTTATTGAACAAATTGAACTGAACACAAAAGGCACCAATTAAAAAAAGAATGAAAGTTACATTTTAAAGTGCCGTTTTCTACTAATACCCTCTTTCAATTAAAATCCCTGAGTGCAATATTGCAGTCTTTTGCGATGTGTTTATCGCGCAAGTTGACATCGCGATAACGATAAAGGCCGTTACACACCGGGAGCGTTTTTAAAAAAAAATTGATTAATTTGCACGTAAATATATTTTTTCGAACTGTTGTTTTTGTCATGAGCACTTCCACACAGAATACGAGTATTACGCGAACAAGGATGATTTTCTGAGCTTTCGCACCGCGATTGAAGGCATCAACCAATTCAATTGTGCGGAACGGGTTGAGTTGAAACCACAACCCAGAGTCTTCGTAGTCCATACCAGAACGGCAAATATTATTACTCCTTTCAACCTTGACACAGGCAGCGCAGACTAAATCCACTCCTTACGTTCTTACCTTTCACAATAAAAGCCCCAGATTTATAATATTCGCAGGCGAGTATTTCACATTTTTGTGTCATGCCACTGGTGTGTAACAGCCTTAGAAAAACGATATACTGTGCAGCCCTATTGCCATGAAATTTGGTACAGACCCCTCAGGATGATCTTTGGTGGTCCTCTGATGGTTCATCTAGCACCATTACCCGGTCAAAATTTCCCTTTTGTCAAATATTTTGTTTTTGACCAAATACCTGCTAAACTAATGACATTCCCATCTGCCTCAGCCGTACTGCTAATTAGCAACTGTTAGCACGTTCACACAAAAAACTAAGATGGTGAACTTTGTAATTATTACCTGCTTAACAGCCGCATGTTAACATTGTCATTGTGAGCATGTTAGCCTGCTGACATTAAGCTCAAACCATAACTCCATTTAAGTAAATCCTCACTGCTAGCGTAGCTGTCTATGTTTTTGTAGTTGTAGTAATATATTCAGTAATCCAGTTGCTAGTAGTGAGAGTAAAACTAACTGTTCTAACAGTGGGTTTCACATTAATTCAGTACTGATACAAGTACAAACACACATTTACAGTATGATCAGGGAAGTGTTTCTGCTCCTTATTATCTGGAAAGATGACAGCGACAGTGTACATTACAGACCTTTGGAGAAGCCCAGCTTCTGGGTGACGGTGCGTGCAATTTTGGAAGTGGTGGCATCGCTGTAGAGGTAGACCTCGTCCACGCTGTGCCAATCCACATGGGTCCGACTCAGCTTCAGACTGTGGATGGCTGTAGGGGGGGCAATGAGAGAGGAGTGAGCGAATGAATGGACAGAGGAAGAGAGGAGAGCATTGGTAGATGGTGTGGGAAATTGGGCAAAGAGAAGGGAAAATCAGGGAAAAGGTTCACCAACACAAAGGGATGTGATTACAAATTTCAAGGTGAGAACAGAAGGAGAGAGATTGGAGACATGGTTAAGAATTATACCAAGTTGTTATCATCTTAAACGCAGTACAAAAAAAGCAAGGATCAATCTATTCACAGCTCAATCAAATGCAGTCTGGAGCATTGATCTGCAGTTGGAAAGAAAAACACATCAAACTATCACACACCATGATTGCATATTTCAGCTCTTGCTTGTCTGTCCTGCTTGATAAGATATTTTATGTGCAGATGTTCAATTTCTCTCCATGTTGTTGCTTCAAACTGGAATGCAGTGGCTACGGCAAGTAAGAGCAGAGGTATGGCTAGGGAGGAGACACCGTTTGCTACAGAAGCTAAGAGCGATAAATGAAACTGGTTGACTTGAGAGAGTTATTTATGTCTCTGCAGCATGTCCTTTAAATGTCCTGTGTGCAGTCAAGTTCACCCGGGTGAAATTGGTGGAAGACGTTGGCGTCGGTCCAATACAAAGTCATGGCTCTGTGTACGGCTCTGAACCAATCTGGGGATTAAACCCCTCAAGAATGAGGTAAAGTACTTGGAGAAATTAAATATTCCAGATTACTTTTCTAACAAACGTGTTACAACATAGTCCCACGAACAATGTGAAATGAAATGCTACAAAAATGTGATCATTGTATTGCTATGGCGCTTAAAGAAGCACACTGAAAACCTAAGTTTCTGTACCTTTCATAGAGGAGTGAAAACATGACCACTTGTGTCATGTGTCAGACCTTTCTATAGGTTTTATTTCTTCTCAGTCATCCTTTAATATTTGGACATTTATTAGACATTCCTTAGTGCCAAGTCTACAGGGAAGGATTAAATTGGTTAAGAAGTTCAAAAATATAACTGTCTCTCTTTCCACTTCCCATGTAAATTAATAAATAAGTGGCCTATGTGTTTGTGAGTCACATGGTGGCATTAAGCTGGGCGTCTGTAGCCTGGCAGGCTAATTTCTTCATTGGACAAGCATGACCGGTGGGTAATGCGAGGACAAGCAGTGATTTCACCTTAGCTGTTCACTCTGAGGGCAACCAGTGTGAAAAAGAATGGCTGCCTCCGAAGGAAAAAGACAAGCAGGGTCTGGAGGAAGAGTTTGCCACAAGGAACAGAAGTGTTGGAGTGAAGGGCGCTAGTTAAATCTGGAATAACAAAAGGAAGGACATAGTTTTTCCTAGCCAGATAAAACAATAACGCTCATGTCCTGAGGAGCATGTGGTTTCCTCTGTCACATGTTTCCATTTATCTTTGCAGATCCTAAAATGAAACCCCTCAGCAGCAAAGCAAACATGTGCTTAACCTCTACCACCACACAGAATATCACTAAACAACTCTATGACAGCAGCAGTGAAGGGGAACAATCAACTCTTCTAGGAAGGAAACCTTTCACCTTCTGGTTTGGCTTCATCTCAAACAGTTTACAGTGGCCTCCTTTCCTCATCTACCTCATGGTATCACAAGCGAGGACAAAGGAGAAAAGGATGGTGGCTGTTGCCATGACACCTACACATTGTTGTCATACAAGGGTGGGTCAAGCCACTACAGACTGTTGTAGCCGAGTCCACTGTAAAACAGGAGGTGTTAGTCCAGCTAGAATAGAAACTACTGTATGTTGAACTTAGTTAGCTGGCTTTATCAATACAAAATATTAGTTTGATGGGATTTATAAGTGTAAATGTGACCAGTGAGATAACAGTCGCAACTGTCAGGGCCACACTATTGTCAGGGCCTCACCTCGCGGTGAGCAAATTTCTTATCATGTGAAGGCAGCTTTAGGGGTTGCATAAGGACACTTCCTGTTTTACAATGAAAGGCAACGCATTGCGAAAGGAAGGGAAAGGAAGGGGATCAAAGTGTACAGAGGAGCTGGTGGTCAACCAAGAAAGGTTAAAGAGTTTACTGAGGGAGTTCTCTAACACTGCTATGGCGAATTACTGAAAGAGTCACACAGGATGAGGATTAAAAAGTAAGCGACGAGGGGCAGAGAGCGTGACAAAGAGTGAGGAGGAACTGGGTGAATTGTGGAAGTAAAAGAGAAACAAGGAAATTGTGTGAGGGAGAGTTTGGGAAATATGCAGGAAGCAGAGTTGGGAGGGGTGAATGAAACGAAAAGGAAGCGCTCCTCAAACTAATCCCATCTACAATGTGCTATGATGCTGGTCTGGCACTGGGAAGTATTGTCGAACGAATTGCGGCAAGATACCAGTTAGGGTGCTTTCACAAGCCAACATGTAGTCCACAGGTTAACATGAGTGCGAGAGGACTGATCTGGACTCCTGTAGAAGTCCGATGTTTGCTTGACATCTGGGCCGAAGAGAACATACAGAATATGCTAAATAAAGTCCACAAAAATAGTGACGTTTATAAAGTCATAAACTGGAGGAGGAGGGATTCGTGTGCAGTCGATCAGTGCCGAGTCAAAGTGAAAAAACGTTGACAGCATCTGCGATTCCCTGCATAGAAGTGGCAGCTCTCGAGATGAAAAAGATATAGTCGCTCCTTCGTACACGCCCCTCAGCAACTTATTATTATTTTTTTTGTTTGGTCCGCTTTGATTTGTGCGCTGTGAAGCCACCCACACTAAATAGGAAATGAAACAAAAGCAACAATTTAACTGTGATTCGGACTAGCCAAACAGGCTGTGGCTTGTGAAAGCGCCCTTACAACTTTTTCTTGGCTGCAGCATGACAAACATCAGCTACACTCCCTTCATAATGTTTTCCCACCTCTTATAGAGAAGGACAAGACAGTGTACTACTTGCAGTACTGTAATACTCTCAACCCAGTCTCTGTTGAGGTCAATGGTCGCTTGGATTTACTATAAGATGAGGACCCAGACCTCGAGACCGCTCAGCTGATGAGGGTCAATACACCCAGAACTAGGACAGTGATGGACCTCTAAGAGGGCGACTCTACACAACATGTTAGGGAGCTATAGTAAAAGGCCACAATGGCTCCACTGTTCAGCTCATCACTTGTGTTTGGCTCTCAACCGAGAGCTTTGTTCATTGCTCTTAGAGCGAGAGCTGGTTGTTTGGACGGTGGTTCATTAATGACGGTCATACTGCCAGAAGGGATGAGAGAAAGGAAAGCTTTGAGAGAGAAAGTGGGAGACGGGGCTGGAGAGATAAAAAGGGGTAAAGAGGGGGTGGCTTTTTGAGGACCAGCTTATTTATTTCACATCCACTGGTTTAAGGGGTCTTGCCCTAGCAGTCGGGTGAACCATGTTGTCTATTCACTATCCCAGCAAGTGAGATGAGAGACAGATACAGAAAGGTTTCCTCAAAAAGCAGCAACAGCAGTCGCACCAAACTCTGGGTCACAGCACAAAGGGGGAAGTTCTAGCAACTAGGCCCAGTTAAGGCTGCAATGGAGAACTGGGAGAGCAGCCTAAAACCATTTTAACACAACCAGTTCTAACTGAGCCTAGGTCTAGTTCTAAATATGAGATTGAACGGGTATGAACCACACCAGAAAGGAAAATCGAATTCCATAAGGACCTAGGATTGACTAGGAGAGAGGGGACACAAGCTAGCAGATCTAATACAGCAAAATAAAAAAAGAACTTGGCATTTTACAGTACCTTGGCAGCGTTTGCGCTTGTGACATGTAGTTTTAGCACTCGTCTGATATCCACTCCATTTGAACAGAAAGGGGAGGTAGAAAGGGGGCAGGTGGGAGAGAACTAACAACCAAGAGAGAGTGAGTAATGGCTATTACCCTGGCGTCAGTCACACAGGCTACCGCTGTCATCACTCTTGAACAGGCCAATCTATCAAGTAGCGCTGCTATCAGGTTACCACTTCAAGGCCCTGGACACTGAAGCCTGTA
This sequence comes from Sebastolobus alascanus, assembly GCA_916701645.2. Taxonomy (NCBI): domain Eukaryota; kingdom Metazoa; phylum Chordata; class Actinopteri; order Perciformes; family Sebastidae; genus Sebastolobus; species Sebastolobus alascanus. Next base: position 1,041,041 of record CAKAOJ020000134.1, on the reverse strand, counting down.
CTGGTTACTGACGGAGCCTGGTCAGGTCCTCAAACAATGCCTTAGTAATAGGCTGGGGTAATGCAGCGCTGCTTGACATCATGCCAAAGATGACTGAGGTAGCATCTGTTTTATACTCATTACAGAAATCTGCTGTCTTCACTGTTAAGATCAACATGTCATGAAGTTAACCATTTCTTCAAAACGTTTGTGAATGTGTAATACACTGCTATTCTTCTAAAAAAAAAAGGCAGTATCATTGGAACATTTTTTTTTTGTTAAATACTTATATAGGTGGAAGTTCTTTTAACACACAACACATGACTAAAATAAGGAAAACATTTAAAAAAAAAAAATAAGAATAAAATAAATATAATAAAATAACAACAAATATTGAAATATATTTACATAAAATAAATCAAATAAAAATAACTATATTGTTATTAAGTTGTACAACGACCACAAATTAGTGAACACTGCAAAGAAGACAAACACAAATAAAGATAAATAAATAAATAAATAAATAAATAAATAAATAAATAAATAAATAATAAAAGTTTCTGACAGCATCTGGCAGTATTTATTTTTCCATTTGGGTTAATAAATAGAATAATAAATAATAATAATAAATACTTTAGAAATGTTTTATGAACTGATGTTGAATCCACTCATAGAAGAAGGAACATGCTGACAACAAACAAACAAATAGATCTGTAAGAGTATAATGTTACTCTTACTTGGAGATGGACAGATGAGAAAACATATATGCAGTGTGGTTAAATACAATCTTTCTGTAGGGAGGACAATGGGTGAACTGTAGCATTTTAGAAAGAGATAAATAAAGAAGTTTATTGTTATTTTCTTTGAAAAGTTATTGGAGATTAATAAAATAATGTAAAAACATAATTGATGAATCAGCTCTTCTAATTGTGTTTAAATGTTCCAGTAACTGGAGTTGAATTGAAATAATAAGTAAAATTCATATATTGTCCAACAATCATTACACACCAGTTACAATCCAAATCAAACAGCAGCTCTGTGTTGATTAAAACCACTGTATCGGCCGTAATTGGATGTCTTGATCTGACATTTAAAAAGACCTTCTCGCATTTGTTAATCAAATCAGCAAAGTCTACATCTGACTAAATCCTTCATCCCGTGATAACACAGACATTAGACTTGCAAATGTCAGCAGTGTCTCTCTCAGCAGAGGTGAGAGGCTGAAGAGGAAGAGGAGGAGGAGGAGGAGGAGGAGGAGAGACCTGCTGAGTGCACAGGAAGTTTTGCTGTAAAAGCTATCAGTAAAGTCCATTTGGGCATTACAGCACTGATGGATCCATCCATAAATAGGTGTTCCCTAATGACTGGAAGATCTACTACAGGCAGAATCCTCACATAATGAGGAACAATTCATTGTGGTAGTTTGCAGAGTTTGACCATCTTTGGGGTTTAGATCACACTACGTGACTTTTGGGTCACCTGAAGACACGTTTAGACAATCTCATATTGATTTAAAGTAAAAGACTGATGATGATTTCAAACATATTTGATATCTTACACACACGTGACGACCAAATCTAACTGACGTCCGACAAGAAATAAATAGATAAAACATTTTAAAAATCCAAAGAGCTGGTTATTATTAGATGAGCAATTTCCCTTTCTTTAAAGCATGTGTCAGTCATCAATCATGCAGTGTGTTCCCAGCCTCATGTGCTGGTTAAATCAATATGCAGCTGAAAATTTGTATTGTACACAAACAGGCGCGTGGGCCTTGCCTACCTCGAACATACCAAAAGTGTTATGCTGACAGATGACCCTGTGCCCAGCCCGCTGGCTTCATTTTTCCTTTGACGTCTGAGCGGCCTGACACACTGGGACACACCCTGTAGTTTCCACCACAAGCTTACATACAGTACACACACGCACGCACGCACACACACACACACACACACACACACACACACACACACACACACACACACACACACACACACACACACACACACACACACACACACACACACACACACACACACACACACACACACACACACACACACAGACGATGCTTAAAGTGAAAGGATGGCAGGGATCCTCCTCTAATTAAATGTTTTTTTCCTCAATTGATCATCTCTGTAAATTACAAATAGGGTTGTAACGGTAAACCGCTATCAAGGTGATTTGGAGGTTGATTACCATGGCAACTGTCGAAGCTTCGAAGCATTCGGGTCAGCCTTAATTTTCTGAGCTGGTTATCGTACCGTGAAAATCTCAAATCGTTACAACCCTAATTACATTAACATTTTCCTCAGTTAGGCTTAGAAAATAACATTGTCTCCATTAGGCTAAGAAAAAAAATCTGCTGATCAAAGTTGGCAAACGGAAATCAAAACATTAAGAGACATTTTCAGTCAACTGTCAACTTCCCTCTGCGCTACAACGGCAACACTTTAAAGAAAGCTAGTAACAGTAACACAGAAACATTAATAAGGAATAAGGAATGATGAATTTGGGAGGAGAAAGATAATTGTAAAATGCCTATACAGGTAAATACTGTAACTAATAATAATACTACTGTATTTGTGAAGGATAATTTATAACTTCAAGCTCACAAAAGCCATCAAATCCTTATTTTTTCTGATGTATGAAAGAACTACCACTAGGTATTTATGACTATACCACTAAAACTGACCACTGATCTTTCTTTAGTAGAATATACTACTAAAATATATATCACGCATAAATTATTTTACTTCTGATTCTGCCTTCCTCCTTTACGATTCATTAAGAATAGGACAGGACATTCATGCACTTTTTTGTATCTAGCAGTCCTGCCCACATTATGATGTTATGCCTGTATAGCACGCTGGTATGTCTCCCTGCTTTAATAACCTTTAGTCTCAGAGAGCTACTCAAACACAAAGAGATAGAAGAGAGGAGAGAGCAGAGATAGGGAGGGGGAGAGATAGAGGAAATGTATGTACTGCAGCACTGTCAGAGTGCAGCTCACCGGCTTTATGGTCCATTTATCAATTGTAATGCAGTTCAAGGTAGCCCGCTTATGGCTCCAAGTGCTTCAGATTATTAGCTCCAAGATGAAATACTCTACTGTAAAGGCTCCCTGTAATATAGACCGAAACAGGGTGAATTAACAGGATCTATCGCTCACTTTGCTTTCACACTCTGCTAAATATAGGAGTGGAAAACAATCTGCCAACAAAGGCAGCAGGAGGCTTTCAAACAGATGCTCACTGTTTCTGGTCCCATGCATTAAAGGGACCTATAAGAGATTGTAAAAATTAGATGTGGAAAGAAAAATCTAGTTACCTATGTATCGCAATTTTTTTTTTTTTTTTACAATTTTGAAATATTTTTTTTAATGCCAGAATCAATATATTTACTTCATTTGAGTCTTTGCGGAGGTAGAAGGAAGTTACCGCTTTTATTGTTGTAGTCTGAGTAACGTGGCGTCCTATCCGTTCTAAATCCGTCAACCAACACAAACCGCAGCGAGCCAAAACGTAGAAAACGGTGGAGGGTCTGCGTGGATACGACCTGCACCCTCACATTTTACATCCAGAGTGGTAAACACTACACATACAGTAAAGTATGGAAACACTTTGGGTTTCACACATTGCCATGAAAAGCACAGCTAGACATCACGGCTAAAGCTACATGTTAACTCTGTCATGGACAGGAAACGTTATCGTATTGCGGTAACGTGCGGTCAAGCCAGCCGTCACTCTCATCTCTGTGGTCAAATCGGCCGACGCTACAACTGTAGAGCACCCAGATACTGACGTTTATGTTAAATGCATTGAAACGGCCCTGATGGAACTGATCATGGATGTATAAAGAGAACGGTAAGAGCTAGCGACGGACTTGGCGAAGTTAGCGGAAGTATACACGTGTGGCAATGTCTGGTTTTCAAAATAAAGTGTTAACAATGGGAACTGTATGTGCAAAATACATATTTGGAAATAAGATTGATTGGATTATATTCACTAGAAGTATAAAACATTACATGTCCCTTATAAATTAAAAAGAAAATACCACTAATTTGTGAGGGTAATGTCTCTATTCTTTGATTTTTGGGCTGCTGGAAAAAATGTAATAAATAATGTCTGACAATGACTGATATATTTGACTTATCTGACTACATACATGCTGAAAATCAAACATTTTAATGTATTAATTTAGATATTTCCAAAGTAAAAGTCCCTACAAGTGTATGATTTAACTTTTTCCCATGGTCTAGTGTTAAAAAAGTTAACAAAAATAAATCGTAATATCGAATTGCAATACATGTAGAGTCGCAATAATCAAAAATTGCAATACATATCGAAACAGCACCTAAGTATCGTGATAGTATCGAATTGGGAGATAGGTGTATCGTTCCAGCCCTAGTAAAAATAAAGCAGGGATTGGGTTTTAATAACATATATCAAGGTAAGGGTATGTACTTATTTCTCAATAACTGAGTAGAATTATACTGCACTATTCACCCTTGCAGAAGCTCACCCACTAGACAGGCTAAGGTCATTTGATCTGTGTTGTGTAATGGAGGGCCCTTTAATTGTCACACAATAAATGTGTGTGCCCTTCCACTATATTTCACACACCGACCTGGCTTGCAGACAATCTGACTGTGAGCCTTCTGTCCTCTGTGACTGTTTATACGCCTGCTTCCACATAGTGTCCATGTGTACACGTACACAAATGCTTGTGGACCTGAAGTGACCTTCCAGTTTTGATTCAAAACTTTCTGTGATTCAGTTCAGAACAGTGCCGGCAGCTACGACGAAAACATGACACAAAGAGTGACGTTGCGAGCAAGGCCATAGTCACTTTCTTCTGCTCTGTTGATGTCTTTATTTATAGGCCTTAATTTATTCTGAATAGGGGGGAGTGACAGTATCCTGACATGTCAGTTACAGTGTGCTAGAAACAAGTCAAGCAAAAAAAAAAGAAACCTACTGAGGCTTTGTGCGATTAATAGCAATTTAACAGTTCATTATGCGGTTATTATTTAAATATAATCAATCAGGGTTACAAGAAACAAGGTTAAGTTGACGATTAACTTCTATTAATTGATTTTTAAGCTTTGCATAAATGTTACAGATTATATTTGGGATGTTTTCATGTCTCCTCACACATATTTGTTCAGTTTTAATGATGCAGACAGATAAATATTTTCTCGCTTCCTTTAACAGTTGCTGTGTATTTTTCTCGCTGCTTCTCTCTGTTTATCTGGCACATTCACACACCCACACATTCATCACCACTGAAGGTCCCGTAGATCTGGCTGCCTTAAGGAGGCCGCTGAATCAAAGAGACTCTTTCTTATTGCCCTTCACGGTTAAAGCCTGCTACATCTCCCCTGAGCCACAGAGACGTGCCTTAATGTACGAGCTGCACCTGCTTTACATCGGGGAGGATGACGTGACAAAAAACCTCCACTCACGTGAATGGGAGCACCTGCTCCATTCAGTTCCCTTGACAGTGCATCGGCTGTCACATAATTCACTATTTATGACTCACAATGCTTTTTTTTTGCTTTTATTGTGAAAAGTATGACTTTTTAAGGGAATTTATTACTAATAACGCCTATGAGAGCATTGCATCTACTCACTGCCCTAACACAGCACTATATAGGTGTTCTTTTACGAGATACTGCATGCCTTGAATAAAAATACTGCAGGGTTGGTGAATGCAGCAGTACTGAGCAATAATGTGTTTTGGCCTACCCCACACCACACTCTGACTCTATCACAATATTCACTCTCCAATCTAGTTTTATACAAGTTACCAGCTGTGTTTATTTATTCAGACTTTAGTTACCAGAATGGATGCTTCAGTGCTGTGTTGCCTAAGAGATCTCTCCACACATTTCTAAAAATTATACAACCTTATTCTTGTACTCTTCCCCTCCCCGTTCTCTCACCATCATTGCTGTCGACGGTCCTGACCACCAAATCCGTCTCGAAGGTGTCCTGCATTTGTTGCCCGCGGAAATGGTTCAGGTGCTCGTGCTCGATGAGGTCGCTTTCCTCTTCCTCCAAAGGGAGCCAGGTGCCATCGATAAACCACTGGCCTCTCATGACTGGAATATGGTCCTGTTCTGTAAAAGACAGTAATAACAGCATTGATTTAGATACAAAGGAATGGCTTAACTGGGATGGAGCCAGTAAACAATGGTGGAATATTATTTACGATTACTTTCATTGTAGATTTATCTGTTGGTTATTTTTCCGATTAATCGATTAGTTATTTGGTCTATAAATTGTCAGAAAATAGTGAAAAATGTCTATCAGTGTTTCCCAAAGCCCAAGATGACGTCCTCAAATGTCTTGTTTTGTCCATAACTCAAAGATATTCAGTTTACCGTCATAGAGGAGTAAAGAAACCAGAAAATATTCACATTTAAGAAGCTTTATTTTTCTTCAAAAATTACTCAAACCGATTAATCGATTATCAAAATAGTTGGCCATTGATTTAATAGTTGACAACTAATCAAGTAATTGCTGCAGCTCTAGAACATTTACCTAAATAAAGTCATTTTACAGTTTGTTTTGCTCTTTATGGTGCTGTTGTAAGTGTGGTGACGCCGTGCACACCCGTGCCAAATGTTTCACACCAATCTACTAATCTAAAAGTGGTTATAACATGCCAAGTTATGCAGAAATGTGCCAACAAAGGCAGGGAAGAGGAAGACTGCAAGCTAGTAAACATGGATGTAAACAATGCTGGATTTTAAATGCTTTATAATAGTCACTTTTTAGTAAGTGACTGAGTCACTCACTTTGCCTTTCAGAATGTGTGCTGGATGACGTACACTGATTTCCATTTAACTCAACAAGTCTGGCAATTCCAGTAGGACCAAGTCTCAGTGGCAAATGGAGCGAGGCCAGTTTTGATTACAGTCTTGGGTGACATATTATTAACCGATTCTCTGGTGGTGAATAAGATTGTAGAGGCAGCTCTGAAGGTAGGCATACTTTGCAAAAGACAGAGTGAGACTGCTCATATGGACAAATATAAAAACACACGAGCATACTCTTATTTACGGACAGAGAGGCCCACCACAACGCTAAGGCTAAGATAGACAGACTGATAGAGGCTCACAGTAGATACTATTCACGTCTGGTGAAAAAAGATAAGTCTGTACGTTTCACATAACATGACGTTTCAAGTTCCCATGAAGTGATAAGTGACCTTTTCACCTAGTTAGAATATAAAACCTTCCAAAGCCTTAATTCTTTGTATTTTTATGGATGTTTTACCTCTTGGATTACGGTATATCAACATCCCCTCCTCTCCACATCTCCCACTATATGAACCTCTCTCTTCCTAACTGATATGCTGCATTAGTTTTCCATCTCAAGTGCAGTGCATCAGGGTCATAAATGTTAACATGACACAGTGTTTGCAAGCTGAAAAAGGCCCAGCGAGTGTCTTAGCTGACTAAAAAAAAAAAAAGGCCTTACATCCACAGCATGAACACTGAGAAAAATAACTGATTCTCTAAATGTCACTTGGCGTCAACCTTCAAAAGAACCAGCTACCCATGAACCCTTTCATCGAGGTCAGGTTTTGCGGAGGCTCTATAGTGACCGCCTTCATTTGTTCCCTGCCTTTTCCTGGAAATATCCATGAATTAGTTAGCACAGATCAGCTGAGCCCAATAGACTGACTTCCTGGGTTGTTTCCCAAAAGACAAGGCCAAGTAATTACTTAGCCAGGGAAAGAACTGTGAAACAATGCAGGAGGCAGCCAGTAACTGAACTGAGTGGATAATCAAATGCTAGTTTGTGTGTCTTTTACTGGATGTTGCATGGAATGAGCACCAGACTTGTGAGTGGCTGTGGGTGATTAATCTGCATGCTGTTAGCCATTATACTGCAGAATATAAAGTATATATGAGGTGTATAGGTGCACAACAGGAGTTATGGAAATGCACTAAGTGATGCTTTTGAGACATGCCACCAAGAACTACATCATTTGTGACTGATGCAAAGCAAAAACATGATATTTTTTATGATACTCACGCTTCCAGTAAACAGGATTGCACCCCTTCTCTTTAACATCCACCTCATAGAGCCCTCCCCGGACACACACAGGCTCAAAGTTGATTTCAATGCTGTCAGGGTCCCTCTCCTCCGAGGACACGGTGGATGTGTCCAGGGACCCCCGGCCTCCGTGCACACTGCTCGTCCTCGTCTCCACGGGCACCGCACCGTTCAGTCCTCTGCTCTCCACGCCGTTATTACCGCACCCGTCCTCCCCGCCGCCGCTGACCCGGGAGCCCGCTGCACCGGGGTTCAGCTCACAGTATTTCCGAAACATGCGCTCAATATTAAGCGAGTCATGCCCGACAAAGGACTTCCACGTTTTCTTGTCCTCCTTGTAAAACCAGCGCACCTCCTCCGCGCCGAGCTCCGTCACCACCTCGTTGAAGCGCTGCCTGGAGCTGTTGGACCGGGACCTCTTCCTCCTCTCGAACAGCGGACCCGCGTTGCTCCCGTCGGTGTCACTGTACTCCAGAGAGCTGCTGTCCAGGAAGGCTGTCGGGGAGCTCAGGTCCAGCAGCAGCCCGTCCTGGGTGCTGTGGTGCAGCAGCGGCGGCAGGTGTCCGTCCAGCCCCGTCTGCACCGAGGACATCCCCGGCTGCGTCGTCGTCGTGTCGTCCATGGGACTCATGTCGTGACAGCACGGGAACACATCGCTTCCCAAATCCCACTCCGTGTTGTTGTTGCTGACCGGTGAGCCTTTAACGTCCGTGCGTAAAGTGGAGGTTTTGGTTGCTATGGTGAAACTGCTCATAACTACCTGAGCAACTCAACCTCCTCGTCTAACTCTCACTGTTACACAGCCATCACAGGGGTTTCATAGTGGTGTGAAAAGGGTAAATTAAACAGAATTAAACACCTCCAGCACCGCATTACCTTCCCACAGCTTGTTAGCTCGCTAAGCTAAGCTAAGCTAACGAAGCCGGTTGTAGCTTATTAGCAAGTCCGCAAACGTTGCAACCGGAAAACCCGTTTTTCTCCCCCTCTTAACTAACATGAACCGTTATCACACCGCTTTCCTTTCCCGTCAGTCGCGTTTAGTCCAGCCTCGACAACATGACAGTCACTGTACTTTGTTGTGCGTGTTCCGGGTCTCTGTGGAATTCCAGATTCATTCGTTGTCCAAACAAAATCTTGCATAGAGACAGCACTGTAGTATGCGTGTATGTGTGTGTGTGTGGGGTTGACAGCTGACGCATAGATCACAGGATTCACTCGTGAACGCGCACGTAAAGAATTGCGCGATCATGACGACATCCGGCTCCGTTCATATAATGCATTCTTCTTATCGTCCGCTAGATGGAGACAAACACATATTAATGGTTATCAGAAGAATCAGAAACTCGTTTATTGCCAGGTGTATGAGGTTTACACTAGGAATTTGCTTTGGTGGGTTGGTGCAATAAAAGGTAAAAATAAACAGTAGGATAATTAAGTGTTAGAATAAAATAAGAATAAATAATTGAAATCTACAAATATACAATATAATATATACACAAGAATTAAACATGGTATAAAAGTATAAACAGATGTGCAAAATTAGTGCAAATTATTGTCAGTGTGCAAACAGTCAGGTGGTATTGAGTGTGTATGAGAGAAGGGGAGTCAGTGTCAGGGGAGGCCGTGGTGTGAGTGAGAGAGAGAGAGAGAGAGAGAGAGAGAGAGAGAGAGAAAGAGAGAGAGAGAGATTGGGGGGCAGTAGTGTGTGTGTGTGAGAGAGAGAGAGAGAGAGAGAGAGAGAGAGAGAGATTGGGGGGGCAGTAGTGTGTGTGTGTGTGTGAGAGAGAGAGAGAGAGAGAGAGAGAGAGCGAAAGAGAGAGATTGGGGGGGCAGTAGTGTGTGTGTGTGTGAGAGAGAGAGAGACAGTCACGGTCGCGGGGGGCAGAGGGGCTGTTGGAGAGCCCCTCTGCCATGGGGAAAAAAGTGTTCTTTTGGCGTGAGGTTCTGGTCCTGATGGACCTTAACCTCTTGCCAGATGGCAGAGTCTGAAAGAGGTGGTGTCCGGGATGGGAGGGGTCGGCCACAATCTTTCCTGCCCTCTTCAGGGTCCTGGAGGCGTACAGTTCCTGGAGGGAGGGAAGGTTTCAGCCGATCGCCTTCTCTGCAGCACGTATGACCCTCTGCAGCCTGGCCTTGTCCCTGGCGGTGGCAGCGGCGAACCAGACGGTGATGGAGGAGGTGAGGATGGACTCAATGGTTATCAGCCTTAATTTACTACATGCAATGACTTGATATTCCACTAGACGGAAGCAAATACCTAATAATAAAGCAACACCCCAGCTGGCCTGCGACTTGTGGAGGGATTAGAGTACATTTACTGTCTAAAAACACTACTACTGCAACGTTTGTAGTCACAGGGGTGGACAAAATAACATTAGCAGCCCAATACAACATCACTTTGCTACAGCCACAATATTTTAAATAGATCAAAATAAACACCTTTCTGACACTCCCTCACGAAAAAGTAGTATACTTCAAGTTTATTTTATGAAGTAGTTCAGGTATATATTTCCCAGGTATAATTTATGTGGCAAGTATACTAATATCAATGTACTAGTTGGATACTTGTAAGTGTACTACTTCTTGGGACTAAATTGGCCCACTTTTTTAGTTTATAAAAGTATACTTTTAAGTATACTTTAAATGTAAGAATAGTAAACTTTGAATTCACAACTAGTTTACATCTAAGTTTTATTCTGTACTGCAACTATACTATAAGTATACTGATAGTTTACTAGTTTTATACATGTAGCCCACTTTTTAATTTATGAAAGTACACTTTGAAGTATATTCTCAGTAAACAACAAGTTTAATAGTGTTTATACTGCAAGTATACTTGTATATACTTGTGGCCCACTTTATAGTTTATGAAAGTACACTTTAAAGTATACTCTCAGTAAACCACTAGTTTAATAGTTTTTATACTGCAAGTATACTATATATTTGTAGCCCACTTTTTAGTTTATGAAAGTACACTTTAAAGTATATTCTCAGTAAACCACTAGTTTAATAGTTTTTATTCTGCAAGTATACTTGTATATACTTGTGGCCCACTTTATAGTTTATGAAAGTACACTTTAAAGTATACTCTCAGTAAACCACTAGTTTAATAGTTTTTATACTGCAGGTATACTATATATTTGTAGCCCACTTTCTAGCAGAGATGGGGACTCGAGTCTGCGACTTGGACTCGAGTCGCACTTAAGTCGCACACACAGTGACTGTATACATGTCAGTATGAGCAAAGTATACTTAAGTATACATTTGTTAAGTATATCTCTGATAAGTACATAAAAAGTAAACTGAAAGCATACTCTCTTATTTTAAGTTTAAAAGAAGTATACTAATAGCACACTTGAACAAACTTATCTTTGGTAAGGGCTGACTCATAACAAATTCCCTCTTATATTATTTTGAGATACAATCTAGATAGATACAATCACCCCCTATAATGAAAATCAAAATGAAACAAGTAGCCACAAAGTAATTGCCTCTCAGTTTAAGTTCAGCCCTCAAGCCACTGGTGTCATTGAACTCCAAAATCTATTTGTAATGCATCTGTTCTACTGCACAACCAGTATGTTTACATCTCTGTGTGTGCGTGCATTAGTACAGGGTGAGTTTGTATCTGTGAGCATATGCATGCATGTATGTATGTATGTATGTATGCATGTGCTGGTTTGTTTGTTTATGCATGTGCATGTGTTCGCATAATGTGTGTTTTGTGTAGCTCCATTTGTGTGTGTACTGCTGGTCCAGGTGATCCCGGGGCCGTGGTGTGGTCTGTGGGGAGAGCAGGAGAGGGATAGGAGAGAGGCCCAGGCAGCTGTATTTGGGATAAACAGACATTACCCTGCTGTGTTCTAATTTACTGCAGAGTGGGAATTAAACTTTAAACTTGTCCCGCCCCTCTGCAGTCCAATACTCCACGCTTCTGGCCATCAACAACCACTTGCACAATGTGCATTAGTAAAGTGTTTCTCCACCCAACATCAGTCTTTTTAGTATGAAATTTACACCCTCTGTTGGCTGGTTGTAAAAAATGTTGTCTTTCACAGCAAGACACAGCTTCCGGAGGAGCTCTGGATTTCTTTTTTTTAAGGCAATAGGACAATGTGGAAGCAGCATGTGTAGCTCTATTTTGGCAAAAATGATGATAGTTTGAAACCTACTGGGGTTATGGGTGGACAGCTGAGGAGTGGATTATTCTGCAAAAGTGGTTTGAGATGCTTCTGTGGATGTTTTTGCCCACCTTGAAAACTTGGAAACCATTGTAACTCACCATCAACAAAGAAACGTTTTACAGGCATCTTTCTAGCTCATTGTGATGAGTGTTTGATACTCAAAAGATAGATTAAAAGCAGGACAATTTGAGGCTAAAACCCTGGAAAATGTGACACTTATTTTTTCTTGATTAGTTATAAGTTGCTCAATGGAGAATGCTCTGCAACCCCAGTCAACTCAACATGGACGTTCCAATATTGGTATTTTCCAGATGATAGTCATTAAAAATGGCTCCACCATTGCGTAATTATGAGTGCAAGACTAATTCACATTGCAGTAATATTTAATCTGTCCGGCCAGAATAATTACTGGGTTAAATATGCAACGAGATCTTGCCAAGAGCTTTCTCTCACTGCAGGTTTACACTAGAGGATGACATGTGGCTTTCATATAAGAATTAGTGAAATTCCTCATCTCTGGCAGTCTAACTGAAACAGGTTGGCCTCTCTCTCTCTCCCCCCCTCTCTCCCTCTCTCTCTGCTCTGATGTTTTGCAACCACCAGGCCCACCACCTGGATGAGTGGATGACAAACAAACTGCAAATTTTCCTTCCAGTAACTGACCAAATAGATATTTATAACCAGCTGGTCACCTCCCCCACCCACTGGGCCCCCCTCTCCTGCAGCCACGGCTGTGAGAGCTCCCTTTAAAGACCAGTTGTGTCACTTCTGGCTTTGTTCTTAAACAAAGAGAACTGCCCCTCATCTGCCCGTAATTGGGCCGACTCTTGGAATGTGCTTGATGTCTCCGCCGCGCGGGCCATTGCCGCTCCAACAGACAGGCAAGGGTTGCTGGGACATGAGAGATGAATGAGTGGAAGTCCACCCTTACTCTGTTTTCCTTTGCTTTCCTTTTCTTCCATACCTCCTCTCTTTTTACCTCTGTTTCACCCTCTCTTAGCCGCCTATTTTTTCAGGATGGAGGATCTCTCGATTGAAATAAAGAAATCCCACACTCAGGGTAAATGGAACAGTCTGCTGATTGACTTCACTGGGTCTGTTTGGTCTCTCTGAGCTGCACCACCTCGCTATAAGGTTGGGTGGTTGGACGCACTACAAGGCCGATCTGCGGCACATGTCACTAGCAGTTACCGGGGTGATGTTGACCATGGGCAGATGTTTGAGAGGGGATTGGAGGGTGTTTACGGCATTGTTACTAAAGGGAAGCAATTTAGAGAGTTCAAATTCCACTTGCGAGGAAGGAAAAAATGTTGAAACGGTAGTTGGCAGGCTACCAAAAGCCTGAGCCCCTAATTGTTTTCATTAATAGCAAATAATCTCAAAGTGCTTACTCTGTATTCTGGGAAACATTATGGTGTTATGTTCAAGACGTGTACATCTGGGAAGCCTCTGAGGATTAGGTTAGAAATTTGTCTGTAGCAATCACACGAACCCCAGGTGCTCGTGTGAAAGTTGTAGGACTTTTACGCTCCAACCACAGATATGTTAGTGTCTTTATGGAGGTGTTGTGAACCGTTTGGTGTTTAAGCAACCTTGTCCCCAGAATCCAACACTTTGGTTTTGGTCATGACTCATTTACTCCTGAATCCTTCACCTTTCACCCCCCAGCTCCACTCTCCATGTCACTCGCCAGCAACCCTGGATAAGTAAATACATGATGTAATGTGTGGTTTTCGCCTCCATCCTCCCAAAGCCCCCACCCATATCCAGAGGTGATTAAACCGGAGCACAGCAGTTTTAGGTGGGGAGTTGGTAGTAGATGAGTGGAATTTAACAAGGCTGGTTTGGGCAAATATAATGGAAGGGGGGGACACATGCAGGTCACCAACAGGGCGGGACTTAAAGCAGAGAGACATCACAGTCCCGGTTGATCCGTCTGGGCTGGGGCTCCTCCGTCCCTGCAGTCTGTAGCCGGGGTCAGGCCAGCGGCTCCACCTCCCCCCAGCTGTCTGGGCTCCAGGTTCCAGGTGGGAGATTGGGGCTGTTGACTCCAGCACACGGCAGCCGCTGCCTGGTCCTGCTGCCCATAACGATCTCCTCCAGGGCTCCCAGACCCATTGTCATTCAGACTCCCCGCTACAATTCACAAGTCTGATATCCCTCCACACTGGAGCCATGTGGCCTATGATGGGCTGCCTGACTGCTGTCCCCCGTGTTTGTTTGTGTGAGAGAATGTGAGTTTGTCAAGAATAATAAGCCTTTATATGTGGTGGTATTTTAATTACAATGCGTTCTTACAGGTGAGACCTCTTACAGTAATAATCAAGTCTATTGTTTTTTCTTGTGTCTGTGTTGCTGTCTCTTTTGTTATTTTACTTGAAAAAATAAAAAGACTTAAAGGGGAACTTTATGTCATATATTGTCATACATTTTTATTCCTATGGTCTAAGACAGTCCAAAAATATTAGCATACATGAACAATTCTCTCCCAAATCCGAAAAGGAGAGTGCTAAAATTCAAATTTGTGATGTCTTCAGGTATAAAGTCTGAAACTGCTCCATAGACAATTAATTGGGAGAGGTGTTATAGATGACACTGAGAGCACTCAGCGGAATAGGAGTAGGCTATATGGGTACATTTTTGGGTATAAAAGAGAAAACAAATATTTTGTGGGTCCACAAAATCAGTCTCCCATTCATTGGTTGCATCCGAAATTCAATAGTAACATGCTATTTAGTACACTAAAAATGTGTGTGAGATTTTTTAGTATGTCCGAAACCTTAGTATGAAACCAATTGTACATCAATTGCATACTATTTCCAGTGAAATATTACAGTATGAAAACACTGGACACTACGCCGGCATACATATTCCACAATGCAATGCGGTAGTGACAATATTCATAACAGACAATGGTGGACAGATCTGTAACGTCTATAACAAGTGCAAGAATAAGATTCCACTTTGCTATAGGTGTAATATAGTTTTTAAATTAGTTCAGACTTTATGATTCTTATAAATCATCGTTTGGTCACATGAGGTTCGTACAGGTTACCACGGTTACGCATCTCCAACCGGCAAGGAGGCTCTCGGGAAGTGACGTGGTATTTACAGTTCAGTGCGTCCGAAAAGATACATACTACTGTTTATTCACACAAAAGTATTTTGAACAATGGTACATATATTGAGTATGTAGTGCATAGTATGCGTTTGAGAATTACTGTTTCTGGATTTGAGAGAGAGAATAGCTCATGTTTACAAATACTGATTGAATTTTACTAGGCCATGGAAATAACATATTGGAATTAATTTAGGTGATGTTTCCCTTTAAATCAAAACTTAAGCAGGTAAGGGGTGCGTACATGCAAGGTTAAAGGAATAGTGCAACATTTTGCAAAATACACTTATTTGCTTTCTTACCAAGATTTAAATGAGAAGATTGATATCACTCTCATAATGCATTCAATTTGAAGCTGGGACCAGGAGACGGTTAGCTTAGCTTAGCATAAAGACTGGAAAGTGCTGGAAACAGCTAGCCTGGCTCTGCCCAAAGGTTACAGAAGTCCACCTGCCAACACCTTTAAAGCTCACAGACTTACTTACATGCTGTATCTTGTTGGTTTAATCCATTGAAAAAAACGAAGTGTGAAAATGACAATTTGCGGTTTTATGTGGAGTTATGTGCCAGACTATTTCTTGGCCAGGAACAGTGACTTCCTGGATTTTCTGCTGGTTGCCTGGAAACCTTACAGTGAGGACAAGACTCAAGGGAGTCACTGCGATCTTCCCGCCGAACTCACTGCAGCACATTTCCGGAAATGTCGGACATTTCTTTTAACGCACCGCCAGACCGCTGCTTCCTTGAAACATTTATTTTTGTCTACTTTAATAGTACAAACGGATATGCCGCACCATTTTATATGGTAGACAAGTCTGCCTGTCTGGTTTGTGTCTGCAGACACAAGTCTTTCACTTCAGTAAAATAACTTGGTGTGAGTGAGTCAGAGCACTTCCATCTTTAGACCACGAAACTTATCAGGAAAACTCAGTAACTGTACATGTAAGTTTTGACGTGCCCTCTTTAACACGTCATAATAGACCAGCCTCACTCCTTAACACGCCAGCCAGGAGAAGAAAGTATTTGTCCAAACATATTGGGAATTCCATTTTAACAGACGTGCAACGCAGAGGGCATGAAAGAGTTCAGAAAATAGGACGGCGTGTAAATTACAAACTGTGTAAATTATTACTTGTGGGTGACGTTGAACATTTAGCATTTTAAGGCGGCCGTTTGGGTATCAGTCACTTTCACCTCCACGTAAAAGTAAACTTGCTGGTGAAACAGACAGCCGTGGAGTGGAAAGTGCCAGGAAGATTAATGAGGTGTGTCTTTCCTCTCTTTCACACTATCCTTCTCTTTATCCCTCTGTTTGTCTGTGGGTCCGTGTGTGTGGGGGTCCATGTGGGGTGGCCCGATGGGGTAACATGCTGAAGTAAACAAGTACAAGAGACAGCAGGGTGATGTTCCTCTCACTCAGCTTTATACACATCAAACAGGGAGCTAGTGTTACCTTGTTTAGACAAACACCTTCTCCAACTCATTTTCTCCCATTTTCATTTTCTCTTCAATCCACACACTTCTTATCTGTCACTCTATTTTTCCCAGTTAAACTTGTTCTCTTGCCAAAAAAAAGACGGTAACAACGTAACATAAGTACGGAAAACACGTCACAATCGTCACTAAAAAACACG
The DNA here is from genome assembly GCA_916701645.2 of Sebastolobus alascanus. Lineage (NCBI taxonomy): Eukaryota > Metazoa > Chordata > Actinopteri > Perciformes > Sebastidae > Sebastolobus > Sebastolobus alascanus. The sequence goes on along the minus strand of CAKAOJ020000134.1, from coordinate 1,024,054 downwards.
TCACAATCGTCACTAAAAAACACGTCACAAATGTCACTAAACAAACACCGGTCTCGAACACCGGTCTCCTGATTGAAAGTCCTGTGTTTGTTGGAAAACTTTATGGTTGGGCTTAAAATAAGTACATAAGCTAATTAAAATATGTACGGAACTAACCTAACATAAGTACGGAAAACACATCACAAACACCACTAAAAAACACGTCACAAACGTCATTTACGAAACAAAACACCGGTCTTGATCGCCGGTCTCCTGGTTGAAAGTCCTGTGCTTGTTGGACCCATCCACCTCCTCACCGAGTGGACTTTCTCGCTTTTTATTCCACGTCACTAGCTCTGACTATGGCATATTTATGCGGATGCGTTTACATTGCAATCAGTACAGACTACAAGAGGTACAAATGACACGACAAAAGCAAGAAAGGTGTTCTTATTGCATGCTAAATGCCTTGGGCATTATCGTGTCATTCATACACCTTTTCATGCGAACGGGCTGTTTAAAGACACTGCTATGTGGGTATCAGCAAAAAAGTTTCTTTGTCTCTGCACCTGCATTAAAGTGTGCCGCACTGCTTTCAGAATAACTGCCTTTTAGCCTCTCTTCCAGGAAGGATGACAATCCCTAAGCACAAAGGTGATGTCTAACACATTGTCCATGAGAACGCTTTCTCTTTTTAGATCTGCCTGTCATTTACAAGGTGAGTGTTCTGCCCTTAGGACCTCTGTGGCCCTGCACGGAGACCTACATGTGTTGGGCCGATCCTCTGTGTTTTCAGATGATGTTTCACACTGTCAGGGTTGACTTATCTGAGTGGGGAAACGTTCCCAGGGAATAGACAGATCCTACAGACAGCTTTGGAATGTTTTTACAGAAAGGCCCGGGGACCCTCAAAGACAGGCTATGATCCAGACTCTGCAAAACTGCTGCTGTGGTAACCAGAGCAAGAAACATACCTATCTTTTTGTCTACTAGTCTGCTGTCTATTCGTTACAAGTGAAATCAGTATTGCAATTTGTTTATTGTCTATTAATCTATTCTGTTTATTGTCCATTTAACAATTTTAGGGCCTCTTTGGTTACATGCTATAATGGTTGGTAAAGTAGAAAGACATACCTCAAAACCCTGTGGTACTTAAGTCATTTTATGTTTCTGTTCTAGTGCCCCATCTGTTCAGATTTCTTTCCTGTTTATGCTCTGTCCTGTGTAGTGGACATTTATATGTGTTGTTCAGGCTATTCTCATACACCGTTCATCGCTATACCTATGAAAACTAATGCACTGTAATTACATATTCCACAAAGTCAATTCGTATGTAATCCACGTAATTGTGAACCCGGAAGTATAAAGAGTGACAAACACCATATAGAGAGGAGTCCAGGGTGGATGGATGGGTCAAAAAACACCAGACCTTAGCCCAGGAGACCGCTGATCATACCCCGTGTGAAACCAGAAGCCAACGTTGATTTAATTTTCACATAATTTCTGTACTTAAGTTACACCACTTCCGGTGTTATTTTAACCCAAACTGTGATCTTTTCCCAAACCTAACTAAGTCCTTTTGTTGCCTAAACCTAACCAAGTTGTTTTCTGTGAAGATGAAAATTTACTTTAAAAAGACTGATGCGGAAGTTGACACGTTCATCACGTGTTGCCGGACATTCGTAGAAAAACGCACGAAAAATTAGGAATAACTTTTCGTAAGATATCATACGAACCGTTGTATGAGGATACGTTGCTGTTGTTGAATTGATTGGACTATGGTATTATGAGAAATAAATAAGTCAGTCATGCTAAAATGTACCAAATTGTACATGTTGTGTTATATTAACTTGGTAAAAAAAAAAAGTATGCATATGTTGAAGTGGTTGGGTGCCCATCTAGAGGAGAAAAAGCGTGCATTGTAGCCCAAGTTTGGACCAATATCTAATTGTCAGAAATATCCCCTCTTTTCAATCTCTTTCGTCCTCCCCCTTCCCTTCCTTTCTTTTCTAGGAGAGGAGCTGAGAGATGGGACCGCAAGTCCCCTCAGAGGCTTTGTCCTCCATCAGTATCCTTAATGGATGTCAGATGTGTGTGAGAGGAGGCCGTAGCGTGAGTGTGTTTCATGTTAGTTCTCAGCATGATGAGCAGGGAAGCAGCTGGAGATGAACAGAATCTGCCCCGGCCTCCTTTAGAATACCTCCATTTTTTATTCTGTCCTTCCAACTAATGCTCTCCTGCTTTTTCCTAGTGTAATATATTGGTATTAATAACGGGAAAACAAAAGCAAATATTCTGTAATGGGAGAGGAGAGGAAGATATTTTGGTGTCCTGGAGAACCAGACAGCAGCCTCTTTACTTCTTCTCACTATAAATCTCGTGGCAGTTTCAATGGTCGGATGGCCATGCTCTGTGTTAACGTTTCCCCCGAGTTGATTACAAAGGAGTTCAAGGCGAACTGCTCTGTTATTGCTTACAGCCATGGTACCTAATAGTATGCTACAGTGGAGCACTTCAATCGCATGCGCTGTCATACAATATCAATTTGGACCTCTAAAGGAATTTGTTATTCACCAAAGCAATTGCTGCACAGAGATGGTTCTTTACTGTAAGTGGCATCTGAGTGAACACAACTGAAGGCCTATCCCCTTCTGGCAACGCAGCTCACGTCCCAATTGCTTAATAGGAATTTGAGTTTCCCACAAACGTCTTTGTTGGAACAGCATCCTTTTACCACAAGCATTTAACACTGCAGCTCACATTTCTTCTGCCTTCTCAGTAACATTTTATTTGCACCATTTGAGGGTTTCTCTTTGCGATATTGCTCCTCTGGGAGAGCCGGGGATGAGGACAGTGCCGGGTTGCTAAGCCTAATGAGTGAGTAATACAGCGCGATGGCGTGGACAGTATGATGTTGACTGCTTTTTACAAGGTGACGGAAAATAAATAACTCCAGGTGTTTTGTGAAGGAGAACCGATCTAATGCATGAGTCGAAGTGAGTATTTCCCACTCGTCAACAAACAGATTTGCTCGCAGTGAGTAAGACTTGGGTGGCTGATGTGTGAGCCAGGCCACTAAGTGGAGCAAGGGGAGTTGAGGAGTGTTTGTATTTGTGTGTTTGTGTGTGTGTGTGAGCTTATGACTTTGTCTGGACTAAGCAGGCTCTATACAAAAACAGCATTTATGTGTCAAAACGATGCACATCCACACTAGTGTTTTCAGGTTTTTGCAAAAATCTCTGTCTACACTAAAATTCAAAAAGAAAAATGCTCTTCATCTTCGTTCTAATTCATTTGACAAACAGCATTAAATTATTAAATAGTAATTTGATCGCTGCTCAATAGCTGTTAACTAGGTGAACAATATTTACTGTACTGATGTGCATCAAATCCCTACGTTATGATTGTGAAGCCATCTGACAAAATAATTAGAATTAGAATAAAGGAAAAGTGAAGCCAATACGGAAGTGCCTTAAACCCTACTTCTCACTTGATTTATTATTTCAGTAAACATTGTTAACATGAGTTTATGGTCTCAATCACTAGTTTCCAGTCTTCTTCAATACCGCATGATGTTCATTTAGTAAATTATGGCCCCATTTAGAGTCAAATAGACCATAAAGCAGGGTATGCTTTAGGGCGTAGCTACCTCGTGATTGACAGGTCGCTACCACGGCGTTGTCCGGTCTTAGAGTTATCCGCGATTTCATCGTAGAACTTTCCCTAACTAACCCTTTCACAGTGTGTTTTCAGTTCATGAAAGTTAATTATAACCTTTTTGGTTGCCTAAAATTGTCTTATTCAGCGTTCGGTTGTACTTAGCTTCAACCTCTCGTGTCACTTCTGGTTGCAAAAAGTCAAGATGGCGACGGCCAAAAACCAAGTTGGCGACGGCCAAAATACCGAACTCAAGGCTTCAAAACCGCAGTCCACAAACCAATGGGTGACGTCACTGTGACTACGTCCACTTCTTATATACAGTCTATGGTCAGAGGCCACTGACACAATGCATAATAAAGCACAAGAGTGGCGTTGAAGTCCGTGTTTCCCTCTTCCTTAACCTGGTCCCAAATTTATCCCCAACCTCAACCAGTCATTTTCTGTGATGCATAACCTCAACCCAACCCTATCCAAACTCCAGTTATCTCTGCAACGCCCAATCATAACCTTACCAAAGGGGGTCAGAGGGCCAAAACAGAGAGGAAAAGATGCATATTCAAATGTACACATATTTTGAAAACACATCTTTCAACGTACCCAATAGTCATAAATAAGAAGGAGGTTAATTTATGAGGGCAACTGGGGTTGAAGCAGGTTGGTAGATTGTTGGGCAAGTTGAGCGGGTAGCCAGTGGGTAGGCTTCCCTTTGCTCTGCAGGACGGGGGCGGAGGGCCTCATTATATCTCTCTCCATGTCGGGCCCTTAAGTCCGTCTCCTCAGCGCCCGTTCTGTTTGTTTAGAGAGCCAGCCTTTTTAAGCTACGTTTGGCCTAATGAGCCCATTATCTGTCAATGATCCACAAAGAGGCCCTCCTCTCTCGCTCCCTCTCCCTCCCTGCGTAGTAGCTCGCCCTGCTCCCCTTCCCCTCCTCTCACCCTATTTTTCTGCCACTTCCCCCCCCTTTTTTCTTCACAGTCTGCCCTCTCTTTCTCCGTCCACCTTGTTTAGCTCATTTTCTCCTCCCCGCTGCCCTGCTTTTCTTTTCCCAAACCTGTCACACACTGTGCTCATTTCTCCCCCCCTCAGGACAACAGCACAACCTCCTCCTCCCTTTTAAAAACACCCGCCTCCACCTCCTTTGAGGCTGTGCATTTTATGTCGTTGTTGGGAACTACTTTGGTCTGGTTTTAATGGCCTCACACCTGCAGACAGCGTTGCCTCTCTTCATCGCAGCTGACAGTGTGAGTTGACAGTAGCGACAGAGGGTCTTCAGGAGAATGATGAGGAAGACTTTACGAGGACCCCAATGCATACACTGACCTTCACTTTGGGAATAAAAACTATGGCTGCGTTTTCATGTGTTCATCCATGTATGCTCATATGGCCATGAGTGGTATTGCAGGTGTTACAGGTGTGCACTTGATTCTCAGACACCCCTTTCCTCTATATACTCAGCATGTGGGACCCCCTCCTCATTTCTAGCAGTAGCCACAGGAAGCTGGTGCGGATCAGCTCTCTGTCCGGGCCCGGCTGCCCCGTTAACACTGAAGACTTAATTATGGTGATCTGGTAATAGCGGAGAAAATGGAAGGAATGCTGTCCTCATGGCCATACTCACAGCAGGATTAACTGCACGAGCTGCACTCTCCAACCTCCACAAGCTTGCGGCCCCTCTCACAGCTGCTTTTGTCTCGGATGGAGGGTGTGAGGAGGAAGAGGGAGGAGAGGAAGAAAGGAGAAGAAAAAAGACAAAGAAAATTAATCTGCTGGGTGCAGGATCTTAATTCGATTTAATGAAGGGAGCTTTAAGTCTGAGGGGCTTTGCGCTCGCACACCTCCGCAGGCACGTACACATGCACACTCACACATGTAGGTCCTATTGATCTGTTGGAACAAACCCTATTATGGGCAATTATGTTATTCGCCAGCCATGGCAAATCCATTTCTTTGCTTTCATTACTTGCTAATACATGGAAAGGAAATCTATTAAGCTCGAACGTGATGCTTCCTGTTCGAGTGTGAGATCGGAAATCTTTGTTTCCGCCTCGCTGTAATGCTTTTGTCTCTCGTCACTTTGAACCTGATTCTTGAGAGACTTCAAAAGGAAAAAAATGGCACATTTTTTCTTGTTTGCCTTCCCAGATTGCGGTCAATTTTGACTCTAAATATCTCAATGTTGTGGATGCATTTGTAGCCGGGTTAAACTTGCAGAGCTGAGAATCATGCAGTGCACCAGACCTTGCCATTAAGCAAAACAATCACAAAAGAAGGCCTCTCTTTGCACCCCCTTATTGCCCCTTTTCCCTCCCTTAAAAAAAAAAAGAACAAGCAAAACCAGTCCCTCCATCTCTCCACCGATGCAGGAGAAGCCCATTACTATGTTCATCTTCTCAACGTTTGACAGGTGGAAGTAGAACTTTGGGGTTTATGTTTTAATTATAAAGAATTCCAGATGTGGAGGGGGGCTCATAAATTAGAAGCAGAGCTACTCAAATGTCTTTTTTCAAAGGGACCAAGCGGGTCAGCATCTGCTTCTCATTGTAGCCAATGTTATTAAGGGCCCTGACTACAGAAAGGCCCAAGTCCCCCGTCTGGCCCCACAATAATTGACACTATTAAATGTGCCTAAACAGATTTAGAGCGTCCAGAAAAGTTACATTTGTCTTGCAGAATGACTCTAATCATCTATTTTAGATTGAAGGGGACCTAAAGGAGGAGGAACCCACCACCTAATCTGGTACATGACAGATAGGGAGCGAGAACAGAAAGCAGGCAAAGCAGAAAGCTGGAAAAAAAAATGCACAAATACAAACAAATTAGGGCAGAACGGCTCTGTGTAGGAATGTCAGGGAGGGCGGGAGAGAACGGCGGAGAGGAGGAGAGAGGTCTGAACTGTATTACCACACTCCAGACCATGCTGCTCGGGCTGGAGCGGGTTGAGCTGAATGCACATGGATGGCTTTACAAAAGCACCAGTCATGAAAGACCATCTGCTCCACTCCTCTGGTGATCTTTTAAACCCACATTAATGCTGTTTTTTTTCTCCTCCTAGAATGATGTGATACATTGAGCGATTTTCTCTTTTCTCTAGGGGTCGATTCAGCCTGTTGGCCAGTGTTTGACAGTGGATATATTTAACAAGGTATGAGTTTGATTTCTGACACATTACTGTTATTTTGGACAGGCATGTTCGAAGCCCCTTCCGCTGCTGCAGAATCAGGAGCGGAGGCAGAGGGAGGTCCTGCAAGCTGATTGGCTGCGGAACGGGTGTTTGTAGTCGGTTTTGCAAAACGGGGTGCAACGGGGGGGACGAGACGCATGGGGAAAGGGTGTAGAGGGTCATAAGGTTGCGCTTGGGTTGGTGTGAGGGTGCAATGTTTCTCTACGGTGCAGGGCCAAAAGAAAAAAAAAGGGAAAGGATGAAAAAAGAAACAACTCCTTCATCCAAAAAGTGGAGCCAGATCGGCAGAAGTAAAGTGGGGCAGGAACTCTCAGGGGTGTGATTGAAAGGGTGAGAAGTTAATTTGGCAGCTTTTCCTCCTCGCTTTGCTAATGTTTCCTCTCAGGACTAAACACCCTCAGCACCCCCCTCCGCCACCTCACCTCTCCAAACTCTCTAACCCCCAGACACCCCGCTACCCCACCACCCAACTTCCACTTCCAGCCCCTTCCCAACACACACACACTCCTGCCACCCTACCTATGCCATGCTTCGCTTCTTCAAACATCCACACGCCTTGTTTCCATTTCTCGCTACCCCTCCTCCTCTCGGTTTTCCCTCCATCCTCTCACCATAAGCTGACCGCCCCCCCCCCCCTCACACACCCTCGTGAAAAAGCACCCTCCATCACAGCAGTGCACGCTGACCCGAGACGAAACCTTTTCTCCCCAGGAAACATCCTGCTCTGAAACACTTTGGCTCAAGTGTGTTTTCTCCCGGGACATGGAGAGGAGGGCGGGTGGGGGTTTCTGAGGTGATGGCGGTGCGGTACTTGAGCTAAATGGAGACCATGTTGGTGTATCTTCACGGCCTGTCAATCAGAAGCCTGCTGATGTGTCGGGGCGCTCTGCTACAGCTCAGGAGAGCATGAAGGGTCATGTGGGGCAGTCGCGGAGGCGGTGGTGGTGGGTAATGGGGTCGGTGTGTACATAAATGTGTGTACGTGCATTTGGTGTGTGTGTGTTACGCAGGAGAGAACCACATGGTGTCCTTGCTCTCCTCACTCACCACATGCAGGATCACTCCCATCAACAGGAGAGTGTTGCTGCAGAGAGGAAGGGGTGAGGAGGGGTGAGGGAGTTAGGCCATGTTTGCTATTAAAATGCATCTTTTTCTCCATTTTGGCTTTCAAAACTTATGTTTTTGAAAACACAGTCCAGAGAGGACATGTTTGAAAACTCAAGTTAATCTTCTGACATGGCTGAATTCTTCATTGAATCAGTAATGTTATGAATCCCATATGCTGTCACCTGCAACTCTCTCTGTGATTGTATTGCAGGTTACGTCAGTATGAAAGATGCCATATGCCAATACAAGTGGTGTCATAAGGTATGTCTTCAGACACCTATTTTTTCCACTTTACAAATAAAAACCTGAGTGGAAACGCCAGAAAATACAAAAATGTAGCTGACATTTTGCAAAACAAGGTGCTATATCACAAAAGAGAACATACAGTAATGGCTGAACATATCAAATACATATTGATGTTGCTTCTGCTTCACCTGTAGAAAAACATTCATGTCATGTTACAAAAAATTATAAAGCACGGGGTGTCGGGGTTGCATATATATAATACGTATATTTGTCTAATTACTAGTCAAAATATCTCTTAACACTTAATATAAGACACAATCACCTAACAAGTTACCTTTCAGTGAGATATAGGGATGTGTTTTTAGACAATACATCTTGAATGTCTTGTCGACAAAATATACTTTTGAGCATTACAGGCTTATTATGACACACAGCACTTCCTAATACTGGTGAAATATAGCTCAAAATGAGTTTTCCCAGCTAATTTCAAGATCTCTTTTTATCTTGAAAGGCTTAAATATTGCATCTTATTTCAAGAAATCTTACCAAGAGAATCTTCACTTGACCCATTGGCAGATTTTTTTTTACTTATTACAAGCAAAAACACCTTGTATTCATTGTTCTTTAAAAAACAACTTATTTTTAGAGTGGCTTTTTGCAGTGTGGCTTAGAAAAACACAATGAAGTACACATGGACCAGAAGAGACAAATTCCTTCATAAAAAAAACCCCAAACATGCCATTTTAGATGGAAAATGATGAAATGCAACGCAATATTGGTGGTTTGCAGAAAATTTACTTCAAACCTTGTTAAACCTGTCTGAGAGTTTGACATTATTGTCATTTATACCTTAGATATCAAATGAAGTTGGCAATGCACAATTAGAAATAGGGGTATAGAAGAAGAGATTTAATGTGCAGCGATTTAGATTTTCGTGGAAAGAACTCGTAACCTTCAAAGTCAAATTTCTTCAAATGTGTTTGTCTTAATGTGGGCATGGGCATGGAAGGATAACAAGAAACAGAAGTCCGCAGACTGGTACATCCTCTCTTGGTTCAGGCCACACACAGCTCAGAACATGGAGCAGATTATCTTCAGTTAAAGCCAAACATCTTCAGTCGTTAGACTGAGGGAAAGAGGAGGGTTATTGAGTGGGAAGGTAATCAACAATATATTAAAGTAATAAATGTTCCATGTTATGAACATGCTGGCCTCCGTGAGTCATACGCAACATAAAACTTTACACTTGGGAATGTGGCAGTGCACCCTGAAAATACCTCTGAAACAACTTGATAAAGCCTCAGAAAGACATGGAAATTGAATTTGACTGGAATATTTTATGTATATATGTGAATACACATCTGAGAGCACCAGTGTAGTTTTTAGTGGCCCCCTAGTATAAGGCCTCCAAGCCTATATAGCGTGGAGGGTGGGGTTGTGCTGTTGGGTTCCAATAGGACTGACATCACCTTGTAGCTGTAACTCATTTTGCTACAGCGGACCCTGCTGCATGCAGCGCAACACTAATCAAACATACTTGTTGGCTGAGGCCAGTCGCTCGCACATACGCCCATGATCTCAGACATGTACCTATGGACACACGTGTGCACGCTTGCACACAATCTCAAACACCACGAAGCATGATCTCACACATGCACAGACACACATGCTCATATAGGCAACGTCCCGTAAATTTCTAGTCGCCTCCGTGCCCCGTAAGTACCACTGGGGTCCCCGTTGCGTGAGCAGTCCTTTTTAGCTGTTATTTCTCGACATTCCCAGACAATGTCTACGGAGGGATCGCAGGAATCTCCCCATGATGTAATCAGATGTGACACGCTAGCTGCAAAGCGTGAAAAGTGTTGTTATCTTACAGCTAAAGCTAATATCAGAGAGATAAAAGGAGGATATAAGTAGCATGTTTGCACTGCTATTGGGAGTTTGTACATACTTTCTTTGGATACCTGCATTTTCATTATTTAATTCGTGAATGTGTTGAACTTGCAGAATATCAATTGTGTCTGTGCATACATGTGTGTGTTTACGTGCACATGCATTCTCCTCGTGGCCAGCCAGCCAGCCAGCTAGCCAGCCGTGGGTGCCGGATAGGAGCACACGCGGCTAACACACTGCAGGTTGCAGTGTGAGACAGGCCAGGTCGGCTGGTGACAGTGTGCAGCCCCTCTCCTGCCTCATTTATCTGCTGTGGCAGCGGACAGAATGCAATTTCCTGCGAGGGGGAGGCCGGGGGGGGGACGGAGCGGCGAGGGGGCCGGGGGGATGCAAAGAACATCAAAGGCCCCTGAAAGCTATCAGGAACTTGAGTACTGCCAGCGCTGCGTGCCAACTCGCCAGCCCTCCCTCACCCTGTGGTGCACCCGGACGTCAGCCATCCATGGCTATACACACCATTCACAGTGTTTGTTAATATGTGTGTGTGTGTGTGTGTGTGTGTGTGTGTGTGTGTGTGTGAGGATAAAAATACCCCTCCATTTAGAGGCTCAGACACCTTGAGCCGGAGCACTCAGGGCGGCCATTAGGCATGTTGCAGTACGAGAAGAAGGTCACAGTTTATCGCCCCTGCCACCCTACCTCTCCAACACAAACACCCGCTCGCCCTCCTCTCCATCTCTCCGTCCCTTCATCCCTCCTTCCGCCGTGTCCTCCGGTCGCTATCAGTGAGGCGAGCGGACAGGGCAGAGCGGGGAGGTTCGATTAGGACCATTTAGTGGTGTGCATGCTCTGTGGAGGAACCTCTAAATGAGAAGCAGCTTGGCTCAGTATGCTGTGGTTGTGTGTGTTTTAGTGTACATGTGTTTAGCTTCTGTGCCCATGCTGCCTCACTGTGACTCAGTTTTAATTCCTTTCTCTGTGTGCTGACAAGAAAGCATTAGAAGTTCTTGCTTTCAGCCTATTTGTACGAGGTCTCTGACTGTGTGAGCGAGTATTTGCACTTAAATTCGTTTTAATGCACGTGTGTTTATATTTGAACGTGTTCCTGTCATATCATCTGTGAGGGAGGAGGATTGATATGACAGGAAGTAATAAGGCTGCCCCCACTGGATTTCATCTGTGCCTTCCCTCCTAACTTCTTTTTTATGTGGCGTTAAACAGGCCCACTCTACAGAGCGGAGGAAACGGTCCATCCATGTTGGGCTCATATATATATATAGATCTTTCCTTTGAGTTTAACCAATGCAAATTCTTGGTGACAAAGTCGATTTTCCCAGGAGACTCACGTTTTTCATTGCCCTCTCCTGGTTTCCTCCCGGGGTCACAATTCTCCCGTATTTCTCCCGATTTAATACACACACCTTTTTTCATTATCTCAACCTGTTTCTGGCACTTTACAGTGTGTATAATCCTTACTGTTTCCACCTAGACAACAATACAGCTACACCTGATGTTGTTTAACTGGCAGAAGAGAGATGCTCGCGACACAACGTGGTTTGATCTGCGCTCAACGCACTTCACAACGCGCAGCACCCACAGTTGGTCTTTGCTCGACGCGGCGAAAAGCCGTCGTGGCGAGGCGCAAGCCATTGTAAATAACGGGTTTCAGAGTGCAGTGGTGCTGTTGTCATATTGTGTCTGAAAGGGCCTTCAGTGAGCGAGAGAAGGAGAGAGAAATGGAGAGTACTAAGAGAAATAAATAAGTAGTGGCAAAAAATGAACGGTTGAATGAATGAAAAACGATAAAGTCAGAGATTCACACAAGTTCACGCAAATGCTGTTGCAGTGTAGCTACTTATTATTTTGCTATTTATTTTTTTAAAAGTCACCAGAATACAGGAAATAAAGTCTCTGAATCTTAAAATTTTCTGGGGGACGACCCATAGACCCCCCGCTTTGATTTCGAAATCCTCCCTATTTTTGAGGTCTCAAGGTTGTATGAGGAGAAACCTCCTTTCATTCACGTAAAACAAATCACAAATGCATGCATGACTCTTTATGCCTTTCTATTCCTGCTGTATACACAGAATACATGTTGATGATCATACAGTATGATAGCAGCTGGCAGCTGGTTAAACAGTCAACAGCACTGACCTCTGTACATCCAAACATGTTTGCATTTATATGGCCGTGGCTGGGCCTCAGACAAACACAACATTCTCTGCATACAGCAGCCAGCTGTGTGGAGTAGAGTCCTATACAGGCCCTATCTAGAGCCTATCACTAACAGGATGGCTGGCATTGCCTATGGAATGCTTTTGTCTCGGTCTGTGCATTGCTATGTGTGCGTGGGGGGTCATATAAGTGACCTCTACTCGTTGCCTTCCGCTTTCACTCAGTCTGCTACATTTGTGCATTTCAGCGCGAGACCACCTTACTTCGTCTTTCAGTACCGGCTCTCGGAAGGATGGTTAACCTGGTTACTTGAAAGGCCGGAGCTGGAGGTCTGGTCGGGGCTAGAGGGGGCTGGACACCGGGGGTGGGATATCTTATCACGGCCATCAGAAATGCCTTGTCGGCAGCCATTCATTGGGCTTAGGAAAAATAAACCAAACTGCCCCCCCGCCCCCTCCCCCAAATGACTGAGTTAGACAGATAACAGCAGACCAAGGGGGTCTCCTCTCTCCTTTCCCCACCCGTCTATCACTCTTGCTCCCCCGTCTCTCTCTCTCTCTCTCTCTCCCGCTCTCCGGCCGGTTTTATTGGAGAGGAAACAGAAAACAGAAAGCCTCAGTGTGGGAAGCCACTTGTTATCTGAGAGTCTTGGGAATCGAGGCCTCGGCAGAGGCTTCACTCAGCGCACTAATGAAAGCAGGACGATTTGGCCGCTTTCGTTCCCAACATAGTTAGACCCCCCATCCCCATCCCGGCGCAGGTACTCCTTCTGCTTCCATTTGCCTCCCATTCCCAGCTTCCTTCTTCCTCTTCAGCTGCTTCACACCTTGACCTCTGGTGGGGCAGAGCGACCCAGTAATCCCGCTAATAGCTTTTGTTGGGCAAATCTTTTGGAAATGCTCACCTGTTGCTCTAATGCCACTATTTCTTCTCTATGAGGCACTTAAACTTGTAGCCTCTATTTGAATTTCATGATGAGCGAGATGAGCAGGGCCGTCACTTAAAACGACTTGTTCAATAGCAATTCATGTGATAACAGGCCTTATAGTGTAGTAACACTTTTAGTGCAGTTGCTGAACATTTAATGTGACTGTCTCATAACAGATCCTGTTTTTTAGCCTTTCCCTATAGAAAGCATGATGGACAGGTTTTTAAAAGTCACACATGGCCCCTTGAACCATAGAAAATCCTCTCTATTCAACAGTTCATTAAGGCTGGAAGATTTAAGTTTCCCTAACTAAACAATGCCGCAGAGATCCACTAAGTTCACCTTTGTTTGCCACATAGCTGAGGTTTAGCGTCCCCAGGTGAGCGACTGAGAGCTCCTCTCTGTTCGGATTCCCTCCATGCCGTGGCTCTCCCAGCGGAGCCGGGGCAGGGAGGCAGCGAGGCCATGTGAATGCCGTGTAGTAAGGTAAGACTTGGCCGCCGGGCATCCGGAGAGAGGGCTCAGCTCCCTTTTGTGGTGGATCCCTGACAGGTTGGGGCGAAGCGCAGACCAACCCCTCCCATCCACTTTCACCTGTGATATTGTCCCAGGTGGAGGGGTGGAGGAGGAGACAGAGGGGTTGCAGAGGAGGCACTGAGATGTCCCCATAGGGCACGGCTTCTGTGTAGCACGATATCCCAGTGGGCTTTGCCGGCCTCCAGAGAGAGGTTAAATGAAGCCAGGGCTGTCTGACGGACAAAGGCCGCAGGTCAGCACCCAGCCCTTTGATCCGTTCCTGCCCTCTTCAGACCACAGAGCCAGACCTTTTTGTTTCACCTTGCTTTTCTATCCCTAGGGCTAGCCCCCTTTTTTCCTCTCAATCTGCCCCCGACAATGGAGTCACTTACAAAGCTCTGAGCGCTGTATGGTCTGCCAGTCACCAGAGGGGAGAGGTTTCAAAGGGAAGGTAGTGGGGCTCAGTGTCTCCCAGGTCCCCAGTGAGGAGATAGATACTGACTCTTTCAGTCCCCAGCACTGGGCCACAACCCCACAGCTGCACCCAGCACTTTAGAGGCCTTATCCAACAAAGGCGCAGCGAGGGAAGTTCATTTATGGGGGTAAACAGTGGAAAAAAGAGCAGGAAAATTCGTCGACACATGCTTGACTCCAGCTCAGCACCTCACTGTGAGAGGTAATTTTTCACGTTTTTAAAACTTCACTTGGAAGTGTACGGTAATGACAAGTAGACCAAATACACAAAAGTATTTAGAGGAGTTGTAACTTTGCAATTTCAGTGCCAAAAAACAGCTCGCTGAAATATGACTTTCTGTTTTGTGTTTTTTTTTTTCTTCATTTCTCTCTAATGGTCAAAAGGGGGAGGAAAGGATTTATCTTGGAGCTGCACATGCTCTTCAGCAGATGTAGAAAGACAGAGTAGAGCTAACATGTTTTGAGTTTGTCTCCAGCCTGTTCCCCGGCCAAAACACTCAGGTGGAGCCCCGCTCTGAGACCAGAGTCGTATAAAAGCCCAGAAGTAGCTGACACTCCCCCCTCCTCTGCCTGTCCCACTGTGCCTAAAGACCTTGAAGTGTCAGGACATCACCGCCTCATCGCAACGGCTAACTTTCATGTTGGCTGGGTCCCACTAAAAACAAAAAGTGATGTCTCTCTGAATGGGAGCTTTCATAGGACCAATATTACTTGAGGAAATTACAGTTACTGCACATATTTAGATTTCATCAACTTTATTTAACCATATCCCAGTGGTAGCAGATGACCTTTTTTATCAAACAATGATATGCTGGGTCAGCCCGTTCTCATTAACGACACTTTTTGTCCCCCCACTTTCAGGTTTTATGGTAATAAAGTGGTAACGTTAACGTCTAAGCCAGGTAGACGTACGTTGGTGATAATGTCTATATGGTGTCAAACACCAATCCAATCACAACCATTGTGTAGCCTAATTCAAATGAAATCAAAGTGTTCTGACATCCAGCCTGCTACAGTTTCATAATGAAAATAATTTTCTACTTAACAGGTGGGGCCGCGCAGTCGGCTTGGAAAGGCGTGAAGGTGGCTTGCAGCTCCAACCGTGAGTTTTACAGCTCCCCTTGCCCGGACCTCGTCGCTTCCCGGGGCCGTGGAGTACTCACTGCGCAGTGCACCCTCTCTCCTTGCAACCCACCCGACCCATCTTGCAACGCGTACCCCGTTTGCGTGAATTGTTTACTTGAGCACAAAGTTCTTCATAGATGTAGCCTCTTAATTTTGTCTCAAAGTGCTCTGGATTGATGCATTGTGCATTGATGCAACAGTATACGCTCAGAGAACGTGCGCCGGGAGTGTGGTGACATAGTTTAAAGAGCGAAATGACACCCTAAGGGCCGGTGGGAGGGGTGGTAGATGGGTCCAACAAACACAGGGCTTTGATCCAGGAGACCGCTGTTCGTGTCCTGTGCGTTAATTTTCACTTTCACGTTACAATCAGCTGTTCGTTCCTGTCCCGTGTTCACAACGTCATGTCACATTTTCACTGTGCAAATGTAGAACTTTTAAGCCCAACCATGTAGTTTTTTCCTAAACCTAACTAAGTGGTTTTGTTGCCTAAACCTAAGCAAGTGTTTTTGTTTAATTCCCGACATTAAGCACATGTTTCTGCGACCGAAAAGGACACCAAGGGGTCTGACAAGACGAGTTGGGATGAGAATGTGTTGTTAACGGTATTAAAACAATGAGTGAGGCTTGTTACTGTAGTTCACCTTGAAGCACATTGGCAACCAATATATTACGATATAAAGGTAAATACGATTGATAAGGCTATGGGTTGCATTGCATAAACATTTGTGCTATTGTTCATGTTTTTGCCAGAACAATAGTGTGGTGTCCCCCATCAAAATAGGTATAGGTGTGTGTGCGACTGTGTGTTTGTGTGTGGCGGGGGCCCTCAGCGAGGGCCACAGGGGCAGGAATGTAAAGGCTGCCCTGGGGGCCTCCGTGGTGCTAATGGATTAACAGGCCAGCTTGGCATGCTAATGGAGATTGTCTGTGATGTAATGAGCTTCTAATTAGGTCACCTCTGAGCTTGACCCTCTTGTAATGAGGAGGGCAGAAGGGAGAGGAGGGGCCGGGGCTGGTGATAGCACCCTGACCTGCAGGTGTGAACCGGCCCGGGCTGTAAACAGGGCTGGACATTCCTGGCATTCTCAGCTCAGCATCCCCTCCCAAAACTCCCCTCCTCCTGCCTGCCAATAACCCTTCTCCAGCGCTATGGGTGGATACACACACAGAGAAACAATTGGAGCCACATTTCATGCTCCAAGGTGCTTCACGGTTTGGCTGAAAGAGGAAAAAAAAGTTCCCTCGAATTCAGCCATTCTTTGATTGTCAGACACTATTTTCCTTCGTGATATCCTTTCGCAGGGGTGTCGCAGCGTTACGCTGTGACCTGGATTCAAATGCTAAATGGATCTGCAGGAGGGGAACTATCTAATTAAATGTGTAAGATTCTAATCATCCCGTCTTATTGTGGCGTCTCATCCCTTCCCAACTGCTCTCTGCTCGCAGCGCTGCCATTAATCATTCACTCTTCTAAACCTCTTCTTGCCTCACTCGCTCTCACTTTCTTTTTCTCCGCCTTGGCACAAAGTGGCGCACTGATACCACCCCAAAGCCCTTTTCTGACAGAACAAAACGCCTCTTTATTTCCGAGAGGGAGAGTAACACCCAGTGTGCCACCGAGTGAGTGAAGAGACCAATCCATCTGCAGTCATTAGAAGTGCCCAGTGAAAGTCTCCAGGACTACTGCCAGCTCTTTTATTGCACTATTTATTGCATTATTATAAGTATTGCATGATTAGGCTAACTGGGATTTTACAATGTGGTTTGGAGGATAGTGTTGGATAAAGTGTAAATGAGGAAGGCTTTATGATATTTTTCTCTCCTTTTCTACTTGAATGATTCTCAAAAAATCTGAGCATTTGGTTCTAATTGAGATTATAGCAGTGTGTGTGGTTTGTGAATATTTGTGCGTCTAAATACGTGAGCACACTTAGAACAGGTGGTACGTAATGCACATGAATGCATATGTTTGGGGCGACTTTAAAGGAGCTGGTGTCAAGATGTAGCGCTTGTTGTTCTCAGATAGGATCAGCGTGGTTTATCAGTCGTGGAGGGCGTTGACCAGGATGCATGGAGCTGGAGGGGGAGTGGTGTGACGAATAACCTATAGGAGCACATCGCTCTGTTTGTACTGTGGGACTTATCAGATGCTGAGGGCCCATCCAATCACTTGGTTGGAGTTCAGTTTTTTGCCTCTGGGGCAAAAAAGTGTGAGTTGTTGTTCAACATTGTTCAGAGAAAATAACGTGTGATGATCTCAAAGAAGATGTAAAAATTGCAGGACCTGTTGCACAACTTGAGAAAGCAATCAGGGGTCTGGTTTGTGATCAGAGACCAGTATTACCTCAGTAGCACATTTATCCTGCTCCTTAATCATATTAAAGGTCATGGGGAGGTTTCAGTGCATTCCAAAATATATTGGGGTAAAACGGAAGGACACAAATGCACTTGACATGAGTCTACAATCTGACAAAGGCTAGCTGTTGTGTCGCCTCACGTACATGAAACAAAGCGGCGTTTGCGGACCATTTTCACACCACTCTCATTCACTACTTAGCTTCATTCCAGATGGCCATGTCGTTGTGAAAATATCCGTGTGTTGGAATGATCAGATGAGGTGAAGATGAAAAATGAGAAAAGCCTTCCGAGTTCTTCCTCTTGACTTTACTCGTTTGCTTGCTTTCGTTGCTTCCGTTTCTCTTCTCGTGCACTGATTTGTTTAAGCTGAACCGCCAATCACCGATTCAACATGCTGAATCGTCCGAAAAACCTCCGACACGGGCAGACAAGAGCCGACGGTGCGGGACACACCGAAAAAACGTAGCTGACAGACGCTCACTGATGGCCCCAAACTGTCCGACGGCCGACCGTCGGCTTGGTGTGTCAGTGCCTTAAGAGACTTCTATTTCAGGATGAGCAAACTCCACACAGAAGGGACCGTTACTAAAAACCAGAATCTTCCCATTGTGCAGCAACAGTGTTCACCGACAATGATTTCAGGACAAATACGTTTTTGGTTTTGTAGGATCTATAATCTGACGATGCTCCGTTTGGATTTGACTCCTTGGCTGTGCGTGATTTTTTACCTACGGATGTGATTGTTGTGATATTTTCCGACTAGACCTCTGAGGGGCAGGGAGGTGCGGAGACAGGAACCCCAAAGTAGTAAGTGGACACTCTCTTTATCAGTCCCTCGTTCCCTCTCTTCTTTTAGTGGCCTAGACTCATTAAGCCGTCTATAAATGGTCCGGTCTTAATGAGGAGGCTTTTATAGCGCTCTCCCTGGGCCTCTGGGGGATAATCAGACTCCAGTAGGAAGTCGTCTGTCTTGATAGCCTTCCCCTTTTCTCAGCGGTGGTCCGGCCAGGCCGAGCCCCAATCCAGCGTACAGTCACACCACTCATCTACCTCCATCTCAACCTCTTTCTCTTTCTCCACCTCTGTCTGTCTTTGCCATTGCCCCTTGCATATAGTTATTTCATGACACGATAAAAGTCAGCTGGTGCCCAGCGTTCAAGCCACTTGCGGGGCTTTTAATTGCCTCCTTCCTCCCCCTCGGCCTAGCCGGCTGCGGCTCTTTTACGAGGCCCAGGCCCCGGACCCACCGGCTGCTGCTCGCCCTTTCAAGGGTCTTCTCCTGAGGGATGTCCTTCTGTCTCCCGAGGCACCGAAACTCCAATTGTCTCCATTTTCAGACGACGCAGTAGAGCTGTACCAATATGTGAACCGTATTTGGCGGCGAGATTGAGGACAGATTAGACGCGATGAAGAGGAGTTGGTTCTGACATAAAGTGGGACAAAGTTTGACACTCTTCACCCCAAACCGCTGTGATATCTAAGACTCATAGTTCGTGTAAACTCTCGTGGATTAGCGACTTCACAGCAAACTAATCAAAAGCTTGAAATTCCCGTTTTGTTTGTGTCAATACAGCTTGCTTGTACAGCTTTACTTGCGGCTCTGGCGCTCACAAGACAGCAGTGTTTACTTAGTTGCTTAAGTAGATAATGAAGATTCATTTTATGTGTTGCTTTTGGTGATTAAAAGCGTATTCATCAATGTCATGTCAGGCGGTGCTCGAATGAGGGTGAAAGCCTATCCCCGAACAGATGTTTACCGCAGAGGTCAGAGAGCACGCTGTGTTTACATCAGCGGGTTTAGGACGGACATGTTTAGAATTGGAAATGCTGCTGTAGGCAACGACTTTAATCAAATTACCTTTTTCCTTTCCTCATCCTCTCCCCTTCAGTCTATCGTCGCTCTTAAGAACTTTCTTTTTGTCTTACAAGATTCAAAACAACTGCTGCCTAGCGTCACTGAGCGTATGTCACTTCCTGCCTTAGGCTGAGTGCGGCCTCTCCACTTCCTCCCTTATTCATTCCAGAGGAGGGCTCTGAAAACGCCGCTCCATCTGAGCGAGCAGAAGGGCCTTGTTTCAGCCTCGGGGCTCTCTAAAAGGCATGCAGTTTGTGATTTGGAATAAGATATGTAAATCTGGAATGGCCTTTGGTGTGTTTCTGAAGAGGAAAGTTGCTCAGCAGCTGCTTTTTGTAACTGTGTCTAAAGTCATTCCTTTTAATTCTTGGCAAGAGATACAAAGAGGGGCTGAGAGGAGAGAAGGGAGAGGCATGGCTTATGGGAAATGGAATGATAGCTCAGACCAAAACAAATTGTTTCTGGTTTCACTTGGGCCCGACCCTATTATCAGGCTGAGTGTCAGATCAGACAACTGCTGGAGCGGAGACAGTCCAGATGGAAGAGAGAGAAAAAAGACCACTCGGAGACAGTTTGCACTTGTTTAAGCGGTAATGCTGGTTAAAAATGTAAATGCAAAAGTGTGTGGTTGTGTGTGTACTGTGGAGGGCTAGTAGGTTGAAGGTCAGGTCTAAGGCCACGGTCCTTGCTTGGGGGGGCCGTTCCCTCTGAGCTGCGGACATGAGGGAAAAGTGAAATCCACTCTCAGATCCTAATGATGTTTTCTTTCGGGGTGAAAAATCTAAACATGTCCATTGCTCAGTAATGTGACCCGATGTGGGGTCGCAGTCTGGTCACTGCAGGAAAGGCTTGTGTTTCAGTGACTGAAGCTTGAAACAACACATTTGCTGGACGAAACTAAAGCGTGGACGTGCATGTGCGTGCAGCCAGAGAGGAGAAGAAGGAGCCTCTTCAAGATGTACCTAAAGGCCTTGATACACCACGCTCAAGCTCAAGCGAATCAGTGCACAGGAAGAAAAAACGGAAGTGAGGAAAGCAAGCCAACGAGTAAAGTCATGTCTTCTAATTTTTCATCTTCATCTCATCTGATCATTCCAATACACGGATATTTTCACAACGACGTGGACAGCTGGAATGAAGCTAAGTGGTGAATGAGAGTGGTGTGAAGATGGTCAGCATACGCCGCGTTATTTTATGTACGTATCATAACAACGGCTTGTATATCCGCCGTCCTCGGTCTTCCGGTTTCCCTTTTTGAATGATGAATACAAACTACCGCGACCTGCTGGTGTGGAGAGTTATTTCCTCTCACGCAGGCCCAGAGCGTCCGTGCTAACCGGCCGTCGGCTGTAGTCTTTGCGGTGTGTTCAAATGCAACTTCTCAGCCAAGACAAAGGCGACGTGGGGCGACGCACCAGTTGGCCTTCATCGCCGCTAGTTCTTTGATGTCAGCTTGGTTTGTCTGGGCCTTAAAAATCACTAGATCAGAGGTTATGGAGCTACAGTCAAAAAAATTTGAAGTTCAGTGACTGAAAAAAGGGTGAAAAGAGTAGCTGTGTTTACGGGGATGAATGGGGCATTCAAGCAATAAGTCACGTCAGACACCAGCCAATAATGATAATTTATAGTGTTTTAATTGGGGGGTGAACGGGTGTGTGGGATCCCTCTCCAAAAAAACCCCTGTGGTTGTAAGTGATACTTAACGTGAAAAGGAACCACTTGAGATCTTTTTTTTTCTGTCCTCCTCCCCTCTCCTGTTTTACTCCTGTAATTGCATCATCACACCATGTCTTCACTTCCTTCTCCTCGGTTCTCTAGTGACACCTCTCCGCCTGACTCACAGCGATACCTACGTGGTGTTATTATGGCTACCGAGTGGAGCGTTTGGGTGAGGCCCACTCTTTGTTGTTGACAGGATAGCGGTGATTAACGTGCCTTCTCCTGACCCCAGCTGCAGCCCGCTCCCTCGTCCCCTCCCTCCTCGGTCCCTGCTGCTCCTGATGCCTGAACCCGCGGCCCTGGAGACAGCCTCAGCCTCCGCCGTGTGTGTGTGTGTGTGTGTGTGTTTGTGCACATGTGCGCCGCTTTGTATGTTTTGGGAGGCAGTAACGACGTGTGAGAACGATGGGGGGTTTGTGTAGGTTGCTTAATTATTAGCTAATCGCTTCCTATAACTTTATAGCGTTTCCACTGTTTTATAGAGAATAGCTTCAACCGTTCCTTTTTTTTCTTTCATATGGAATTTGCCTAAATGGTGTGATGTCAGCATTCCCCCGCCCCCGTCCAACCCGCCTCGGGGCACCATAGACAAGGAAAATTAGAGGGGAACTTTCACATAAAAGACGAAGGCTTGGCTGGTTTCAAGTCAGGTGATGCGAAAGAAAACAGGTATTCACCGGCCGGGTTCGTTTCTGCTTCTCAGTAGCGACAAAATTCATTTTTAATTACAGAATAAACATCCTGGAAGTCGTTTCATTTTCCAGCCAGGGCGCTGTAATCAATTTCTCTTCAGCGCGGCTTGGTGGAATGGTAGTTGACCACAAAGCCTGCAAGTTAGTTAACCGCATTAAAGTTGCTCTGTTGAGAGACGTTGGATTAAAGAACAGGCCTTAGGGGAGCTCCCCACGCCGGCCCTGAAACCACCCACTGTTCCTTGTGTGGTTCAACTGCATGTGGGTGGAGATGTGCATGCAAGGTGTGTGCGCCTGTGACGTGTCTTGACATTAAACATCTACGTGTGTGTACGCACGCTTACGCAAAACCGCCACTGCCCAGAATGAAACTCAGGCTGTGTGAACTTCCATGTCTCCTCACTGTTTGCCCGAACACAACTTTGTTTCAAGGCAGAAAACAAATATTAAGTGCACAGCTTTACTGCTTTTCTTTTTACCTCTCCTACTGTGTGCATCTGCCCGGCTCTCGCTTGCTTCTGTTCCTTCACGTCCCAGATATAATTATAGCTGTCCGAGGGATGATTATATGTTTACTCTGGAAGCTGGCCGACTGCCTGTCCCCAGTCCCTGAGGAGCTGCCTCTCAAAGGGGTTCCTCTTGAAAAGCACCACAAAAAGGCTTCGGCCGTGCTCAGGGGAGCAGATAGAACGACTCAAGACGGAGAGGAAGACACAGCAAGAGAGAGAGAGAGATACAGTGCCTTTATGTTATAATTTCTATTTAAGCGGGTCTATCCACCACCACTCTGCCTCTTCCATCGGACGGGCTGGTTAGCAGAGTCTGGCCAACGAGCAGCAGACGAAGGGTGGGATGGAGGTTTTGGGAGTCTCAAAATGAACGCCTTCAGTAGACGACAATACACTTATATTTATACAGACATCAATCCGTCTAACATAATCCGGAGATATATGTCATTGCTGGCGTTGAGGCTGAGTGAGAGAACAATGAACAAAAGCTTTAATAATACCGTTCATTCCTCGTTTGCACAAATAGCTTCTGTTATATTTGCATTGTTTTACATGTCGCAACTTTTTAGACAGCAAATAAATATACAAATTATCAGTTATTTTGGGTAGCCTAGCATTAACAGAATATCATTTATATGGGTTAAATCATAGCTTTACAGAGCATGTAGTTCTGGTGTCGGCATGGCCAAATGAAGTGTTTTTAATGACTTGAGGACAGGATTTGCAGACCGCTCCTTCATGTTGCCTAGCAATACCTATTAATCTCTCCGTGGCTGCTATGCATAAAGGTCCCTTTAGGCCAGGCAAAGGTCATCATTCCACACCTAATTAACACTCCCCACATACTGACACCTCACTTACGCCAAATGCATTTACTTTAAATAAAATCAGCTTGTTTGAGGCTACAGTAGAATGTTGGTCTGCAGCAAAGCCGGACCAAAACATGTGCTTATGTCATGCTTTGACTTGTTTACAGTTTGGTATTTCTGAAGGCAGGCAGGGCTGACCTGTAACTGTTAGTTGGCTGGTAATCCTTGGGAATTTGCTACAGCTAATCACCTACCAATCACCAACATGCTCAGAACTGTGGGCCAGTTTGACAGGAATGAGGAGCAAAAGTTGCGCACAAAGAAGCAAAAGCAGGAAACTCAGCTTCTGCTATCAGAATTGTTTCCATCGGTGTATAAACAAATGGATAGTTTGTTGCCGCCGGGCACCGGGAGGACGGAAGGACAAGCCAATGGCTGACTTTGCAACATTATTTTTGTTGAGCTGTGATCGTCAACATAATGTTTGCCCGAGGGGTCCACAGAGTACATGTTGGCTCCAGTAAGGTTAAATGTTGGATGTGCACAGCTTGTATATTTGTGGATGTTTGGTTGTAAACTGCTCTTGGTTTCCAGTTACCTCATTTCCTGAATGAGAACAAATAAATACACACTTGCATAAAGAGACTTTAGACGACTAAGCACACTCCGGTTTTATCGCCATAATTCTAGCTCTTTTTTTAGTGAACATACATCAGCCAGCGGACGAGCATCCACACAGATGCTCCTTTTAGCTGCAGACATAGCGAAGCCCACGCATCCAGGCTCGCCTCAGTGCTGTCCTTGTAATGGGCGGTATCAGTGCTCCCGGAGCCCGCGAAGGACGATAAAAGCCAGGATAGCTGGGTTTTATCTTCTCTGCTGAAAGTCAGCCATTGACACTATGCACTTTAGAGGAAGTATCACTCAGTAGGAGTGCCCATCTATCCTCTCATCTCCTCAGTGACAGTTAGTTCCCCTTTCTGGGGCAAGATCCGACATAAAGACAGCTATTAAATCTATTACTATCGCTACAAAATTAAATGGTATGACTTCACTTTACAAGTCCGCAAATTTCATGGTAATTAGGTGAAAATTAGCAAGTAACCTATTTGAAATTTCTTTGGAATACCTGCCAAATTACCCCAATATTTACCTCAAAATTGATCAAAAATTATTATTTTATTATAAACATTATTCAATAATCATATGCTAAAATAGCATATAATGGTTAAAATAGGGCCCTTAGGCTTAAGAAGCGGCTATGCGCTGCTCTTCATCGGCGGTGGAAAACCAAAACTAATAGAAGACACTTCTGATCAGGCACAAATCTCACCACTGTGTGACTTATTGTCTACACAAATGTAACCTGGTAGCTGATGTAATGATTCAGGGAGTTTTTTAAAGAAATTGCAAAGAAGTTATTTGCTAATTATCATCTATTTATCAGCAGACATGGAAATAAAACGTATCTATTAACTTTGTATTCTTTTCCTGGAAATGTATTAAACAAATTACCAGCTATTGGGAAATAGTGGAATATAATTATTAAATTAATTAATTAATAAAATTTTTAATTTTCGATAAATTTTTAGGTAAATATTGGGGTAATTTGGCAGTAATTCCAAATAAATTTCAAATAAGTTACTTGCTAATTATCACCTAATTACAGTGAAATTCGCAGACCTGTAAAATGTATAAAAAATGAAAAAATGAAGTGTTACCAATAAAATATTCATTGTAAAATTGGATTATAGACTCATCAGTAACTCTGATGTCCTGTTTCTGTCCAACAGATGTGAAAGAAAAATTCTGGTTCTTTATGTCTTTGCACACCAAGTCTGAATTTTTTGTATGTGTTTTTAAAAAAAAAAAAAACGCAAAAAAAACCCAGTTACGTACAGAAACCTGGCACACTGAGTGTGATGCATTTTATTATTCTACTCCTTGCCAAAAAATCGCAGTACAAGACAAAACTGAATTAATTCATAGAAAAATAATAGCAAGAAGTTATCGTTGAGCTGCCTAGAGCACAATCACGACTGTCTAATGTTTCGTACATCTTTTGTTTTGCAACCATCCCGATTCCAAGCTGTTCTGCAATCACAATCTATCTTTAAATTCTGCATCTCTGTAATCTTTTATTTCTTTATTGTAAAGGGCTCTCTGTTGGGAGATGGAGTGAATATGCCATTTTGGATGTTGACGTTTGCATGGACGATGGCTCTGAGTTGTCAAACAACCCTGTTTTGCCTTTTGATGGATGCGAGAAAACGCAGAAAATTCAATCTGTTCCGAAAACTTTTACGGTGTGCAAACGTGACACAACGTGTGGTTAAAAGTGCATCAATTTCGGATGAAAAATCTGTGCAAAGGCCTTTATTCTTGTAGTTTCTTGTCATTCCTATTGGTAATAGTACTATTGTACATGAGAAGCTAAGAGCTGAGATCAGGGTATGATGGCCAAGTTGTAATAGATTAGCTCCATACAGCTGCTTTTAACAACTGTAAATGACAGGAAGTGCAGCGAGTTTGACAGGCAAGTGTGTGAAATCAGAACGACCAGTCTTATCTACTGCATGGTGTCCACATTGGCTCACTTATAGCTAACAATGACTCAGCGTCTCCCATTTAGGCTCCTTATCCACCCAAACTGGTTGATTTTTGTCAGCATTGTAGTGAATTTAATTCTTTCGCAATCACCCACTTCACCAACGGCAACCTCGACAAAACAGTCAATCACGGGCAGCGCCTATTTTTTACCGACAGACAAAAGGAACAAAACCGGAGTCGGTGGGTTTGTTCGCCATAATTTGATTGCTGACAAGTGAGGGGAAAAAGGTCTGTCAGCTTAGCGACGATACCCGACAAAGGGCAATCTCATTGTAAACGTTGTAGCACTCAATTGCTGGATGATGGGGCGCCGGACAATGGAGCAGCAGGCGGCGCTGGGCACGGTGAGGGCCTTCCCCGTGGCTCTCTGCTGCAGTAATGACAGCCTAAGTGCCAACAGCAGGTGTCTTCCATTCAAGGCTGGGCAGGTTAATAAAGTTTCTCCCTGAAAGTCAATAAACAAGAGCTTGTTCACACACTGGCTAATTGTGCTCATTCTTGTCCTCTCTCTCTCTCTCTCTCTCTCTCTCTCTCTCTCTCTCTCTCTCTCTCTCTCTCTCTCGTCTTCTCTCTGCAGTTTGTGTGGAGAGGAAAGACACGATAGAAGATAACAATATAGACCAGACCTTCCGGGTTCTGTTCCTGGAGTAAGAAAACCAAATTCAACAAGAACTATAACAACATAATCTTGTCTAATGTATGTTATGTGGTCATTTGTCTAGAAAGGGGTGGTCCTTTTTAAAAAAATAAATAAATAATTAAAAAACTAACAATGCAATATTATTAATAATTCAGTTTTAGCTGCCTTTAACGAACACCATTTCCAACAAGGCCAAGACTGTTGCAGGTTAAACATCACCAGATTAGTCAATGCACTTTTTATTTCTTTCAAACACAGCATCATCTTTGCATCAGATATGGTTTGTAAAGGGGGATATGAGTCAGAGGGTTTGCCTATGTATGTGTGTGTGTATTACTCATGTGGTGGGGAAATCTGTCCTTCCTTTTGGGGACAAAATGCACGTCCCCATAATGGAAATCATTACATTTTAGGGTGAAGACTTGGTTTAAGTTTAGGGTAAGGGTTAGGGTAAGGTTAAGTTTAGGTTCAAGTTAGAGTAAGTCTCTAGGAAATTAATGTAAGTCAATGTAATGACCTCTAAAGTAATGGAAACACAACTGTGTGTGCTTGTGAGAGAGAAGCAACCAGTGATGATCAGCGATGTGTTCACAGTTCCTGGTATCAGATTTAGCCAATCTACCATTCCACAAAGCACGCAGCTCCCTGAGGCCAGCCACTGCAGGAGACAGGAGTTTGCATCTCGTCACAGACATGATTACCATAACCACAAACTTTCCCTAACCATGCCTTGGCTAACCTTAACCATACCTTACAGTTGCCATGTTGCAGATACTGTAGAGGGAAGTATTTATTTATTTATTTTTTTTAAATATTGGCATCGTTGTTGAATTTAATCTGGGGTTTTACAGCATCATTCAATATCAGCGTTCTTAAGGCAGAGATTAAAGCAAAAAAAAAAAAAAAAGGGAAGTGATGTTATTTATCTTAGAAAATAGACAATAAACCTCAGGAACATGTTGGTCTTTTACAGAGACAGGTGAGACAAGCCCTCAATAAGGTCCAATGCCAAAATTCTTGCATTTTACAATACATACGCAGGGCAAATACGGTATGGTTAAGGTTAAGGAGCTGAAATTCATAGTTATGGTTTAGGAAAAATGTATTAAAGTGGCAGTACGCAACAATTGTTTGGCATAATTTGGCAAAAATTCCATAATAATCTTTCAGCATATTGTAATTCAAGTGGTCTGAGAGAAAACTAGACTTCTGCTCCTCCTCTTGGCTCTGTTTTCAGGCTTGAGAAAAATCTAGCCCTTGACGGCAGATTTTGACTAATCACAGGTCATTTCAGAGAGAGAGAGCGTTCCTATTGGCTGTGCTCCGGTCATGTGACCAGAACTTGGCTTCCTTCAACAGATTTTACAATGGCGGCTGCCTCACAAACTTTCTCATTTTACAGCTAAACAGTAACTACAAGATGATTCTGAGAACATTTGAGGAGAGAAATAGTCATTACAGTAACAGAATATTGATTCATATTTGATCAGCGCTGCCTAGTTTGACCGTTTGGTCGGAGTTCGCGAGTGATTGACAGCCGGCTCTCACAGACTGCAGCTGGACAGCGGACCTTGTTTTGTCCACCAGACACAGTAGGACAAAGAGGAACATGATTTTTTTCAAGTTACCTGTTTCATGTACTACTGTCACGATATAGCGGCCGTTTTCTAAAAATAACTTTTTTAAATCATATTTGCGCCAATATCGCGCCCTGCAGCTTTAATTAAATGAGGGATGTTATTGTGGACTCCTGCATAAAAGGCCTCATGCATTATCATGCTTTCTGCACATACACTACTTCCTAACTTGATGCACCAGATGGTTTGTTATGCAGAACCATCTGAGAAGCCGTCATTGGAAACTGTTTTGAAAAGGGCAGGCACTTTCAAAAGATACTTGGCAGGTGATTGGATGAACCATCTGCCAATCAAACACTACTTGAAGCCAGTCGGGAGAAGAGTGAAGACATCGCCTTCAGTACATTGCTCTTCTTTCAACGAAGAAATACCCTCCAGTTCTGATATAACTGATGCTATTGCAGCTACGTTAACCTCTTCAGGAGCCGCCATTGTTGTTTAGAGCAAACAGTCGCCTCTCCGTGACATCACACACACCTAAGCAACGCCCGTAGCTGCCAGTAGCTCCTCACAGGACGCTGATTGGTCCGTGATCTGGCTTGCCGGACACAAACACATTACTTGAAGCCCGACAAGATGGATTTTATAGGATATGTTATCCTGCGATTCTTGCGTGATCTCACGGCACCGCAAGAATCCAGCTGCCATGCAAGGTAAACTATTTCCTGCATTGGCGCTGAATGTCGGTAAATCACGAGGTGTGGAATGGTCCAATATGGATGTAATTCCTAGAGACACTGAGCCGCTCCTTCTGTTGTTGAGAAACAAGATGATCTGTGCGAGTTCAATTAGTGCACGGGGATCAGAAATTGTAAACAACTGGGAATTTCAAAATATGACTTTCTGAAAATCCCCAGATACTTCCTCTGATGTGGAACTTGTCAAATCTTGTTGTAATCCCCTTTAATGCACGCTGACCCGTCTCTCCGTGTTATGCAGATCTGTCACGTACATGTTGTTGCCATTCACTCTAACTACCTCAAGTCTCTGAGGCTTGTGTTCCATCTTTAACAAGAGCCAAGTAAACAACTCCTTATGTTAAAGAGAGAGAGAGAAAAAAATGAGCGGAGCAGCCGGGAAAGTCAGTGGAAAAGCTTTCACAGAGAGAGAAAGAAAGAAAAAAAAACCTCCCACACCACAACCATGCAGCAAATTGGTTCAGTGCAGTGAACCTGTGTTCTGTGTTTGGGCAGGCAATAAGCAAAACGGGGGAACATGAAATGATATCTCAGCGCATTTATCTTGATAAGAGCGGAGGATGTTGAGGCGTAATAGGAACAACATGGCTGGTAATGAGAGGAACAAGGCATGATGGAGGAGTAGACATGGATTACCAGCATTCCTCTTGATGGGGTTTTATGGAGAAAAAAAAAAAAGAAAGAATAGAGCTCCCTCGTTTATTTGATTTTAGAGGTTGTGGTTGGGGAGGAGAAAAAAAAGCTAGATAAATGCATGTTTCATCAGGGCTAAATATTTCCACCCTGTGAAAAAATGCCGGAAAGCAAACACAAGCCAGATTGTGGACTAGTGGTAGGACGATTGTGGGTATTTGTTTACATGTTGCTCTATGTGTGTGTGTGTGTGTGTGTGTGTGTGTGTGTGTGTGTGTGTGTGTGTGTGTGTGTGTGTGTGTGTGTGTGTGTGTGTGTGTGTGTGTGTGTGTGTGTGTGCCTTTGCAAATAAATACCAAGCCTAACCGCTCTCCGTGGCATAGCAGGTGCTTCTAAAACAATGGTAGCTTAACGTTACTGTTTACCGAAGCTGCTTTTACTGTGAAGTGTTTAACAAATAGAAGAGAGGAGGGACGAGGCAGAAGATTGATTAGAAGTGTTGAAGCACTGGGAAGGAGAAGGCTGAACACATTCACCGCTGACAGGTTTGCTGAAAGAACTTCCATCAAAGTGAAAGAGTCATAATCTTCCCCGTCGCTTCACGTGCCAGAAAATCAGTAGCTGTGTTCTACTCACTCTATCTGCAGATCCTCAGCCCTTTCCTACGGTCAAATCTCTTACTCTTCTTTAGCTTTCGGCGTCATCTTTGCATCAGATATGTTTTGTAAAAGAAGATTCATGTGTGTGTGTGTGTGTGTGTGTGTGTGTGTGTGTGAGGTCACACAGACACAATGATGCAGCTCAGCGGTGTGTTCACAGTTCCCGGTGTTAGGTTTAGTCAATCTCCTGTTGGATCCACAAAGCGAAGCAGCTCCCTCGCATTTCTGGAATGATTCACATTTCTTCCCTCTCTTTTTAATTATTGCTGATCTTCTTATGGGTTCCACGCCAAGATGCCCCCCCCCCCTTCTTTCCTTCCCTTCCTCCCTCCCTCCCTCCCTCCTGACTCGTCCTTTCTGCCGTGTCACTGTCGGAAACTGAGGTGAGATCAAGAGAAAGCAAATCCACCGAGCTGCGGTGAAGGATACTCCCTTCTCTCGCTCATCTGGACTCCATTTTGTTTCCTTTAGATGCTATCTGTGTGTCATAGTCAAACAATAAAGTGGCAAGATTAAGAACAAACCCCTGTTATGTTAGTAGATTAAAGTGCTTAAAATAAACAGGACCTGTAAGATGAGAACTGTTAATTTTCTCAACGCTACATCACTGTGTGCCAAGTCTTTATTTCATAAACAAGATTAAATACCACTTGATGTCATCAGTGAAACGTGTTTTTCCCATGCCCTCTGACAGCAGGGCTGGTACACGAAAACACATTCATGTCCAGAAAGTGGAGAGATTATATCCCACTGCTGGTCTGAGAATAGAAGCAGTTAGTTAAGTGACATGCAGAGACTAGAAGAGGTACTGTGGCTGAAATATGGGGACAATTTTATTTGTTATTTGTGTTACCGTTTAAGTTTAGTTAGTCAATAAAGTTATTTCTGTTTGCCATTCAAACAAGATTTAAAGTGAATGTAAATTCAGTGGATTTGGAGGATATAAATTGTAATTCAGGGCCACAGAAAAGACTTTATTTAAAGCAAAATTCTGGTTTATTTTAAGTCCATCCATCTATCCGGGGCCGGTGGCAGACCCGGCCATAGATCTTTCAATTATTTCGAGGCATTTCCAAACCAGATTAGATGTATAATCTCTCCAATGTGTTAGCCCGGGGTCTCCTACCAGTTGGACGTGCCTGGAAAAAGCCTCAAAGCTAGACTCCAAGGTTATTTTTTGTAGTTTTGGCCATCATTTCTATCTAGCTATGCAGCATTTTACTGAGATTTGCATGACGACATTGCTAAAAAGAAGTAAAAGAAGCAAAAACCATGAGTGGTCAGACAATCAGACATGTTGGAAACAAATGTTTAGCCGGGTTATCTAAATATTCATCACAACTACGGCAAGCCCAACAGGTCAAAGTTTAACCAGGAAGTCCTTCAGTAAACATGAATGGATTTCTACGACAGACAGTGGGAACCATTTTACTGTTTGCTTTTGTTTTCTCTTCACAATACATTTGGTTAACCTGGAGGTTTGTTTAAACCCTGTGTGATCATCTCTGACTGCACCCTAGTTTTTTGTGAGGTTACCACGTTCCTAAATTTCAACATTTTTTGCGTCCAATAATTTTTGTAAATTTCCGAAACTAATTTAACAAGCATGTCCACTTCACACAGTGATTGGCCAGGTGTGCAGAGGTGAGAAAAAGTATGCAGGTTCAAACTTTTCTTTTCTCTTTCTTCACACAACTGTCACTTTTCGTATGCACAACTGAGTGCACCATGAATGCCTTTGGTGAACGACTCCGAAACTTTTGCCTTTTGATGTGTTTGTGATGACACTTTGTACCGTTTGAAGCAAACCAAACCCATTAAGGTGCTCAGAATCACAGAAAAATTGAACAGTTCCAAGACAACTGAGCAAACACGATCTGCTGACGAGGACTATGTGTTGCAGACGGATGCTCTAGTGGACCTTGGGCTGAGATTGTTAATTTTCCTTTAAATTCTACAACTGTTCCTGCCGTGCACCACTATCTGCCCAAAGCTGTTAGTATCTCAGCTAATGGAGGAATGTTTGCAGCGGAGTCCGATTAGCTGGAGTCTCACCTGCAGATTTCTTTTCTGGGAGCTGAAAGTCAGATGACGGAAAGTAACTCAATACTTTCACACATTATCCTTATCACCTCAGCCTCCAGTTAAATCACCACCGTAATGGCTGCCGTGTTTTCCTAGCTCGCCACCATAAGTTATCCCTTTCTCTCTTCCTCCCCTGCGCATCGCCCCCTTCTCCCCCCGTCTCCCAGTCGTCGTTTTTCCCCTCCTCTTTTTTTCCCTTGATTTCCTCCAATCTGCCCCACGGAGACTGAGCCGGAGCACCTGCAAGTGCTCACTTTGAAAGATGTTGCAGGCCCAAGAATGCGCGCAGTAAACACATGAGAGCTGTATTTATAATAAATCAGCTTTATGGCCCTCTGATGGAGGTGATATCAGTGAAATTTATGCTGAGAGACCTCGCCGTCCTTTGCAAAACAGCTGCGAGATAGCACTACACCCCCTCACCCTTCACCCCCACCTCCCCGCCACCACCGCCCCGCCCCGCCCCGGCGAATAGCCTGGTCTGACTGGGGTTAGAGAGCCCAACACAGTCCTCTCTATGTGGCGGGGCCTGCGGTCCCTGGAACGGTAAAGTCCAGACTGAAATAGAGTGTGGGCAGGGTGGCGGTAATGGGTAACAGTGTGTGTGTGTCTCTGTGGTTGTGTGTATGTGCAGACATACGTGTATTTAATGTAGGCTGGGTTGCACAAATAGCATAAGCCTCGTGGACGAGACCGGACGAGTGTCAGAGAGTTTTAAGGTACATCAGCGCTCCAGCGACTCCAGACCGGTGTTATCGCCGGGTTTCTTCCACATTCAACTTCCTCATGATCTTGCACATCGTTCTCCTGCTGCTATGCCACAGACTTATAACTTAAAACCTTACAGTGAAGTCCAAAATACAAGCGTTTAGTAAGAATGGGCACACACACTGTCCTACATATGCTATCACACACACACACACACACACACACACACACACACACACACACACACACACACACACACACACACACACACACACACACACACACACACACACACACACACACACACACACACACACACACACACACACACACACACACACACACACACACACACACACACACACACACACTGCTACTCCCTTGGTCATCCACCAGATGGTTTCCGTCACTGCGAGCGAATGCACAGAGAACAAATCTAAAAGCAATGATGTCACAGCCATGTCTGCGTTGCACGGTTTCACCTTACAGAACCCATTCCCATCATTCCATGATGAAAGGTGACCACCCGCCATTATTTGGTTTTCAGCAGATGCAGGCAATAATAACAACGGCCGAGGCCCCGCCGGTTAGAAGTGTTCCTAAAGCCTCTAAAACGCCGTGGAGTTACACACAATCAAGCCCCGAAATAAACCGCGTAAACAGTGAATTACTGTGTTTTCCTCTGATGTCATCTCCTGCCCCGTCCTGCCAAGAAGGGTGCAGCAGCTTCTGTAAATGTTTGTTGTCCTTTTGTCAACAAGCCCTCTTCTTCAGGAGCCTTCACTCAAACGTGTTTGCCAATTTGGTATCGCGCCGAAATGACACGAAGGTGGATGAGCAAAATCTGGGAGTGAGTCACGCTGGCCAACTGTATGTCATACTGATTACATAGTGGAAGAGCGTTACAGGGAAAAATGTGTTGTTCTCTCTTTTAGAAACCACTGCTGAGGTGCCTTTGAGCATGGCACTAATAATAATGGCTCAGTAGCTGTGAGAGACTGCAATTGTACACAAATCCTCCAGGTGTGAAAGCCTCCAGCTGAATGAGACAATTACAGGAAACTGTCACATCAGGGTGCTGAAGGTACCAGTGAGAAAATCAAATATGAACCAGGAAGTCTAGTTTGATTCTCTGTGGCCAAAACACTCCACATGAAGTATTTACTCAAGTACTGTACTTAAAAGGATCCGAGTACTTTCTATATATATATAATACTATAAAACAGGATTTTACAGCTCTGGTAAATGATCACTGTGACAGTCATCACCATGTTTGTGAAGAATAATAATGTGATTCACTCTACCAGGCAGGGCTGGAGCTACTACTGAGGACACTGAGGTCATGTCCTCGGTAATATTCTTGGGAAATTGGAGGGTTTAGTGACACAAGTCATAAGTTTACAGTCAACCAGTTACACACATATAACATATATTTCTTTTTTTAGTAATTATTATAAGAAAATATTGAAAATATCGCGACATTGTATTGTGATACTGTAAAGATTCTCAAAAACGTTGTATATTTTTTTTTTATTAATAGTTTACATGCAAAGATTAATTAAGATTAAGATTAATACACAGATCTAGTAATTATCATAACTGTGACTGTTTTGGTGGCAAAAATGCATGAAATAATAATAATATAATATAATGATTATAATGCCTGGCAGTTCAGAGAAGGCTTGTAACAACTTTAGAACATAATGGATGGTGATACAGTTTACATAAAATATAACTGAAAATATAAATTAATAGATATAATGTGAAATAAAAAATAATAATAAAAAATACATAGATTGGTGGTGGCTTTCCCAAAAGTTCGTAAAGGCGTGAGGGATTCACCTCAGTACTTTTTTAAAATATATAAAAAATGTGTCCTTGCATGTATTTGATTGGCCGATGCAGATGAGGTTGAATTGTGCTGCAGCAAAAGTTGAGCCAGGTTCATCTTTTTTTTTTCTTTTTTTTTATTGCATTGTGACGACATCATCAAAATTAATCGTTCAGTCTGAATATGGCCTTCAAGTTTGGGAAAATACAACATGGATCTGTAAATAAAACTACACAGCAAAAACCATGACCCCTTTTAGCTTCTTGTGTATTATGTATATAATAAATAAATAACAGCCAGCTAGAAGCTCTGTGATGGGAGGAGAGAACAGGAAACCACAGAGAACCGTGGTGTGATTTTACTCAAAGCAGCATGAGGAGGGATGGAGACTTCTGGGAAGTCACTGGGTTGCTCTCTTTCCCTCCCCTCCCTTTCCCTCCCTCCCCTCCCTCTCCTCCCTCTCCTCTTGGTGTTCTCACCTCTTCTCCCCAGGCTCCCTGTGGGTGGGGCAAAGTGCTGGAGGGGAAACCGGCGGAGTAATGCGGCAAATTTGGCAGTTACCCCAACACCAGCCACTGGTGTGTTTGAGCAGTTGCCGTGGTGACCAGCGGGCTCCCGCAGCAGGGATCGGGCCTCCCGTTTTTCGCACCTCCAGCTCCAGAGGAGAGGAAGCAGCTTGGGATGGAAAGGTGTTTGTTACAGGAACAAAGAGGTTGGAGGGAGGGAGGGAGGGAGGGAGGTTTACTCACATCCACTTCTCTTTTTTTGTAGTGGTGTTCTGGTTAAGATCAAATTCGGAATATGTTTATACATATCTTTTTCTGCTCCCGGATATCCCAAAATAAACAAAACATTTCAAATGAGGCCTCAGATACCATTTAAAGTGAGCCAAACCGCTGAAGACAACAATAACTGGAATAACATGCACACATGCATCATTATCCTGGCTAATATCACTAAAACTGTGGTATATTTTATTTTCCTTTTTTCCCCCAATAAGCTTTTATCCCGTGAGCTTATTTTGTTTTTTTGGGAAAAGGATACGATGTTTGCATGCGTCAACACAGAAATGTCGTATTTGTGTTTCCTGAACGATAAAGGAATATTGATGCGCGTATAAACACACAGTCATTATAAATTAGATTTTCCGATGGGGAGAAGGGCTTTGAGTGCACGACTTCTTACTTTGAGACGTTGGAAAAGAAAATCCAAACGCTTACTGTTAGCATTCGGTGCTCTAACCCAGCGGGCCCCTCGAGGGCCTGGCCCCGTCTTCGAACTCTGTCTGTGTGTGTGTGTGTGTGATCTCCAGCT
Source organism: Sebastolobus alascanus (assembly GCA_916701645.2). Lineage (NCBI taxonomy): Eukaryota > Metazoa > Chordata > Actinopteri > Perciformes > Sebastidae > Sebastolobus > Sebastolobus alascanus. The sequence goes on along the minus strand of CAKAOJ020000134.1, from coordinate 988,010 downwards.
GCAGCCCTCAAGTATGCTCTTGCAGTAAAAAAAAAAAAGCACAACCACTCTTAATGCTCCTGACTCATTTTGGAATCATCAACCCTTTGTGTATTTATTTATTTATTTTATTGTCAGCGGAAAATTTGTGTCATGTCAATGGGCCCCGGGGACCGGCGGTGAAGCACAGAGAGGAGAAAAATGTGGCTTCAGTTAGCTGGATCCGTTACCACGTCTCTGAAACTACAGCGGAGAAATCGGACTGCTCTTTCCTCCCTGCTTTAGCTTTATTTTTGTTTGAACCGTGTTTGTTTGAGATTGGAGCATCTTTTTTTCTGGTATTCCATTGCTCGGGCATTACGCACTCTCTTCTCCGAAGCAGGCTTTCAACAAGAAGCTTGATTTGACGTGGAATTACAGGTAATGTGACTAAGCATGCTTTTAAGGGCTTCCCAGCAGTCAACAACTCGAGTTACATCTGGCCTCGTAACTATCTGATTTAGGATCTGCACCAGCCCACCAGAGGTGCAGACCGTAACTTTAACGAGAGGGAATTAAAACGAGCCTGCAGATTGATCCACAGATCGGATTCAGCTCAGCAACGATATGAAATTAACGCCGATGATATTCTATAATTTTCTTATTGTCAACAAATCACATGAAAAGACCAAAAAACAACAATTAATTGATCCTATTAACAAGTCTTTGAGCCATAGACCTCCACTTTAGTCCAAACACTATTAGAAACACATCATCGAGTCACACCGTTGTACTGGGTGACGTGTTACTTCAGTATGATGAACGTGGGCACCGTAGTTAATTTTGAGTCAATCCCACATACACCGTTCTGCTACCGTAAATACTCAGCCACGCAACAAATTCGAGCTGAAAGTAGTCCCCCAAAAAATTTACTATTTACTCCTGTTTGAGTGATGTTTGCTAAAACATATGGTGCCCAGCTGTTTTAGCCTGTTTTTATAAAATTTGAAAGTATATTTGTGACCTGTTTTTCAGTAGGAACAAATGGACTTGGTGCTGAGAGCCATAGGCCGTGTTTCCATTCAATTGTCAAGTGAATTTTAAGCAAACACTTGAAATGTTGCAAAACAGAAATGCGTATTAGGAGCATTTCCATCAACTGGTTTAGAGCGAATAAACTAGGCGGCATAGTTTCATCAGAATTTGGCAATATAGACTATGTTTTACATAAAGCTGTAATCCGCCAGTAAACAGAGCAGAAGAAGAAGTAGAGGGAAACAAAACAAGTCAGCTTGGCCATCTAACCATCTACAAGAGAAAAATGGAGAGAGGTCTTCAGGAATTAGTTTCAATTGGCCAAATTTGAATTGTTCTTTCATGTCAGCTAATATTGACCATGTTTCATGCTGTCCGGAGACGAAGACAATAGAAACATATATCTGGGAACGCCGACAGTGGAAACAACTGATCAGTCATGTGATTTAAATGTTCGCTTTTTCGACAAAGACAAAAATCACCTGAAGTGAGCTTAAAAACTTTTTTGGGCAATTGAGAAAGTTTTATCAAATTTTGCAATTTTTAAGTGAAAAGCAAAAAACACAGTTTTTCATTCACTACTCAATTTTGAGATTTTGGGCTATTTTGCTTACATAACATGTCTTCTTTCAGACTAGTGGAAAGAAATCTTCCAAAATATACATTTAGTTGTTTATTTTACTATTTTGTCTATTTCTGTCTGTAGATTTTTCATAAATACACCAAAAGTTACCATTAGATAATGACTCATTAGCATATTTAAATATAACATTACAGAAAACTTGTAATACAAAAAATAATGTCTTAATATAAGTAATCAACTGGGGATGTTTCATGGTGATATCTATTAGTTAAAGATTTTTATCATATTCCCCTGTAGTGTCATGCATAATGTATATAGTTTTACAATCCATATCTTTAAAGGCCGTTTACTCAAAATTAGTTTTTCCTCAGACTCTGAGCCAGAAATCTTCACTTCAGTAGCACCTACATACACCAAACTTTCCAGTTTCATTCCTATCTATATTCAAATTTTTTTTACAGAGGGTTTTTTTTTTTTTTTTAGGGCTGTTGACAGTATTTTCTGATTTATGGAGTGATACAAAGAGATATCCAAAATTCCCTCTGCAAAAACTTTTGACTCTTTTATGTCAACAAAATTAATTAAGAATTTTGAACCTGGCTTTTTCCAATGTTCATTGATTCACGATTTCTGTTCTGGAAATGTATACAGATGTGCACACATTTCAAATTATAATGCCTCATTTACATATTAAAACATAAAATTTCAGAAAACTTGTAACAAAAAATAATTTCCATAATATAAGTAATCAACTGGAGAAGTTTCATGGTGGTACCTAATTTGTGGTGTCTCCTTTAATACGTTTATGTGAATGGAAACACGGCTACAGAGGATGTAGGAAAGTATGGAGAGAAAAAAATAACAATTTGTTGGTATTTTCATAGGATTTTTTGACAATGAGAAAAATATAGAACCAGCGTTATTATTAACGTGATGACCTCTCGTCCCTCATGCATGTGTGCATGTCTGCGCACGCTCATACTGTACAGTGTGTTGTGTTAGCGTGCCTGCGTGAGTGTATGTGGGGTAAACTGTATCCCACCCCTGAGCTTCAGCTCTCAAATCAAGGCCCTGAAAGTAAACAGTGCGCTGCCAGAGGACCTTGTTTATCAAATCTGCAATTGCACTCATAGAGCGAAATGACCTACAATTACAAGCCCAGCTAGAAATTAAGTTTTCAGTCAGCCATCCAGAAAAAGATCATAGGATATCCTGCAAAAGGGAATTCTTCAGTAGTCCTCCCCTTCTCCTTGTACCTTTTTTTTTTTTTTTCCCCCTAAAACGCCATACCGTCATGGCTGCTGAAGTAAAATATGTTCCTCAGTATTTGTGAAAGGGTTGATGTAGTTACCATGCACACCAACACATGGTGGTTGAAAGTGTATATGTCACATCATGGTCATATTTGTAGAATTTCCTCCCAAAACAACCACAACAGGCTCATTCTTCCAAGCACGAGAGCTTTGTTGCTACCGGCTTCGCCAAGATATTCCGACCACTCCTAAAACGTCAACCGTTCCAGCAGAAGCAATTACGTGCCGCTGCCCTGAAAGCAAAGTGGAGAGGTTCTTTCTTTAAAGTGTGTAAAATTCCCTCCTAGTTTAATTATGTGGTGCTGGGTGGAACCTCTAGGCTACTCTCTCCTCTCTGCTTCAACATAAGTGCATTTTCCATGGTACAGGCGCGCAACATATCGGTTCCCACAGCGAGATCGGAAGCACGGCGGATCCCAAAAAACCTGGGTTACAGCATTCCTGGATCTCTGAGCAGTGTGGTGACCTAATCGCCTGACCACCTACTGCTCCGTGCCAAATCCCAAGCAGCAGGCCAGACACCCCTGAGAGTAACATCCGACTACACCATGAAATATTACGTCAGGAGTGAGTCATTGGATACTGAGCCTCGGTTAGAACAGCTTTACATACTCACAAACACAGGAGCTTTACTCAGACTGGATTAAACCGGTGAGTAAACCGTATCACTGAGAGGGAGCTTGTCATTTCTGGCAGCCATGTTGTTCAGTTTATAGACTACAGAACATTTAATGGACTCTGTTAAAGACCGAAAAGTGACCATGGTGATATTGTTTTTTTCACATAAGGAAAAAAAGTCATATGTAAGTTTATGGTTAAATCTATGAGCTATGTAATAGCTCCAAAAGTAATTACAAAATCAATTTAAAAAACACCCTCAAGTCAATCACAAGTATTTCTTTAAGCTGCACTGTGACAAAAGTCTCCCCTCTATTCTGCATCCAGCTGTTGTGCTGTGTTGACATTACAAACAAATTCACTTTGACAAATATCCAAGCTGGAGACCCCAAGTTTGATAAACAAATCTGCCTCTCCTAATAAATCAATTCATGTTCCTTTTATTAGTGTTTTGACGTATCAGTCAAGCACATAATCAGTCAGCAGATTACTCACAAAGCAAGCGAGACTGTGGCCATTGACCAGTAGTCCCGACCGCTAAATATATGTATGAAATATATCATCAGAATCATGCTTTATTATTGTTATAACCATTTGATTAACTGGTGCTAATAGTATATTAGTTCATAAAGAATCATGTAAGCAATTCAGTACAACAGACAAATCCATCATCATTATTCTGATTATACTTTTTGCCATCTTGCTCATCAATTTTGAATAAAATGTGTAAGCTTTTCCCCCATATTCGACTTGCTTTTGAGCCAGTCCATACAGGACAAACTGAGCATTTATGTTTGAAATCAATTTATGTTGAATTGGAGTCCAGTTTCCTGTTGTTATTGATCAGAACTGACCATTCTTAAACTCCTCTCCTGAACAGTGATTGTCCAATCATAGCTTAGCAACCGTAACTAAGCACGGCACTTCTGTCACATAGGCTGTATCCTAAGCCACATACTATACTAGGACAACATGACAGCTCCCCAAAAGTGAAGCTAAAACATCTGGATCGCACCCTGGTGGCTGGCTGCAGAATAGGGCATAAATCCCGCCTCCTCCATGTTAGCGGAAAGTCAAATAATTTTTTCCCCAAAGATGGTCTCTGTCATTTTAGGTTGTTCTTATCACGCTGATGTATGTTCAAGTGTTCAAGGTTTTAATTAGTTATTTGATGCTATAAAAATGGGGTGTGACGCCATGACTGACAGCTGTAATTCTCTCTCGCTAACATGCTGCGGATGTGCTTGGCTCGTGATTGGCTCGGCGAGTGTGTGGGCGCACTACTGCATAGACTCTGGCTCCAAATGATGTCAAAATCTCAAGATAGCATCTGTGATATTTTGGCTTCACTTCTGTACAGTGGGAGGAAGTGGGGATGTGTCGTCCATCTTTAAGTACGCTACAGTAAGAGAGACACTCTTCATTTTGGAGGGGGGTGTCTTTTTTTTTTCTAACCAAAAAACACAAGAGTAAAAGTGTAAAAAAAAAAGAATTGTTTATCTGCTTAAACGTAAACTTATAGGATATATAGTTAGTATGTTTGGCTAACTAGGGACTACAGTAGTATTAGGGATAAGGAGTTTAGGATAACTTTAGCAGCTCTGTCCTGCTTTTTATTGTATTTGGAGACGTCTCCACTGATGTTGCATGAGATAGCGTTACGTTTAACACATCAGTTCATCCTCATCCTAAAGCCTTTTCTCTTGTAATGTTAAATGTGAAAACATACTGATTGAAAAATATGTAATACACAAACAGGGTTATGTTAACAGAGAAATAACAGTCTGATACGTTTTATATTCATAATACTTATAATATTGGGACAATCTGGCTCTACATTGCAATACAAGAACACTGCTGTTTTGCCTATTTCCATCATTCAACTGATGACGGATGCTGACTTCTAACCGGGGTCACGCAGCTTTAGTCTCATTCGTTTAGCACAATATGCACGTAGACTATAAAGCTGTCAAGTGCACGTTTAAGACTCCTTGTTTTAACAAGTCAGAAAACTATATTTTTTTTTAAATTTCATTCTGCCCGATGAAATGATTTAACGTCCTGCCTGACTGAGCGCACTCTGTGCTCTCATTGCGCGTCCCCGGAGTCTTCTACAAGCTGCTAGCTTGACATCTGTGAGTTCTAACAATAACCATATTTATGTTCATTCATCATTATCATCATGATCATTTTTGGGGAGTGGCTTTGGAGGGAGGCCTGAAGGGATGGACTGTCATTGTTGCCCAACTGGCGACTTTTTTCTAGATTATATGGAGCTAGTGCTGGCAACACTGGGCTGGGTTTTTCAGTTGGATAATTTTTTTAATCTAGCAGACGCTTGCTAGTTTCTCAGGATTACCGACCCTAGCTTTAAGTATTTTTCTGTTTCAACACTCCCTCGCCTCTCCTGCTGCCCATGGTTCGCCCACACAGGGATGTTAGCATATTCCAACTGCTTGGAATTCCTTCCTGCCGTCTTGGGAGCACACACTGCGTTTTAAAACTTGTTGGGCCCTTTCAAGTTTTATTTGAAAGTATGTAATTACATTCTTGAAGGAATAACGGGTCCCTGGAGTGATTTACATGCTGTATTAAATGTCATGGTTGGAAAAAACGCTGTTGACACTCAAACAAGCTTCTTGATAGCCTCAAATGTTGAGACAGCTTCGGACGATACAGATGCAGTGAAAATATAATATAGAGGTAGTTGTAAAGTCTTGTTGTGATGTCTTACTTCACAGTGGTTTGTTGGGATGTCTGCGGCTGGTCTCTGGTCCATTTATAATTTATGGAGGTTAAACCCTTTGCCGCTGATGGAATTAAAAGCTTTAGTTGACATGCAGTTTGAATTATATCAATAATTGTGACACTTTTGCCTTTCTGCTTTCATTCGGGTCAGTTAAGGTGGTGCATGACTTCCTGAAAATCGGATTAGCTGAACAGCAACTTTGTACAGTAACCTCATAACCTGATTTTGAGAATAAAGTTTGATCGGCACACAAAGAATTCCAGATATTCAACTTTTAAACTCTTGTCACAGGACCTCTCATCAGAGGCTACCGCATCAATTCCCATCTATTCAGGTCTAATCTGTTCTGGAGCACCAGCACAGAACACTTGTGAGGTTCTCCGTCACAAAGCAGGGCCACCGCCGGAGAATTTATTTGGCCGCCTCATAGCTTGGCCTCTCAGGGACCGCGGTGTGGGCAAAGTCAATTCCCCTCTCAGATTAAAGGAGTGTCTTCAAGTGCCAATCCAAATGGTGATAAAAAAAGCCTTTTAATCCATCGAGAGAGTTTACCGGCGTAACCCCCCAGAGTCCCGGCATCAGGCGTTGCCCCACTCAGGCTGCGTCTGGACAGTGTTGAGGCCCGAGTGTGTCTCCTTGCGCCCTGACAGAGGGAGAGAAAAGGCCTAAAAAAAGGCCCCCGCCGCCACTCACTTGACCAGCCTCCTTTGATAACATCTGGCAGGGGCAGGTTTGCGCCAGCGACAGCAGGAGATGGAGGGGACATTAAAGTCCTGTCACTCACTTGGCAGCACGGCGGTCAGTAACTCCACATCATTCGGCAGACCGAGCCTCAATCGCTTACGCTGGAGTGTCACTGATGGTCTCTCTTTCTAATGGGTCTGATGATATTCTCCAACAAGAGTGTTATATGAGATGATGGCTTGGCATGGCTGCTTTTAATTCTGAAATCCCTTTATCTTATCATTAAAAGGACTTAGACAGCTCATACCCACTTAGTTATTCAGGCCAAACGTTTCTGTACAAAGAGCCAAAACTCTGCGACTTGAAACCTAAACATTCTTTATAGAAGGAAACTTATAGTGTTTATCTAAACAGCGATGTCTGTTGAAGGAGATGGGCCGGAAAAGACTTCGACCTATCTTTGTCCTGGGTGAAGGGGTGGGAGGGGGTCGCAAGCAGTTTAAATGTGAGTTTCAACACAGCTCCCCCCGGAAAGGCTCAGACCAATTCAACATCCATCCCTCTCCATTTTCTTTCTGTTTACTTCTCGGTTCATGAGTTTACATGCCAATTCCATTACAGGGATTAAAATAGTTTGTCCAATCCATCCTCAAACTCTGCTTCCCTTGTCCTTCTCCCTCCCTTAACCCCTCACACCACTTACAGGCTTTCAGGTCCCAGGGCTGGGTTAGGGGATTACAGGACAAGCAGCGCGAGCACCCGGAGAAACACGAGGCGGCCGCGTTGAAGAATGTTCCAACGAGATGTCCGAGCATTAGTGAAAGCTGAGGTTTGATCAATGGCTGTGGCGCGTGTCTGCACTAGTGAGCACTTCACGGAGCGTCTGAGAGAGAAGAAAGAGAAAATGAAGGTGTGTTATGACACGGGGCTCGGGGTCTAGGCGGCCGGGTCACCTTTGAGCTGCTGCTGATTAAGGGCTGATGTTCACAGGTGAGCGGCTCCGAGCAGGATTTAGTGACACGGGCACAGAGGTGAAATCACCCCACTCTCCCGGCTATAACGTCTAAGCAGCAAAGCACTGCTGACCTCTCCCCTAAATGGCCAAAGGCAAATGTCAGAAGATATGTGAGCTCTGTGACTGAGCTCACGTAACGAAAAGTGATGGCAGGTGAAGTTCTTAAAGTCACTTTTCAAAAAAATTTTGCACCAAAAAAAAAAAGCAGAAAGATAGACGGTTGGAGGCATCAAATACTTTTCTCATCTACACACACAGAGACCCAGACTTTGTGATCAGAGGTTCACATTGTAAGTAGTGAAGTAAGTCAATAGAGAGTCGTTGCCTGTGGGTCTAAGCCACCCGCAGTTGGTAATCTCCTTCGGAACTGGAGGGGCTCAAAGGGGCTAAGCCTGGTCAACACCTAGGAAGGGACGTCCACAGCATATCTTCAAGAGCTCCCGGCAGCCCGGTTGGTAAAACACGGTGGAGGCTTCATGTGTGGGAGAAGCCCGTATAGGCTGCGTTACTAGAGAACTTACGACTGAGATTTTATCTTAAATGTGCAGTGGGTTGAAATGGAGCAAATATGATTAAACAAAGTTATTTTTATAAAACGGTCACTATGTCCTGACAGTAGTGCATCAGACAGGTAATCTGAAAAAAAAAAAATCATGTGCCTCTGTGTCCTCCGGTGCTCCTAATGGCTTCTGCAGGATTTCACAGACAGGAGGAAAACAACCAATCAGAGCCGAGCTGGAGCCTGACGTTTCTGAGCAGCTGTCAATCACTCGTGAACTCCGATCAACGGTCAAACTAGGCAGCGCTGATCAAATATGAATCAATATTCTGTTACTGTAATGCCTATTTCTCAACTCAAATCTTTTCAGAACATCTTGTAGTGTACTGTTTAGCTGTAAAATGAGAAGGTTTGTGACCCGGCAGCCATGTTGAGATCAGTTGAGGAAATACCAAGCACCACCCACCAGCCGAAGCACAGCCAATAGGAACGCTCTCTCTCTGAAATGACCTGTGATTGGTCAAAGTCTCCCGTCACGGGCTAGATTTTTTAAAGCCTGAAAACAGAGCCATGAGGAGGTGCAGAAGTCTAGTTTTCTCTCAGAACACTTGAATTACAATATACTGAAAGGTTATTATGGAATTTTTGCCCTATGATGCCAAAAACATTTTACCTACTGCAGGTTTAATAATGATAGAACAAAATAACGGAGCATAACTTAATAAGAACGTTTCAGTGTGCAACCAATAATGAAAGAGAGCTAAAAAGAAGGCCAAAGGTTCTTTAAAAAAAACAATAAGTATATTCAAAATATTGCACTGAAAATCTCTCAAGTCCTAAACAACAAATAATAAATATACAGCATGCTGCTACACAATTATTTGATCACCGAAATACAGTTTTCTTTCTGAAACAAGGGTAACCATTTACTGATGAAATATTGATCTTATTTCTGCATCACATCCATGACATGGAAAACATAATCATAAAACTAATTTCTCAGTTTAAATGACAAAGAAAAGTATGCTGCAGTGACACAGAGCCACCCAAATCAATAATTTCATGGAAATGTTTCTTTGTTTCTACAAACTCTCCATTTGTGTTATCTGTCCATCACAAATTGTCCCATAACTCTGTCTCTCTTGTTCTGTTTTTTCCTGTTTTTGAGACTTCTTATCTGCGGTTATCTGCATCTTGTGGTCTAAAAGGTAATGCTGGTGTCGTCTTGCCTGCTTGTCTTTGACACAACTACAGATTACAGTACGTGTATCATGCTGACATATTACAATATCTCATATATCTCAAAACATCCTGCTCTAAAATATGTCATAATTTGCTCATTGTTAGTTTACCCCACAGACGTGATATTATGATGTCTCTGTAACACTGCACCAGTGTCCTGTCACTCATTTCATGCACAGTCACGCGACATCACATGTCTAACAACTTGGCAAATATATTAAATTAACAAAAAAAAAAGTCACATTACAACATCTCAGTGATGTTAAGCTGCAGCAATGTTCAATTCAAAGTGTGATATGTCTTTTTTATCTATGTTGAAATCAGTAGAGATGATTAAATGACCTACACTAAAAAAAACAACAACCTTGAAAACAGTTTCAATGCCTTGTGATAATAATGTAAAAAAAACATCTATCTGTATTGCCAGTGAGCTGCGACACTGACGTTGACGTTTTAGAGCCCTCAGATGTATTCAATATGAAACTGTGGCTCCAATAATCGAATGATATCGAACCGTGCAATGAGGCTGACGTAAAAGAACATTTGATCCACTTGTAATGCGCTGATGGTGCAACATCAGGTCATCAGCACGATCAGTCACAGTCATTAGAACTTGAAAGTGAAAACATGAAATATGGATCCCACAAGAAAGGCTGCGTGATTGACCAAAAATAAATTGCTCATGACAAGGTCCCCATCAAAGAGACAAATGGTTTCAGTAATAGCGTTGAGATGAGACGATCGCAGCTTGAGATGCAGCGTCGAGAGTCATGCAGAAGGTATGAGCGTAGAAGGTGAGGCGTATGACGTGGCCTGAGTCACAAAGGACATCCCAAATGCCACACATACACACACATACATAAACACATGTGGACACACGCAACATGCCAATTATCTGCAGTTTTTGCATAACTTTTTGCGCAGGGGTTTATCCTCAAAGCCCAGCAGTCAAGAGGTGAATGAAGAACCAAAGTCTGTCACGTGACTGAGGAGATCAATAATCATTAACAAAATAAAGGATCTGATTTAAAGGAGGCCACGGTGCGAACAACATATTGGAGTAGAACCTCACAAGTGAACGTAACATGACAAACAATGTCAGATTCAGACAGTTCGGTCAACATGGCCTCACAACCAGAGCAGATTTAAAGCATGAAAGAGTCCCTGAAGCCAGTTTATCTCGATGTTTCAGCAGTAAGTGTCACACCTATGATATGGCATTAAATGTTTGGTGGAAATTAAACTTCCCGAACTCTTTTCTACCCAATCTGTCTGAAGCTATCTTTAACTTTCTTGTTGCACTCTCATTGGACATAAAATCAGTGAAAATGTTTGAACCAAACGTAATGATTACCTGAAGGTAAATCCTCTGGCTGTGACAACGACACTTGCAGCTTATCGGGATATGCAGCTTATCGGTTAGTTATTGAGCAGCATTGGTCATTATGAGTACGGAAATTCCCAAGAACCTGAAAGCTTGACAAAGTTTGCCCCACATTGCACCTAAAGACAATAAAAAGCTTCTTACTTCAAACAATAGCAGGCCAGCTCGGGATAAACTATGGACAAGTGCAGTGTGTAAACATCTACAGGGATATATTGATACGGTTATATCGAAGAGAATAAATTAATTTTTGAAAGTCGGCATGCCTTAAAAATATACCATATAAAAATGCGTACCAGAATAAATGTGCTATTCTTAGATTTTAAGGATATCAATCGATTAAAATATTAAATCACAAATTGATCGCACAGTTTTAATCTGTTCAAAATGTACCTTAAAGGGAGGTTTGTCAAGTATTTAATACCCTTATCAACATGGGAGTGGATAAATATGCTTTCTTTATGCAAATGTATGTATATACTTATTATTGGATATCAATTAACAACACAAAACAATGACAAATATTGTCCAGAAACCCTCACAGGTACTGCATTTAGCATAAAAAATATGCTCAAATCATAACATGGCAAACTCAAACCCAACAGTTGTCAGTGTGTCAGTGTGCTGACTTGACTATGACTTGCCCCAAACTGCATGTGATTATCATAAAGTGGGCATGTCTGTAAAGAGGAGACTCGTGGGTACCCATAAATCCCATTTTCATTCACATATCTTGAGGTCAGAGGTCAAGGGACCCCTTTGAAAATGGACTTGACAGTTTTTCCTCGCCAACATTTAGTGCAAGTTTGGAGCATTATTTAGCCTCATTTGCGACAAGCTAGCAGAGGTGGTACCAATGGATCCTTTACGTTTTCTAGTTTCATTTGATGCAACTCTTCACTCTGGCTTTAAAACTGAGCCCGATACAACCCCCGGAAGATCGACTGCGTTAAAGAAATTAGTGGCGTTAAAACGAATTTGCGTTAACGCGTTATTATAGCGTTAACTTTGACAGCCCTAATTTTAGTGCAACTTTTGATCACAGGACTCAACAGATGAAATTGTTGCACTATAATGAGATCAATTGCAGTGCGGTGTGTCACAGGTCAGCTCCCTGGGTCTCCTACTTTTTTTCAAAGATTCATAAAATATTTATCTCATGCTTTGACTAAATGTCAGACAATATTGTTATTTTGAGCAACCTATCCCCCAAAGACAATAAATTGTGCCACATTACGTGTGCAGATGTCTGGAGAGGTGCTACAAGGGGAGACATCACTGCAAACAACACGAAACAGAGCTGCAATTGTTATTTTGAAATGCTGCAATGCTTTTGGCTGTTGGATCGGTCAGACTGACATAAATAGGAGCAGAAAGTATTGGTTCCATCTCTCAGACATCTTAAGGGAAAACAGATTTGTTGCTTTCTGCCAAACAATAATTGAACCAAACAGGCAGTTGTCTGAGAAATGCTTTTGAAAAGTATGAAGAATATCAAAGATGCAATATTAAAGATGAATGTGCAATTATGGTGTTCTAATCCTTTCTGCATTTTTCAATATATGACAACATATTTACGTGAGGTATCATGGAATGAAATGATTAAAGTGTGTCTTTATTTTTATTATCATTGTTATTACTATTTTGAAGAGCTCTTGAAAGAGTTGCCCATTGAAGTTTCTTATAAAATCCCTGTTTTACAGCTCCAGAGTCACTCCAAAGATATTCAAGCACACTGATTTCCTGTTGGGTTTTGGGTTCTTATAACTTATATTACACCCTAATGATCATCAGAAGATGTGTAACGATTCATCAAGGGTTCACGTGCACAGTATTAATTTAACTCTAACTCTTCTCTAACTGGGTTCAGGGAGGACAACTTCTAATTTGCATATTTGTTTCAGATCCCCTAAAAACACATGAACTTAATCAACAGAGAAGCTGTTGAGTTGAAGGACTTCTTTATATCAGAAGTATCAACGACCCCATTAACACCCATGATCACCTCTATAGAGGCCAAATCTCTGAATAAATGTCCCCACATCTGCTTAAGGACAAAAGAAACAAAAAATACTTTTTTGGGGGGGGAAAACTATTTATAGTTTGCCCCCAAAAAATGTACTTTGCCTGGGAGGATTTTCGGTGGATGGATGAATTAACAGAAGGTCAACAACAATTCAAAAGAGAGCCCTGCAGGGAACGTTATTTATAAAAATGTGTCTAGTGTTTTTCATTGGATTTTTTACATTTTAATGAGTCTGATTTGCTCGTTTACTGTGTTAGACTAATTGCTAAATTTGGATATGGTCAACAAATGCCACTCAAATTCTCTTTAGACGTCTTATTTACATCTGCAGGTACAGTGGGTCCCTTAAGTGGTTTACTGTCTGGATCCCAGCTTTTAAATGCAGATTGAGCGTTTGACCCGTCGGCTGTTATTCACAGTCAAATTACAAAGTTTCACATAATGAAAAAAAGAAAACGCGCAATGAGCTCTCTTTATTTAAAGTGGAGGAAGAGAGAAGGGGGGTTATCCAAGGTGTTTGAGACAGATGAGGGAGGTGGGGGTCGGGGAGGGAGCAGGGAAGAGGAGGAGGAGGAGGCAGGGACGGTAAATTGGGCGGACACATAAAACCTGCAAGGGGCCATAGATGCTGGATCATTTGAAAAGTCTGGCCGTCCTCTGAGCACCAGCCGCCCTCACGAGCTGAACAGGAGACGGATAGGAGACCCGGAGCGCCGGCCTTCACCCCGACCCCGTCTCCTCTGGTCCGCTTAGAGGTGTCGCTAAAAGGATTAATGAGCCAAAGAGGCACCCAGCTTCCCCTTTAAGGCTCATTTCGGCGTTTTTCGGCTTTACGCCTGGACTGTCTCACACCTTCCCTTTCATATTCATTTCATTCGAGGATACCTGTACCTCTACTGATGGTAAGCGCTCATCTGCGGACACATTCACACACAATAGATTCAGGCAGCGCTGCTTATAGAAACGGGACGTGTTGAATAATACAGGAGGAAGTTTGTGACTTTTACTTTTGGTCTTTTGTGTTTGCGCGACTTCACTGACAGTTTGGACAGCGTTCCCGGTAGAAATGTAGAAGGATACATGCCCGTAAACATCCTACAGTCTGCCGCATTGGCACAGAAACGGAGGTAAAGTGAAATAAAAGCGTATTTGGGGACGAATAGCGCATTGATCCTGGTGGAGCTCGTAGCAGGTTAAAGCCTTTTGTGCCGGAGATTTGAGCAGTGACAAACCAACACATGAGGTCATTTCCAAACAGAGCGTCCAATTTCTCTACGCCTGTCTTTCTTCAACACAATTAAAATATTTACATTATTCCGATTTGTACCTTTTTCCGAAGTTTGGCACCGATTTTGCGCAATTAAACACCTGTATCTCATCGCGTCATCCCGGTGCGTAATGTGGAAGATGGAGATGACACAGCCAAGGATAAAAAAAAATGTTGTTTTCTTAAGCCTTTTTTTTTTTATAAATACCAATTAATTACAGCTTGACGTATAGGTTCTCAACAATAAATCATGCGTAATTGAGCCAGATTTTAAACGGCACATCTCTGTCAAGTTATGACAAAGTCTGCAGTCGGTGCCAACAACATTACACCAGAGCTGATTCTGGTTTGTAATTGTTCGACAATGTAATTTAAGGACACGCATGTTTTCACCTGCTTCGTAGCAAATTATTATAAAGTGGAATTGCGTCATTTAAGCAGAGAAAACATATCGCGGCCTGCAGGCGCATGGCGTCCTTTGGCACACTGCTGTAGTGCAGGGAAACAGACACGCCAAACTTTTATAGACCTATACATATAATTATGTATTTAAAAAAAAATCACGTGCATCTGGCAAAGATGGGTTCAATTTATTTAGGTCATTTCAGGAGAATATTTTTCGTTGATGATATTTGTTTTTGGGGGTTTTACATGTATATTATTTAACATTTCTTCAACCTGTTGTGCAAATCAGCTGAGAGCATTTCACAAAAGTGATTTTATTTCCTTGTGTTTTAATTTCTTCTTTAAAAAAAAAAAAAACGACATCAGCAGAAGAAAAGTCATGCAGCTCATCACTTCTCTCGGACTTCTTGCCTCTGAGAAGGCACTACAGCAGCTAACAAAACCATTAACCTGGTTTCAGTGATCTCACTGACTGTGAATGTTCTTGCTCTTGAACTGCTCACTGGGAGCAAATAAAATCCCCAAACCTACAAAACAACAGGAGACATTACAGGCCTCTGGTTTATTTCTTTCAACACAAATGAGGATATTGCATTTTGTTGGGCACACTGTGGCTCACTGTGGAGTTATTGTTTAAAAGCCTTTGAGCCAACTCAAGGTAAACAAACTCAAAAGTCTTTTTTTTTTTTAAAGGATAATGTTTGACTTTTGTATTTTTTCTTTGCAACTATTAATATTTGGAGTAGCCATCAGAATAATAAATACTCAGTATCATTATGAACTGTAAAGCTTATTAGCAGCAACCAGAGGAGGATATTTAACATGAAATATGGCAGCAGGGTACAAAAACACAAGATGTGTTACTGGCATCTAAAATGATAAAAAAAAAAATCAGGCCAGAGATTTGGCTGTTCCCGTGGTAACCTGTTGCCCTCCTCCCTCCCTCCCTCCCTCCAGTCTTCCCTCCCACCATCACTGTCAAATTCCTCAGGAAACACATCTGAAGAGCCATGTGCATAGTCTGATCACATTATCTCTGGTCAGAGAGAGAGAGAGGCCAAGGGGGATCGAGAAAAGCCAAGGGCAGTCGACTGCTCCGGCCTAATTGCACCCTTGTCTGCATTTGTTGTTGCAAAAAGTCTGTCGCTCAGTTCAAATGTCCTCCGAGTGTGAAGCCTCTTAAAACACTTTACAATCTGGGAATTGGGTTTTGCTGTCATCGTTTGATCAAGAGGAAGAGGAGTAAATATGAGTCCACAATGCTGATACATGTGGTGGAAAATCAGTGAGAAAATGAACAGAGTTTGAGGTAACTCCAATTTTTTTTTTTATCACCGCTGGTGAAAACAGGCCAGCAAAAACGAACGCCATAACTTTTTTTCCAGAGTTGAAAGTTCCTCCCCGTCTGCCTTACATCTTCTTTCATCATCATCGCACCACTTTGAGTGTCTGTCTGTTTTAGCCTGCAGCTTTGTCAGTGGCTGGTTACAGTTACAAGATGTTCTGTATGGTCAGTGTTTTTGAGTGCTATGAATCCCTGTAATCATGGGAGAGGCCCTCGCTGTACAATGAACGTTTGTTGTAAGAGATGTGCACACACACACACACGTTATCCCCCCACCCCATGGGTAATAGAGCTGATCATGTTCTGAACCCTCCTCTCTCTCTCTCTCTTTGCCACAGTTCTCACGAACATGCAAGCGGTGGCACACACTCACGCACGCGTACACCGTTTAGCTCATGCACACACTGCACATCACCCTTTCTTCACACACACACGCACACACACACTGGATCTAGTGTCATGACCGAGAAAGGGGGGGGGGGGTCAATCGGAGGTCAAAGTCTAATGCTGTTAGGAAAAAGATCCTTGATTGCATGTACAGTGAGCCATGCAGGGGCCGAGATAATCGCATAGATACAAACCCAGACATGCTCACACACACACACACACACACACACACACACACACACACACACACACAGTAATGTTCCTGTTAATGTGCATCCTCACTGTGTAGTAATGCTTGGGTGCTCTCCAGTGGAACAGCCTCCAATGATGACCAAAGACCTGCGTTGCTTTCACCGAGTAGAAATGTTTGCTCTGTGGTGGTGCTGTCGTTGTGGTCACTCAAAGTGATTTTATTAGTATGATTCAACAACATTTAGCACATTTAAATGACGCGTAAAAGAATTGAGTCATTAGAGCCACGTTGATGAGCTTGTTAAACCCAACAGAGGAAAAAAAAAAAAGACTGTTAAAGCTGAATCTTTTTGGATATTTTTGAGGTATTTTTTGAGATTTCTGTCGGAGAATTTGCTCCAAAGAAATGTCGATTAAGAGCCAAATATACCCTACAAAAAGCCATACACGCAACAAGTGCTGAATGTACTGATGACAGTGATGTCAAAGAGCAGAAGGCCTGTCATCAGCGTCACTTCAACCTGTGTGATCCCTCAAGTGGGGAAGCGTTACTAAGAGATGAGGCCCGTTTTTGAGATAGATGGTGTTCCTTGTCTGAAAAAGGTGATCTCAGTCTCATGGCGGGATGAAGGTTGACTGAGTTCACTTGGTTTCTGTAAGCAAACAGCCCTCTTGTTTTGGATATAGATTTTACCACCCCCGATCAAAGTGGTGCTATCAGCTCTTTGGTCTTTTTGTGTGTGAACATGAGAGGATAGTTTGAAGTCGGCACTTATCTAATATGTTTTTTTTTTGCTCTTACTTTTGAAACAGGTTTCTTATCATTTTTAATGTCATGAGGTGTGTTTTTAAGTCTTAGGCGAGTGTAAGGCATTGGGGGATCTGCGGTCTGTGTTGTGGCACATACCTCCTTACATTCCTGTTACAGTAAATAGCTAGCTTTGCCCATGAGCCAAAATGATAAGCCTTAAAGAGACACTGGGTCTCTCTCTTACCCCCCCACACACTGACACAGATATATCCTCTACTAATAACATGTAACAGTGTTTGTGACTGCATTTGGTTTATAATTCCGCTGTGTTTTTATCTGTGTCTTCTTAGGAACAGGGTCACTCCAACGTTCTCCTGCAGCCGCCCAACGCCACCTAACATTTCCTGGAAGAACGTGTCCATTGCCTGCTCCCAACAAACATGGACTGTTTTCCCATTCTTTATTTTCTGTCGGTAAGTAAGTGGACCACGGCATTTCAATTTGCGGCATGTGACACGTTGCCGCATCTTGCACCCCCCACCCCCCCACACACTTTCCTCTCTGTCCACTGAGTCACTGATTTATGTGGCGTTCATCCAGACTTGAGCTGAAAGTCCCTATGGGGTGTTGGCACGTCTTGTATGAGGAAGAGCCTTTTTTCAGTTAAATGTGTGGCACATATTTCTCGGTTTGCCCCATGGCTTGTTGGTAGGAGACTTCGAGGGACCGTGGCTCCTTATCGAGTTAAGAATTTGCTCTGACCCCGGGGCTGCCTCTTTTATTTGTCTAATCATAGTGGAGGAGGGAGGAGACGGGGGGAATGGAGGGAGGGCGGGAGCGAAGAGGAATGGCCCTCAGATTCCATTCAAAAAAAGTTGGGTTCTTGAACCAGCTGTTTACCTTTGGAGGATGTCGCCAAAGATAAACTGCAAGTGGTCTATCTGATCGGGGACTGCTTTACTGTAAACAAGGCAGACTGGACTATTAAAACCAATTAGAGTCAGTGGGAACAGTTAGAGAAGAACTGGTGAAGACATGTAGAAAAGGGACAGACTAATCTTTTATTTCAGTTAAATTGGAGGCCCTTCGTTGTCTCTTTATTGTGCTTTTCTGCTCTGTTCTAATCTTCTATCTCTGCTGCTCCCCTCAGAGACATCATGATTCCTGGTAATCGAATGCTGATGGTCATTTTAATATGCCAAGTCCTGCTGGGAGAGAGCAACCATGCTAGTCTGATACCTGAAGAAGGGAAAAAGAAAGTACCGGGCCTGCAGGGTCGTTCGGCCGCTCAGAGCCATGAACTGCTGCGGGACTTCGAGGCCACGCTGCTGCACATGTTCGGCCTCAAGAAGCGGCCGCGGCCCAGCCGCTCGGCCTCCGTGCCCCGCTACCTGCTGGACCTCTATCGGCTACAGTCGGGGGAGGCTGAGGAGGCCGGGGCGCATGACATCGCTTTTGAGTACCCAGAGAGGTCAGCCAGCCGGGCCAACACTGTGAGGGGCTTCCACCATGAAGGTAAGGAAAAAAAAGTGGAGGATCGTATGTAGTAGGGCAGCCATGTCACACAGAAGTTCTCTGAAATGTATTGATTCGTGTGCATAGACAGGACTTTCACCCAGGAGTTTGTGTCTCGTGTGAAACCACAAGTCAAAGTTGATTTATTTGCCACATACATACTTAAGTTACGGCACTTACAGAGTTATTTTAACCCAAACCACGATCTTTTTCTAAAGCAAACTAAGTAGTTTTTGTCACGTAACTTTCGTACTTAAGTTACGGCACTTCCGGTGTTATTTTAAGCCAAACCACAATCTTTTCCTAAACCTAACTAGGTTTTATTTTAAAAAGACTGGAGCAGAAATTGACAAATGCGTCACGTGTTGTTAAATTTCGTGACTATTTCACGAACTGCCATGAGACTGTGTTGAGTGTGGGGGGGAATTAAAAAGCACAAATATAAAGCAGAAAATCTTGTCCTCAGTAGGAAGAGAGATGATGAATTCATCATGTCAGCACAGAAACATTACGCCATACTCAAGGTCACTGTTGCCAGGCATTCCAATGATTTTGGTAGTAATGTATTTCATTAGCATGGGCGAGGACTGCTAAGTATTAAGTGTAAAAAAACATGTCGTACATCCCTTGAAACATGATTGTAAGGCAGCTCCACCCATCTCACCATAACCAAGGAATCTAAGGATGTGGTCACCAAACACTGTCTACAGAGGGGCAAAAAAAAAATCTGCTAGACAAGCTCTCAAGAGCCTCATTTGACAAAACTCTGCATGTTTGGTTAGCAGCTGAAGGGAAAGCATACCTTCATATTACACTTCTCACCCCACCCAGCAGAACACGGCTTAAAAAAGCCCGGTCTTGGCCTGGAACTTGAGTGTGCTGCTCCTCTCTCTCATGTCTCCAGTTTATATGGAGGGCTCTTTTAGAAGGACCTTCCTCAACGTGCAATTATCTTTAATGCTACTCTGCAGCCTTCTAAATAAAGCCCCTACTGCCAACAATGTGGGTGCAGAGAGCAGCTCTAGAGGAGGAAAAACAGTCTCAGAAAGCTGGTGTGATAGAAGGACTGGAACGTTAGAAGGGTTTCTGTTTATTGTGACTCGGATCTGCTTAGTTTTAGCGACAAACGCAGAGGTCTCATTTAGGCTCGGAGAAAATCCAGGGCACCCGATCTGTGAATGTAAGAAAGCTAGACTGAAACATGTCGGATAAACGCTTGAAAACGACCTTTGGCAGAGAGGCAGAGGGGATGTGCCGGACTTAGCAAGCGAGGAAGCGATCTTGTAGCGAGAAAAGCGTGGAGCTTTAGGGCTACAGAACATGTCCGCCCTTAGGGGGAGGAGTGAGGAAGGAGGGATGAGTCAGCCTTAATGGGGCTTGTCAAACACACTGCTAGCGGTAGCACACGGCAGCGTACCAAGGTTAGATAGGAAGAAAGAGCACCGCCACTGGAGGAGGAACTTCAGCCCGTGATGCAATGTGTGTGTGTGTGTGCACGTATGTATTAGTTTCTCCTGCTCTCTGTAGGCATTTACCCTCCTTCTCCTTTGCTAAACTATGTTAATAACACGCTTTGAGGCCTTCTGAGTGGGAGTGCTCGCTTCCATGGAAGCACCATTGTGCGATTCAGTTGACTGATCCGTCCAAAACACTGTGAGTTATTACAATCTGCAGCCGATGGACGGTTAGGCGAGGGGACATGTTTACAGGATAGGTAAACTAGGTAACCAATCATCTTGAGTGTGTAACAGGTGACACCTCCTTGTTTTTCATTCATTTCAAATGATTTTGTGAAAGTACAAGAGAAGGTTTGAGCACATTCAACATTTTGAATAAGCTTTGGTTGAGGATTTGAATGCGTTGCATTCCCCTCCTTTCCCATGGGCTTCAGATAAATGAGATTCTACCGTATTGTCTGACTCCTTAATGATTATTCGTGATGAAAATGATAAACGTCTTAAGTGAACAAACGGCGGAGCTAATCAAAAACACAGCAGGTTTTAATAATGAGAGCCACCTGGGTAAGATTAGGGCCTGGGTGTGAAATAACAGGGGTGGATTGAGCAGGAAAATAGTAGACACAACATTCCTTTCCCCAACAATGGTGATCTTGCCAGAAATCTGCAGACTGAGCGTGGAACAGGGAGCCTCCACTGTGTTTATACTGTAGCTGTGGTACGTTAATCACCACCCTCCTTGTAATGCGTGTTTCAGCAAAGTGCTCAGGGAAAGGCATTGAGAGAAGGGCAGGATAATCCTTATAGATAGATAAGGAAGCGTGGACGCTGTATATTTATGTTCGTGAATATCCCAGAGGCCTTGAAGAGTGTGCATGTACATTCTTCGGTGTCAATTAAGCTGCTTTAGAGTGAGGAAGTGTGAGGTTAGTTTCATAGTTTTATCTGTTGGTGCTGTTTGGAGGGCAAAGAACACAGTGAACAAGAGATACGGTATCTTCATGGAAACTTCAATATCTGAATATTTTTTTAATTTAAAAGATGTACATGTGAAGTAAAGTTGTGAGTTTTAGTTGACATTACAAGTTCTGAACATTAATGAATGACGCAGCTAATCAAACGTCCCTCATTTCTCCTCTTGCTCATTTTCAGAGCACATGGAGAGGGTGCACGATGTGGACGACGGAGAAACGGCGCCCCTCCGCTTCCTGTTCAACCTCAGCAGCATCCCAGAGGACGAGCTGCTCTCTTCCTCCGAACTGAGGCTCTACCGTCATCAGATCGACGAGGCCATCGCCGACGCCTTCTCAAACGACCAGGGGCTTCATCGGATAAACGTGTACGAGGTGCTGAAGCCCCCGCGGCCGGGGCAGCTGATCACGCAGCTCTTGGATACGCGGCTCGTGCGCCACAACGCGTCGCGCTGGGAGAGCTTTGACGTGAGCCCTGCGGTGCTGCGCTGGACTCGTGAGAGCCTCCCGAATTACGGGCTGGCCGTGGAGGTCCTGCACCTCAACCAGACGCCGCGTCACCAGGGCCGACACGTACGCGTCAGCCGCTCGCTACACCGGGAGCCCGGCGAGGACTGGGAGCAGCTGCGCCCCCTCCTGGTTACCTTTGGCCACGACGGGAAGGGTCACCCGCTGACCCGCCGGACCAAGCGCAGCCCCAAGCAGCGGGGCCGTAAACGCAACCGCAACTGCCGGCGCCACGCACTATATGTGGACTTCAGCGATGTAGGCTGGAATGACTGGATAGTGGCGCCCCCTGGTTACCAGGCCTATTACTGCCACGGGGAATGCCCCTTCCCTCTGGCGGATCACCTGAACTCAACCAACCACGCCATTGTTCAGACACTGGTGAACTCTGTGAACAACAACATTCCCAAGGCCTGCTGCGTGCCAACCGAGCTCAGCGCCATCTCCATGCTCTACCTGGACGAACACGACAAGGTGGTCCTAAAAAACTACCAGGAAATGGTAGTGGAGGGCTGCGGCTGCCGCTAACACACAGACTAACAACAACTCGGACTGGCGCCGTGAAAAAAAGCAACATGGACGCTAAAACAAATCAGAAAGCCTTTACTCCCAAAAATGTTCACTTGGACCCTTATTTATAATGTTTATGTTGAGGTGTATGTTTGTCTCACTTTTTTTCGTTTTTGTTTCTTTGACAATATGATCATATATTTTGACAAAATATATATATTTATATCTACATATTAAAAATAAATTGAGTCCTTATTTTAAACATAAAAAAGCTGTACAACTTTTCATAATGTACATTAGATTGTATAAGGTTTTTTTTTATTGAGAAAATAGTAAAAACAATCTAAAAAGTAAAGTTTATTTACTGGTAATATTTATTGCTTTCATATGATATACATTTTGAAGAAAAAAATAAAAACATGAATTGCTTCCAGTGACACGTTCCAGCAGATCACAAGATGAACCCTTTTGTCTATTTGCGTAAATTCGAGCACTGCGTGAACACTCTTTTTTTTATAATTAGAAATGTATATTGGCTTTAATTAAACACTTTAAGCCCCTTAAAACAAATATATAAACTGTAATAACTTTCTAATATAAGAACGTAAAAATAAAAGTTGACAGTAATGATCTATTACTGTTTTAATTTGAATTTTGATTTAAATTCTAAGCCTAATACTTCCTGATGGCCTTTTAAATGTGTTCAAATCACTTTTTAGCTAAAAGAAATATAAAAGCAGAGGAATCTCTCTGATGCTCTGTCATTACCAAATTAAAAAGTGGTTTGTTTTATTATCATCTCACCAACTTTGAATGATTCATCAAAGAAAGACAAATAGTGAAAATGATCACCCCGACAGAAGCTGTTACAGAAATGGTATGCCATTTCAAAGCCAGTAGGCCTTTAAGGGTTAGGGCCCTTATTGTTCTCAAATTTCACTTTTATGTCAATTAGGCTAACATGTGGTGGTTGGACACTCGCTAATCCAATTGCAGCCGGGGCGGGTTGTTGAGCCCGGCTGTGAGAGAGTGATTCTATTGTTCTTGACGTCCCCACATTGGGGGCATGATTGTGGCCGATGCGTCCTGGCCTGATACGAGGCGGCTGAGTCCTCAGAAGAATCAAAGGTTAGACGCTCTGTCTCCTGCCTTTGTCTCCGGCGGCTCATGCCGGCAGAGCAAAGACGCCTGTCTCCAACCTGTGCCCCATCACACAATAGGCTTCTACATCACTTATTTACAAGCTGACGGCTGGCCCAAATTATATGATAATGTTTAGAGAGAGCGACTCCTTTGAACTGCGGGGGGACGTTGGCCGTGCATTGTTTCGCAGAGAGCGCCCTGTGCATGCTCATGTACAGGGGCGCAAATATAAATAATTAAAAAACGGACAGGATAATCAACATTTTTTTAACACTTTAATGAAGTTTTTTTTTAAAAACTACAAATCTTGGTTCCCAGTTAATTGGCGTCTTTTTCACTTGAAATATTTCTTGGCTGGTTTTGTTGTGTCAAATGAAATAGTTACAACGCTTCTTTTAATCTTTTAAGTGAGATTTGTTAGTTTTTTTTCTCTACTGGAGCATGCGCAGGCCCTCAGGCCCTCTAATGGCTGCTGGGCTTCTCTTTGATGCCTGCATATCAGCGTCAAAAAACAAGGGAGACCGCTAAAGGAGGAGAAGACGGAGAAGAATTTCATTTTGAAGTGGCTGAAGGCAGCGGAGAAGGGGCTGAGGGCGGGGGGGGGGGGGGGGGGTTAGATGTATGTGTGTGTTCATAGGGGGTGTCTTTTCAGCAGCTTGACAGTGCAATTACAACATTTCAACTGATCTTCCCCTGAAGTTTGAGATAACATCAGCCAGTTGTGGTAATTGTCTGGCCTGTTCATTATCCCGCTACCCTACACGAGGATGCGTGTTTATTAAAAGGCCCAGAGAGGGACGTTTATATAGGCTCAGCACACCCAGTGAGCCAGCCATTTGGTTCAGCCCTCAAAAACTGGGACTTTTAGTCCCTGGAACTACTTTTCAAGGAACTAAACGGTTCCTTCAGCCCACTGTTGTCTGCGTTTCCAGCGCGAAGATTAAGCAAATTAGTCCGCTGATGTATGAAAAAGCAACATGACACGGGACGAGGGCAGCTGGTGGTCACAGCGGTAAACACACTCTGCAGCCTGCAGTTCAGTATCCCGTTTAGTCTAGAACACACGATGGGAAAAAATTAAACCTTAGAAAAAAAATAAAGGTTTTGTCTCACTGCAATGATATTTATTGATGCACGTTGGATTTAATAAATGAAATGCAGCGGAGGAAAGTTAATCTAAGAGCATCCGTCTCCACAGTAAATCATCCGCTGAGTGTTTAATGGGCTTATATTTGTGCTTTGGAACGTAACCGCCGTGAAACAATCAGAAAATAACTTTTATTTCTCTCATTCACAGCACCGCCGCCGACGTCTGTCTCTTAACGTTACCGCTCTCCCTCGCGGTCTCTCTCTCTCTCTCTCTTTTTTCTCTGTCTTTTGTTTTAATGAGTCGGAAAGCCGACAGTAAAGCCTAAATTTACTTTTTTAAAGAGAAATGCTCTACCCTCGTCCTAAAATGCTTCTAAATCGATACTAGAGTAAATCCTTGTTTATGAATGAAGCGGTACACGAGTGTTTGACCAATCAGAGACGGTCCTCCCTCCAAACTCAATCCTGAAAGTTCCGGTACTTTCAGAAAATACTACCCCCCGACCAGAGCCTTTTTAGGGGGTAAAAATGCCCCATAAAATGTCCCGGGAACTTAATTTAGACCCTAGTCCCTGCGGTTGAAATGCAATGAGTTACTCAAAAGGTTCTTAGTTCTGGGGGAAAGTTCCTGCGGAGAACAGGGGCTAAAGTTTGTGTTTGGCAGCATCATGCTTCACTGAGTGTCATCAGCCACGTGACTCTTAAGAAACTCAGATAAATGTGAGCGTGTGTGTGTGAAGGGAGGTAGGGGGTCAATTACAGAATGAGTCCTTAAAACCAGATTGAGGGCTTTGTCATTCCTACGTGACGTGCCATCGAGTCTCCTGTAAGTGCTTGTTCTCACGCAATTACAGGTGAGTCATTATGAAGCAGCTCTATTGACACTGCTCGACTAATTGACTGGGCGAAGTCTTCAAAAAGCTTTTTATTTGAACGTTCCACCGTAAAAGCCGAGTGTTTATAGACAGTAAACCTCCCCGCAGGAACAAAGGAGGATGATCCTCGCTCGCATTGCCTTGTTTGAGTGGGTGCACTCCATACCTCTATCACTGAAATGTCCCTCACAGTAACCAGATGTTACAGCTCTGAATGTGTGTGTGTGTAAATCAGGCTGTCATATAAGTCATGTGGCACAAAAACACATTACTAAGATAATCTTTACCTGAAAATGAGATATGCGACTGGGCAAAAAAAAGTGGTTCCAACTCTCTGAGAGACCTGACAGAAGAATTAAACAGCAGAAAAAAATAAAGCATTATAGCTCATTATGTTGTAGCTATATTTCATGTTTTATGGTTTTGTGAGCTGTGGCTCAAAGTCTTACCAGCTCCAGATCCACATTAGTCATTTCATTTTTTAAATTTGGTTATGTTAAACTAGTGCGACATAAATTTGAGGTCTCTCTTCCTTTCGGTCTTTCACACTTTCATGTTTTTACAATGGCAGCCAGGGGTGGTAAGTAAGCTGGCAATTTTATACTTTGACTGAAGGCCGTGTCCACTGGGGTTGCAACTAACTATTTTTTTCATTATCAATTAATCATTTAATGTATAAAATGTAAAAAAAAAAAAAGCTTTTTTTTCAAGACCAACTATCCAACACTCAAAAATATTAAATTTAAATTATATAAAACGAAAACAAGAAACTAATTTTCACATTTGAGAAGCTGAAGCAAATTCATGTTTGCTGAAACTATTATTGCCTATTGATTTTCTGTTGATCAAAAAATCAATTACTCCATTAAATCTCCATCGTTATGGAGCTGGAAAACCTTTTTGTCGCACTGTCGAAACTGGAAAACAGCTGCAGTATGTCATGTTGTAGCGTGGACGGGGAAACCTTTGCGGGAATCTTTCTAAAATTTTAAGAAGCCGCCTTTCTTTCACCTCCAACTCTTTTCATGATCTATCATTTTGCACATCAAACCAACCAACCAATGCAATACTTCTGACATCTTTTTGTTAATCCTGTCAGATGGCTTTATGAGCATGAAGTAGTGATTTCAGTGAGTCTGAATGTAGTCCCTCATTAATGACTGTTTGCACGGTTAACATGTAACATTTACAACAAAAACACAAAATATCTAAACAACAGTTGTGTGTTCAGCTAAATTAAAAAGTGGTGGATTGGTCAAACAAACACAGGACTCTCAACCAGGAGACCGCTGTTCGTGTCCAGCATGAAACTAAAAGTAAAGTTGACTTATTTTATCACGTCAGTCTTTAGTCACGTAACTCGTCGGTTTCGTCAGTCCCGTGAGTCCTGTGAGTCGCTAGTCAGTGAATTTAACGTGAACCACGACTGTTTCCTAACCCTAAGTGGTTGTGTTGCCTAACTTCCTGTGAAAATGGAAGTTTATGTTGAAAGGACACTATGCATGTTACGAGCGTATATTGACAGGCCATCCCTGGTCCGTCCAAAACTAACGCAAGAGGGTTAGCCTGTGCGTCGGTCTCCGATGCCGCGGGGCGCTGACCAAGAAGTGGTATTTGACGAGTTGGGAGTGAGAATGTGTTGCGAAGTTTTGAACAGCAGCACTCAAAACCTCTGCAAATAAAACCCAAACTATCTGGTGGACTAGATTCCACTAGAGGTAAAAAAAAAAAAAAAAGTGGTTTGAGTCAGCGGACCCTTAGAGAAAATAAAAAAAAAACACACTGATAGTCTACTGTACAAGAACAAGTGTCTGTGGACCAGGCTTAGAGGACAGGATGCGTCACGCTGTGCTGCGCTACAGTCCCAAACTGGAAAGAGTTAGTGGACGCTCTCTCTCTCCGTTTGGTAGAGAATCAGGAGGGGCTATTGTGATGATAGCTCATGTCAGTGCTGCTGGAGGTCACGGCCTCTTGTTTCACTCTCCCACTCATACTTCCACACACATGCATAGACACACACACATTCTTTCCTATAGCCTTTTTCAGGGTATATCATTTTTACACAAAGACATTCACACACACACACAGGTCTGAAACCTTAGAGCCTTCCCGCTGTCCATCTGTAGGGGTTATCTGTGTGACACCTCCTCTCCTCCCCTGTCTGTGACTCATCTCCACTCATCACACACACCTCGCAGCTAGCAGCACATGGCAGCCGGGACGCTGCACGGTGCATTTGAGGGGATAAGGCTGTCATCGATGGAATACTTTGACCTCGGGGTCGCCGGCACAAAACGCACACACACACACAGACACACGGCGCGTACAGTGCAGGTAGTGATGGGTAACAGTAGAGGAGAATGCTACTCTTCAGGGTTCAGGCACAGGTGAATTCAGTGCATTGCTTTAGATGACAGAAAACTCATTTACAATCATTTTAATAAGAGATTAAAACCTGGTAACAGGATATGGATTAAGGACAAACTATACATCACTAGAAAGCCAAGATTCTACACAGTGGTGGACTCAGGCTGTCTGAGGGGCAGGGGCGAGAAAAATAAAAAGGGCACCAGCTGCAGGCGGTGGGGCACCAGTCCGCAGGAAGTTTTCTAGCATGTAGGGCAGCCTTTATGGCACTGCATCGCATCTTCTCAATTTAAGGGCCGCCCTAGAGGGCATTTATCAAGTTTTCTCCATTTAAGGGCATCCAATAGGGCAGTGCATCATGTTTTCTCCACTGAAAGGGCACCCTAGAGGGCACTGCATCACATTTTCTCTACTAGAAGGGCACCCGAGGGCTCTTAATTGCATATTCTGTACAGGAAAGGCACCATAGAGGGCACTTTATCACGTTTTCTCTACTGGAAGGGCACTTCATTGCGTTTCCTCTACCGGAAGGGCACCCTGGAGGCACTTCATCGCATTTACTCCACTGAAAGGGCACCCTAGGGGGCACTTCCTCGTGTTTTCTCTACTGGAGGGGCACCCTAGAGGGCACTTCATCGCATTTTCTCTACATTTCATTGTATATTTTGAAAAGCAGTTCAAATAAAACACAACTGCAAAATTAAAAAATAAATAGGTGAGAGAAAAACTTGTGCCTCTGTGAATTTGGTTCAGTATCACTTAGACTAATTCTGATTCTTTGATAGTAAACTCTTAGGTAGGTATTTTTTTGGGCTTGTACACAGAAAGGCTGTGCTAGTTATTGTTTGTCATTCTCTCAAGAAAAAATGCCAAATATTTGTTTCGTTTTTTGGACAGTATAAGTCAAACAAAACGTGCAATTTTAAGCCGTCAGACATGTCTGAAGATGTCATAAATTAAGATTTTTCACTATTTTCTGACATTGTATCGCCTAAATGAATAGTTGATTTACTGGAATTATAATCAACAGATTAATCCATAATGGAAATATTTATTTAGTTGCATCCCTACATTACCTCCTTGGTTACATTAAGGACAAAAAGAACACTGTTGTTGTTATAGCCCAAAGACGTAAACTAAAAACACGGTGATTTTGATTGACAGTTGTTAGGGGTGTTGGTCATTCTCACCCTCTTTGATCTTCCTTTAACTTACAGTGTGTGTGTGTGTGTGTGTGTGTGTGTGTGTGTGTGTGTGTGCCTTCACGTGCACACTTAAGTACACAGTTGCAAATCTGCAGTTGCTCGCTCCGTTCAGGCTGTTAGCACCCCCGGTGTCTGTCAGTGGTGTTAAAAGAAAAACAATGAGGGCCTCTCAAAGAAAGCTTAATAACAGTAATTGCTGCCTGAGTGATTAGAAAGAGTATCAGATATTTCCATCTTGACAACTGTTCCCAAACAAAGCGTACAGGAATGGAGGGTCTGGAGTGTGTGTGTGTGTGTAGTGTGTGTGTGTGTGGGGGGGTTTACACACTGACTGTGTGATTAAACCCCCTCGACACTCGTTTCTCTCACCAAGCCTCCCCGACTGGGAAGGGATCGCAGTGGAAATTTCCACTTGTCGAAGAAACAACGTGCGGGTTTAAAATTTGGTGTCAAGTGCCGTTGTCGCTGTGTGGACGGAATGCTTCTTTTGTGGGCGAGTCTCTGGTGTAATTTCGGGCAGGGCAGGGTGTCCCTGCAGTAGGCCTTTCTTCCTCGGGCCCTGTGCAGTTTCATTAGACACGGCTAATGAAAAGATGGCTGCTGGACAGCCCGGCCCCCCGACGCTCCTCTGGCCTGTATTTAGAGCCCCCGCCTCGCATCTCCCACTGAACAGGTGTGCTGGCTGGCCCTCCAGCACTAGAGCAGCTCACTGAAAACACTCTTCATACTGCACAGGCTACGGAGCGTTACTTTTACAACTTTATTTTCATTTGAAGCAACTTGTTTACTTCCATTAACGGTCATTTATTTATAACTTTTTTTTATTATCTAAACACAAACGCAGATGCCTCTTCCTGTTAGGCTGCCTGTTAGAATAAAGACACTTATTTACTCTTCATTTGTACACTTATTTAGATTTATTTATGATAAAGCTTCTTGTTTATAGCTTTCCATAGTCTCGACCATAACATACATTTATGTTACTGCGTGTTAACAGAAAAATATGCAGCCAGTTCGCACGAAAAGGCGTATAAATTACATAATAATGCGCAAGACATTTAGTGTGCAATAAGAACGCCTTTCTTGCTTTTGGCGTGTCATTTGTACGCCATGTTGTCTATACTGTCTGCATTGTAAACGCATCCACGTAAATATGCTACGCTCAGAGCTCGTGGCGTAAAATAAAGGCGAGAAAGGTCGCTATTGGCGGGCGGATCCAACAAACACACGACTTTTAACCAAGAGACTGGTGTTTTCCGTACTTATGTTACGTTGTTTCCGTACATATTTTATTTAGTTTACATACTTATTTTGAGGCCAACCATGATGCTTTTCCTAAATCTAACTAAGTGGTTTTGTTGCCTAAACCTATCTGCAGACTTTACCGTAGTTTTGTTGCTTGGCGTACAATTACACGCGAAAATGCTAAATATAATGTCGTGCTGTTTATACGTATGATACATATGATACATATGTGTGGAGGTTTTCTGGTGTAATGCTGTATTTGTTGTATTATATACACACTTTTATTATGTTTTTCGTCTTATACAGTATTTTAATGTTTCTTTCCATGTAGCTAGCAACTGTATTTTTTTTTATATTTTTGAAATATGTTGACCTGATGAAGACCAAACTGGGATCAAACATTATCTATCTATATAAATGTGTGGTTTGGGAGTCAGTGTGCAGGCATTACTCTTTTCAGCAAGCACTTTTCCATGAGGCAGTGTTCACACGCACAATCTCCTAAAATACACAAATTTGAGAAAAAAAAATTAAAGATATGGATCATGTAGCCATTTCACATGCTCTTCTTTCATATGAATATTTATTGCCCTACAGACAGTCTAGTAAAAACAAGTGGCAACATAAAGTGTCTTCTCACATCTCTGTCTTTATTTACACATATGGCAGGAAATTAAAGACAGTGAGTAAAGCGAGTATCCTTCAGTTCATTTAACAATCTCCACCGCTCTGAAGCCTCTGGCAAACTGAGACGTTGTAAAAAAGCCTCCTGTAATTACACAAAGCTGTTTATGCACAACCGCTCCATCTCATTCCACCATTCCCGTCCCTATGAGACACTAATTTGCCTTTCAGCGTGATAATAGTTGATATACAGTTCGGTGTCATCTGGTGACAGCTCATTGTTTCGCTCCGGTTACTTACAGAAGCCTGTTTCGGCTACTGGCAGCTTCTCCCTTTCAGGTGCATAAATATCTGAGAGGAGAGCTGGTGTTTGGCTGGAGCGCGGCCGAAGTTAGATCTCTGTGTTTATTTGCTAACAGACTCCCTCTGTGTTCATACGCTGACCCTTTTGTGTGGCTCTCTGAGAGGCAGGTGGATTGTGCCTCGGGCTTGCGGGCTACAGTTTGAAAGCAACAACGTGAAACCGGAGCTGTAACGCGACCCCGAGGCAATTAGGCCCACAATGAGGACGTTTTTTTCGCATTCGCTCCTTTTGTGTCGCTAAATACTATTTAAGAGCAAATAAAATGAGGAACCTTGGGTGCTTTGGCAGAGAGGCATGAGGAAAATGTACGACCAGGTAGCAAATCAGCGATAGATTAAGTTGTTGTGCCGGAGCGATGGCGGCTTGTTGGGAGTTGCTCCGACGCATGTCTCTCTTTTGAAGTTGCCCTACCTCGTTGTCCTGTGTGTGTGTGTGTGTGTGTGGAGGGGGAATCGGGTGGGGTGGATTGGAGGATGCAAGACTAATGGAGTCCACTTTAGGGGAGTTTTAGCACTGCAGACCCTTTACCATGTGGAAGCGGGAAAGGTGCAGCGAGGGCTGGAAGAGAGAGAGAGAGAGAGAGAGACCCTGCAGCTCCTTCCCTCCCTCCTCCCTTCCGTTGCTATATACCCTTCCCTGAATGGAGTGTGTCTACCGGATCTGCCCAGGATGAAATGTCATATCTTAGACTGATCCTTATCTCTTAATCGCTTCCTTTGTCTCCCATGATTCCCCAGACCCTCCCTGACTTCCCTCCTCGGACGCGGCCCTTTGATGTGTCAGCCACGGTTAGGGACGCTGGGGGTGGGATATTTGTGGTGTGTGCATGCATGTGTGTGTGTGTTTTAAAGTGGCGGTCTGGTTCTGCTCTGAACTAACTAGAGCCCAAGAGGTTATCAAGATTCAATGGTGGAAGAGACTACTGGAAATGGTTGTTGTTGTTGTGTGTTGGTGCTCCTGTGTATGGAGGATTGTATGTGCTGGAAGGCAGAGGTTATGTGTAACAAAGTCATAAGGTGCTTGTGTGTGTGTGTGTGTGTGTGTGTGTGTGTGTGTGTGTGTGTGTGTGTGTGTTTATGCATTTGCATGACTCTACTCGGGGTAAAATCCTAAACTGATGACACATCAGCCTCACAAACCTTCTCTAGGGCAACACGTCGATGTTTGCATGGGTCACAGACAGTCAAATGGGAAACAAATGTTGGAAGAAAGAGTGTACAAAAGTATGAAAAAATACAAAAAACTGGAACAAAGAGCAAATTCACAAATCTCTGGGTATGACAGAGTAATTTTGTCTGGGAAAAGTTTATATCACAGGTTATTTACATCCTATCTGTTGGTCAGTCAAGTCAATTTTATAGCCCAATATTACACATTACAAATTTGCCTCTGGGGGCTTTACAATCAGTACAGCAGTCAGTCAGTCCGCCACTTTGGTCCAGACTGTAATATCTTGACAATTATTAGATAGATTTTCATGAATTTTTGTACAGACAAATTGTCTCCGCAATGAATGAATCCTACTGGTGATCCATTGACTTTTTCTGTAGTGCCACCAGCAGGTTGACATTTTTAGTTTTAGTTACCTGTCTTGACAACTATTACATCGATTGCCATGAAATTTGGTACAGATATCCATGGTGCCCAGAGGATCAATATCTAACTGACTTTGGGGATCCCCTTACTGTTCCTCCAGAGTACACAGGTGCAAGTAAATGGACAAAATTTACTCTTTTTTTGTTTTATGGACATTAGCGACCTGATATCACTTCAAAGCGTGAAAAGACCTGTCTGTCCACCAGAGGATAGCGTGTTAGAGTCACGTTTTGCCTCGTCGAGGCATGAATATTACATATTACGTATATGTATGACATATATTACGTGAATGAAGGTGCAGTACCAGCAGGGGACAAAACCACTCACTTAGGTTTAGGCAACAAAACCACATAAGTACGTAAACTAAGTACAAAACGTGCGGAAACAATGTAACATAAGTACGGAAAAACACGTCACAAACGTCATTAACGTAGCTTACAAAACAAAACACCGGCATCCTGGTTGAAAGTTTTGTGCTTGTTGGACCCGTCCACCATAAGCAGTCTTTCTCACTTTTTATTCTGTGACTCTAAGCATAGCATATTAACGCGGATGCGTTTACATTGCAGTCAGTACAGACTACATGGCGTACAAATGACACGCCTAAAGCAAGAACAGCGTTCATATTACACAACGTCTTGCTTCGCGTATTATCGTGTCATTCACACACCTTTTGGTGCGACCGAGCTGACTTTAGACTTGATTCAGTCTCGATAGCGACATACTGTATGGACTTTACTAAGACAACATTTCCACAAGAGCAAAGATGTTCCTCAACCCCCCCCCTTGGCTAAACAGAATAAAAACATCTTGTACAGAATGTGTCAAAAAGTCACCAGATAAGCTAATTTCAACATTGCAGGGCCCCTGAAAACAGTTTTATTTTTTTTTTGCCATTGTTAGCTTTAGCCTTGAGCTAATACCACTGCTGTTCTTGCTGTAATGTCAGCTGTGTTGACAATATGCTCATTAACTTCCAAATAGTTCTTCACTGTATATTTGATTTCAGAGGGCAAGCAAGAATTTTTGACTTGAGATAAAAACGAGAAAATATTGTTCAGTCCCTCAAACTGAAAACTGCTGCTGATCTAACAGATACAGGAGGTTTCATACTTTTACCCTCCCTGCCTCCAGTCGGCCCTGGACATATTGTACTCACTGCACTGATGAAGTTTCCATATTTATACGCTTGTTTAAATAATTCAACAAAAGAAAAGCTAGAGTGACCTGAGGTCTAATTGAACACACAGTAGATCTAATATTTTTGACCTCCCTACCTCCAGCCGACCCAGTATTCACCGCTCTAATGAATTTTCCATGTTTATCTGCAGGTTCGAATGATTACACACAAACAACTAAAGTGACCTGGTGCAGATTTAACTTGATAACATCAGTGAAGCTGAATTTATATATTTTTTATTCAATATTTTTGATATTGTGTGGTCTGTAAAAAAGTTTCAGGCATATTTTGTTTCTATCACATCGGTGTAAACCAAGGTAGAGTAATAAATAATATATTTAAAGGTACAGTGTTTAACATTTCTGGGGATCTATTAGCAGAAATGGAATATGATATTCATATGTTTTCATTAGTGTATAATCACCTGAAACTAAGAATCGTTGTGTTTTCGTTAGCTCAGAATGAGACCTTGATATCTACATCGGGAGCGGGTCCTCTTCACGGAGTCCACCATGTTTCTACAGTAGCCCAGAACAGACAAACCAAACACTGACTCTCGAGAGAGCCTTTCACGTTTTACGTTACCTGAAGGCCACCGTAGTTCTCCAACACGCTTGTGAAACGGTGGTAACGTGAGCCGCAGAGTGAAAAAACAGTACAGCCAGCCGCCGTCTGACTTCCTTTGCTCCTAAAGTAGTGTTATTACGGTAAGGATGGCCTCTGTGCGAGGCGAACGGCGTTACCACGGTTTTGCACTCAAGTTACCTCAGTCTTGGAAAGGGAGGAGTGAGCGGAGGGGTACTCAGTTGGTTGCAATCTGCAACTACACCACTAGATGCCACCAAATCCTACACACTGTACCTTTAATGTAATTTTTATCAATTTGCAGTCGAGTATGGAATATACAGTAGAAGTGGGCCTGTGTTCTGCAGCTGCACAGTTCAACAGAGCAGCATACAGTATGTAGTCGAAGATAAGAGTGAGTAGAGGCCTTATAACAGTATAATGGAATCAGGTACCAAGATTAAATGTAAATATAAAACGAATGTAATGAAATGGAAAAACTACAGGCTGAGGGGTGCAGTCAGACCTTTTGGGTTTCATTTGGGGTGACTTGAGGATTTCCCACATCTCCAGTGAGAAGGTGTGTGAGTGTTATTGGGGTGTGTGAGAGAGAGAAAGAAAGAGAGCAAAAGAGATGAGAGACTGTGAGAAAAAGAGAAAGACAGACGGAACTTGTTTGAAAAGGCTCGTATCTTGCAGGGCATCTTCAAGCAGATATATGCAGTCATATCTTGCAACATGTGACGGAGGGGAAAATGTACGTGGGTATCCGATCACGGCCCATTGTAGTCTGGTTGGCTCATTTTGCCGATCCAACATCCGGAGGCTCATTCTTTGGTCCCTAAAGGAATCTCGGGCTGAAGCCAGGGGTGATGGGGGCACATTGTCTGCACCCTCTGGTGGCAGGATGCAGCACAACCTGTCCTTTTATGTGTGTGTGTGTGTGTGTGTGTGTGTGTGTGTGTGTGTGTTAATCTGGAGACCGTAGAAGAACGTGCTTCCTCAGGTGAGAGCACAATACTGTATGTTTGTGTGGGGAGGCCACCCAGCATCAGCTGCATACCCCTGACAAAGATAGGAGACCCATGGCTTACAATTAGAGGTTTTGGCTTCAGCCAAAAGCAACATTGTTCATTTCAGTGAAAGAGCGGGGCCCTCGCCGGGTGCCGAGCCACCTGGAGATGAAGGAGGGCGGGCGGAGGCGAGTGGAAAGTAGAGAGAAGAATAACAGCATTAGTGTCAGAAAGAAAATGTCACCATGAGAAGAGATTCGTCAACATGTAATGGTAGGGCTATTATTATCGCTTCGTATGCAGCCCGGCGTTTTCAAACCCTGGGTGGATTTCGGAGCATTGTTTCAGCCACTGGTGTATCTGTGTGTATTTGCACATCCAAGCCAGTGTAGAGAGAAAATAAGCCAGCACTTTCCCCCAGATTTAGGCCTAAGCTTGAATAAACTCCGACACTCCCTCCTTTGCGAGTGATTGTCAAGAGGCTGTTTGTTGCTCTTGGCATGAACATACACAACTGTATACATTTAGCTGTGGACGTCGGGGGCATTCGAGAGTGAGATCATTAACATATGGGGCGAGCAGTTAAGGCCTGCAGCCGTGAGCCCTGGGGGACAGCCTGGCTGTGGAAGTGAATACTGATCATATACTTCAGATGTTATTACCTCTCCATCTGTGGAAAAAGCTCGTTTACTAAGTGCTTAAAACCAGAGACGGAGCAGGTGATAGACGCAAACAAATCAGGAAACTTGCATTTGTATTATTAGGAATTTTTTCCTGAGAAATTAGAGGCCCAGACAAACCAACCCGACATCAAAGAACTAGCGGCGTCGAAGGTCGAAACCGAACTTTTAACCACGAGACCCGTGTTCGAGACTGTTGTTGAGCAGTGTTTTGTTTTGTAAGTTGTTAGTGACGTTGTGTTTTTGTTGGCGTTTGTGACGTGTTTTCCGTAGTTGTTTCCGTGCGTGTTTTACTTAGTTTACATGTTTATTTTAAGCCCAACCATGACGTTTTCCCTTACCCTAACTAAGTGGTTTTCTTACCTGAACCTAACTGCGGACGTTTGCGTGGCATACAAATGACATTCAAAAACCGGAGTGAAAATGACACGCGGAAACGCTAAATTGCGTATTCATGACACGCGGAATGTCTGTGCAATGTCATGGTATTCCTGTGAGACCGGGTTGGATTTGCTTCAGCCGAACAGCCAATCAGAGTGATTTCACTCACAGACGGGCTCCGCCGCCGATTCAGCATGCATGTAAAAACTCTTGACGCGGGAAGACTAGAGCCGACGGTGCAGGACACATCGCAAAAACTAGGCCGACCGACGCTCACCGACGGCCCCGAACTGTCCGACCGTCGGCTTGGTGTGTCAGACCTTAACTTTAGATTGTTGCTTTGACTTCATGTCCGGGACCTTTGCTGATATGTTGGACTTATAATAATATTGTTTATTGAAGCAGTTTTTCTCTGTGTATCTGTCTTCGGTCATGAACTTGTGACTTTTATCTACGCAACATTACAAAACGTTCCTAGTTTGCCCGCTATAGCATACTCAAAATGGCCCTTTTGTTGCTACAGCCGTAACCCAAAGACTCCAAGAGGAGGATAAACTGTGAGAACGTACAATTAAACATTTCAGACAGTAATAAAAAAGGAGTGGAAGAGTCACGCCAAACAAACAGACCTGTTGCCTTGGCGACGGACGAGGCCCCTGCTGAGGTGGTGCACACGGTATTGGCCCTCCGGACTGCCGGGAAAAGGTGTCAGAATGAGCTATAACTAGAAAGTATAGAGGACCACTAGAGGAACGAGTTGAAAGACGTGAGTTGAGGAAGAGAAACATTTTTTTTTGTTATGGTTCTAGTGTTCTGCAGGAATCTGAAGAAAAGGTAAAGAAGAACAGCATCCTAATGAAGACCAGGCTGTCCCGGAGGATGGTGCGCTCTCTTGGATACAGCAAGGGGGGGTTTCCAAAACACTCACATTCATTTGTCCTTTACATTAAGGAGAGGACGTACACGCTGCACATGTTGCCCGGGGTTCACACAAGCTCCTGCCACATGTTAGCTCTTCTTGTTGCCACGTACCGGCCATCAGAGATATTTTAATGGCGGAGCAGAAAGATGGAGGTTCTGACTGTGGTAGTTCACTTTAAAAAGGGCCAGGTAGAAAACATGGTGACAGTTTCGGTGCTGGATGGGACAGACACATGACTAAAGCACTCCGTTTGACTGGTCAACACGTGGTGTGTGTGCGTCTGTGTTTCTGTGTGTGCTTGTGTGAGGCTCGCGGCCACAGCCGTGCCCGGAAAGGCTTGGAGCACAACCAGTCATTAGGAAGTCAGGCCGTCTGGAGTGCATTATGGGCTGGGTACTGTAACTCTTACAAGCACAGGCTGCTATCAAATCAGGGATGAGGGGAAGAAGGAGGGAATGAAGAGAGAAAGAAGGAAAAGAATCATCATACCTGTGTCAGATAATAGATACGAATAACTTCCTAAGCTTCTTACTTGTTGGTCACGAGGGACAAAAGTACAGATTTTACAGATTTACTAGAATGTAGTTGAATGTGGTGAAATTGTCCAGCTGCAGGAACTCAAAAGAAATGTTACAAGTTCAATTTGTTTGGCTCAGGTCTGGTTAAAATGCAGGTGACAGCTTGGAAAGAGAGAGGACAAGCATGGAATCGATGAGGAGTTAATGGGAGAGGCAGGGAAAAAGTGAGGAGAGCTGAAGAGCAGAATGGCCAACATGAGATTGTGAAGTGTTTTAGCCATCCAGAAGGAGGGAGGAAGCATTGAATGAATGGATGGATGGATGGATGGATGGATGGAGATGGTACCCAGACTGAACCAGTGCTGCGATGTTAGCCACAGCAGAAGTTTTGACTGCAGCTCTCAACAATTTGACAGCTGGTTTTGGTGCTTCACGTTAAATTAGTGCTCACATTGGTTCTGTTTATAGGCGTCATCAGACGGACATGATTCACTCCAGACTGTACAAAGATAGTCAAACCAAAAAGAAAAGCATAACGAGCATAAACAAAAGTAAATATTGCTAAATGGTAAATGGACTTGCGTTTATATAGGGCCTTTCTGGTCTTCCGACCACTCAAAGCTCTTTACACTACATGTCAGCATTCAGCCATTCACACACACATTCATACACTGATGGTAGAGGCTGCCATGCAAGGTGCCCATCAGGATCTAATCTAAATACTCATTCACACCGATGGCACAGCCTTCGGGAGCAATTTGGGGTTAAGTGTCTTGCCCAAGGACACTTCGACGTATGGACTGGAGGAGCCGAGGATCGAACCGCCGACCTTCCGATTGGTGGACGACCCCGCTGTTGCAGGCTTTGTTAAATGATACTTTTAATGGAAAGTCTTGCCCTAACTCGTCTCTGCGGCGCCGCTAATAAAGTGTTGTACAAATAGCAGGTGATCAGTGAAGATCTGCACAGGTCGGTCCTGCAGGACATGTTGACAGTGCAGTTTTTCATTCCTCCAGGGACTGTGGGCAGACACGCTGTAATGAATGATCACAGTGCAGGCTGCCGTAGCTCGCCACATTCGCACCAAATAGCTGTTTGGCAACACTTTCTAAATAATAGCCTGTCATGTCTTCATCACAGTGAAACATTATAAACAGGAGATTGGGCCTCCCCACTGTGGTGGGCTTGGTACAAATACAGATTGCAGCAGGTGGCTGTGGCAGAAAATCCTGTGGGTGCAGGTAGTTGTGGTCTTAAATGCCGACATCTATTAAGCAGTATATCGAGAATTCAGCACCATTGACAAACAGAGTTGAGTTTTCATTGAATGCGCCAGAAACATCAAAACCGATCACCATCAGCACAAGATTAGTACGTATGGGAAACCCCCTAAATCATTGGTATCTTCAGCCTTGGTTGCCACCACCATGTTGAGTTGAGTGGTAGCAGAAATCAGTCTCTGCACCGTCGATCTGAGTTCGTATGGGAAGTCCCTCTGGGAAAACACCCTCATCTCACCCACAACACCCATGCTAAGAAGGCTACACTGAGAGTGCAGACAAATAGAGACTGTTTTTCGACAAAGATTTAAGATCAAAATACTACTGTAGTGATTATTGGTGTATGTGAAAAGCTCAGTTTACTGGCGGCACCATGGTTACACACTACTGCAAACTGGTTTCAAAATCCATATAATAAACTGCGTCATATTTATTCACCGTGCACCAGAAGTAAACTTCCAAATATATCTGTATAATTTGTGTCCATTATCTATTTCTCTCTCTGTCCACAGTGAAAAACGAGTTGCTTTTTGGGTCTGAAAAAAAAAAACATATGAGTCATCGATGTGCATCATTCAACCACAAAAATACAAACAGATTTCGTTGCTCGGTGAGTCTGGCGAGGACGCGCTCAGGAGATCTGCTGAGAGTCGAGCCCTCGCAGAAGGGCAGCAAACTGTCAAATTATGTTGTAGCTACTTAGTTCAAAGAGCCTTCTGTTGATATATCAGTTGGATTTCTTTTGCATTTTGGCTAAACTTATGAGACAATCAGAGCTGCCATTTAAGGCATCGTCTTTTGACATCTTGATTTTATCCCGGTCCTTTGTTTTTTGATTTAGCAGCAGGAGAGGAAAGAAATTGCCTGGCGAGCGTCTGGCCTTCATGTTACAGCAGTCGACATATTGAAACACCTGTTTAGATTTATTGTGTTTGGATAGTTGGCAGTGGATGGATTCCAGCGCCCAGCCGCTTGCACGTGCACTGCCAAGAAGACACACACGTCCACAACTGTCTTATACACTCTCTCTCTCTCTCTCTCTCTCTCTCACACACACACACACACACACACGGACAAATAAACACCAAGAGTACATATTTGTACAGTCCAACTCACACACTTACACGCCGTTACAAGTTTTACAAATGGCTTGGTAGAAAGATCAATCATAAAAAGCAGACTTTCTGGAAGTCTGTGTTAATGCCTTTCGTTTCTGAACGCCCCCCAACTGAGTACAGGCACACAGAAGAAGAAACAAGAGAGCAAGACGAGAGGGAGAGAGCGGTCCAACAGAGAAAAGAAGAAGACCATACGTCAGTCTGCCCTGAGATCACCTTGGACACATGCAGCCCCACCTGTCAGCGTGGACCTGAATCAAACCCCCTTTTTCTCTGAACCCAAGTGCATTAAACTCAGAGAGCAAATTCACTGCACGGCCTTTTTTCTGGTGCCGTGCCAAAGTTCCTCTTTCTGCCGGCCTGCATCTATCTATCTGGTGCACAGACTGGAGTTAAAGAGGAGCAAATAGATACGCCATCTGGCAGTTGTCTGGCCTCAGCTGTCTGTGGGACATATGATGGATTCTATCGGGACGACGCCAAAACACAAAATGGCCGAGGTCAGTAAGTTTAGGAAATCCCATAAGTGGGAGAAGGCTGCACATCTTTGTTGTTGTGCTGTGGATTTGGATGCTATGCAGGTTCGTGTCTTATATCACACTTTAACCTCTTTTACCCGACGAACCCGGTACCGGCTTCGGCTGGGCTGTGTGTTAAAACACTGCCTTTAAAAACTTCATTAAATGCTGTGGTGGTCTTTTTTCCGAATTGTTTCTATTTGACAAAGCTAAAACAACACTCCAAGTGTATTTTGTCCAAACATTGTTAGTTTGGCAATGATTTCAATATTTTAGTTACAAAATCAACGCACGATTTATTGATTTTATACTGTGCACAATGGTAGAATATGATGATGCACAGGGTAAATGTCATGGCCAAAGGCTCCATTGTGTGCACATAGCCTCCTGTAGTGGATATCAGTAGTATTTTATAGCCAGATTCCCTTTCAAGAGGTAGAAAATCCATTTGGCACACTTTGGGTATCCAAGTGGCCAAATGGAGAGTCCGCCTGGTCCTATCCTGACTAAAACCTTTGTAGAATCTATGTGCTTTGTGTTATTTAGATCTGCTTTGGCACAGTTGTAGTCAAGGAGTTGCTGAATGAATTCATTGGCATCATTGCTATAATGTTGTTATCCACTGTCTAATCTAGAAAACATTTTAGGCGAGGATAGAAATGTAAATTTTTCCATTGGTTCATCACAGTTTACTCAGGCATAGTAACAGTCACAATGTAACTGACACTGGGGGTGAATTCTCTGAGGTCTTACCTATCCATAGAGACCAAGATCATGCAGATAGACCTGGTAGTTGTGGAGCTATTCTTGATTTATTTGGGGTAAATCTGTCTAGACAGACCACACCTTCCAGCACCCTAGGGCTTAAGAGGTTAAATCACAAGTAGTGTCACTTTTTTTTTTTTACGGGTTTTATACTGAAACACAAATCAGAGAGAAAAATCTCTCTATTCGATTCCCTTGAGAGAGCAGCTGGTATCAGCTCCGCCCGTTCTGGTGGTTCACGGCTGTCGTCACGTTGACGCATGTATACGCGATCCTAATTAGATGGTTGGGGGACCCAGACGAGCGCTCGCCAAGGCCAGACGGGGTTCATCCCTTTCCTGTGTGTCATAGCATGACGTCACAGTCTGGGTGCCGGGGCACCCTATCATTGGTGTGATGGGGCAGGACGTGATGTGTTCGGGGAGTGACTGAGCCGACCTCAGAGTCCTGTCACAGCACCAGTCCGCCACGCAGACCAGGAGGAAGTAGCCCATGTGCCAAGGAAGTGTGGGCTGTGCCACTTCAATCCAGGAATTCTTATCATGTTGACTTTTCAAAAGGGATGCACCACACTGTGGTTTAGTCTGCAGCTGGGACAACAAAGTTATGGATGGAGCGGCTAGTGAGGAAGGGATATGCCCACACACTCACCTCCTCCCTTTACGCCCTTAATCAATTCACACACACACACACACACACACACACACACACACACACACACACACACACACACACACACACAGGTCTCAAATCCTGTGGCAGCCATCCGGGTGGAGATTTTGCGAGCTGTGGGGCTCTGCAGAGCCACTCTCCAGGGCCGTGGCCATAAAACAAAAGCACTTGTAACATGAAAGAATTCCTGCAATTTACAAGAGGAAGTGGAACATCTGAGAGACGATGTTTGAATTCTCAGTTTGCTCTTCTGGGCGAAGTGTCAAAGCCGGGGCGGCTGCTGTTTCCCCCCCTTCCACCACCGCCGCCACCCCACAAAGCAAAAGCACCTCTTCATCCCAACACCCTTATGCACATCTTTCAATGCTAAATGCACTTCCTGTTCCCCATTACACCGCCATGTCTCAGTGACCAGCGAGACCTCAGTAAAACATGTCCACCCTGAGTGCAGGCACCCACCGCGCGCCGCTCGGGGGCCGTCGAGGGCTTCACTTTGAACCTGGCAGCTCCGGGGAACATTCCTGCCTTGAAAGGTTTATTTGGTTATCTCTCCAAATGTCCCGAGGTGAAATATACTGTTAAGTAAACTTAGCTGATACAAACCAGTTGTAGGCATGCAATAGTAAACAGATTGTAGCCGCTCATGAAATGGTTGCTGCCTGCATCAGAGCAGTGTGCTGCACACTGTCTGCCTCCACCGCGCGACGTCAGGAATAGCAGGTTTTTCTCATAATGCGCGAGAACTTTAGATGGACTTTAGCCTCGAGGCGATGTGGGGTCGGAACTTTTACAGGTCCTCTGGTTATGTGTCTTATTATCTCAGCCTCGTTGTACTTTTATGACAAGATATATATTGCACAATTTTATAGAAATAACAGTTTTGTTTGTACTTTTCAAAGATGTGCAAAGGTGCAACCATTCTTTGCAAAGCAGTGTGTAGTGAGTGTGTAACCTGCATGTGTTTGTGTGTGTTTGCAGTTTTCCAGAATTTGGTCTGCATTCATGTGGATAATTATAACTTTGTGGAGATTTTTTTCCCTCCCTTCCTTACGACCACATCTGCAGCAGAGGCAAATAGTAGAGGAAGGGTGGAGGCCAAACTTTCTGGTTTTCTTTCTGTTTCTGCCTCTTTCTCTCTGCTGCCTCCTCTCTCTCTCTCTTTCTTTCTATACCCCTCCTTCCTTCTGTCGCTCATCTTCCTCCGTGGCCCGGACCACCTACGTTTGGAGCCTTGGGTGGACCCAGAACCGTTGCTATCAGCGCAAGTGTACTCAAACGTCCCATAATGACTTCCACTTAGAGCCAGTCCATAAACACTCTCAGATGCACAGAGACACACTCTCGGGGCTCGGGCAGGCCGGCTGCATGCTTTCCTCCTCCGTAGAGGCTGCAGTCACTTAGCCAGTTTCCTTAATTCCTTTCTTAATAGGAATCT
Organism: Sebastolobus alascanus; assembly: GCA_916701645.2. Lineage (NCBI taxonomy): Eukaryota > Metazoa > Chordata > Actinopteri > Perciformes > Sebastidae > Sebastolobus > Sebastolobus alascanus. The sequence goes on along the minus strand of CAKAOJ020000134.1, from coordinate 944,043 downwards.
GTTTGTTTGTTTGCGCATTGGCTCAGCGCTGTTTATTTGGCTGCCCGTTTTATGAGATCTAGCAAAGCCCTTCGAGCCACCCCGGGAGCTGTGCTAACCTCATGTGTGTGTGGCAACAATCACATATTAAACTCGAAGCTTTTTACAGTAACTCGTTGAGTTTTCCGGCAGTGGTTAGACCTGCGGCGAGGCTACCTCCACGAAGATTTGCCCTTCAGAGCGGCTTCACGACTTTGTGCCGGTCCCCAAAGCTACAAGTCCCACGCCTGCGGACGATGATGTCACGACACATTGTGCAATTATGTTTTGCGTTATGTTAAATACCATAAAAGTCATGCACGCTGCGAGGGTGGAGGCTGACATATTCCTTTAACTCATTGAATGACCTCAAGCTCATTAAGTGCAGCGCGACACTGCGATTGGTTTGGTACAACCCTGAGGAGGATGTTGTGTGATTCAAATTGTCAGTTTGCTCTGTGTTATTTGTTTGTGTTCTCACAGATGTCACTTTTAATCTACGTGAGCGTTAAACTGAGGAGTGAATAGTAAAATGATGAACAGTTATGCCATTATGTGATCAGCATTTAAAGTGTTATTCACTTGGATCTCACTTTTGTATTTTGGGGAGTAGTTGTGTTGAGGCTCATTTATGTGTTTTAAATTGTTTTTGGACAACAGTGCAGCTCTATCAGGCATTGGCTGCACAGGCAACACTTGTTAGTAAGACCAGTAAAACAAGTACCGCATATCACCAGACATCAGCGACTTAAAGGGTAACTTCGGTATTTTTCAACCTTGACCCTATTTTCCCATGTTTTTGTGTCTAAGTGACAAAAATTGTTGTCCCCATTACTCACTTAGACACAAAAACATGGGAAATCAGGGTCCAGGTTGGAAAATACTTAAGTTAACTGTTAAGCATAAAAGAAATCTCTCATGTGATACATCACTCTAACACCTGTAGACACTAACGTGAACTTGATCGTGCCAGAGGAACGTCAGAGAAGTCCAGCGACACCATCTCTATCACAACACCTGGAGTTTATCTACCAGTGAGATAAACACAAATATTCACACATCATTCTGCGTAAAACCCTCCTAAACACATCACACACTCCCTGTTGTCAGAGATTAGACGGACTATCTCCTGCCTGCACTGACAGGATGAAAGAGATAGGCCTTTTGGAAATGACATTTTTGCCAGCAGACTGTAAAGACTGTTACGTGACAACACATCATCTCCTGAAGGTTGTAAACAAAAAAGAGGAGAGGAGAGAAAAAGAGCAGATTGAGATCAGACTTTCAGCTGCTCTGCTCCCATCTTCTATCAATGTTGACATTTCAGTGTTTTATATCATGTCAGAATGTGGTTTTGAAAATGTGCCACTGACGTTGAGGTTCTGAAGCTGGGAAAAAGATTTGAACTTGTTTTTTTTTTTTGGGCTGTTTAGGATTTCCAAACCAAACATGAATAGACCCTGATATTCTATGTAAATGACAAGCATGTGCTCAAGTTCACACACACAACTCCAGAAATGAATCAGAGACAGTGAGATAAAAACATCCAATAGCTTCTTTCATCTGGCTTGTTTAGAATTTTTCAATCTCGTGTTTATCCCTCCAGCAAAACTATGCATCTCCTTTTGCAATCAGCTCGCCTTTTAATCTGTTTGGGACATTGTCTCCCGTTCTATCAGTACACAGGTGAGTTATCGCTGCAGCTCTGCATCCTGCCAAGCGTGGGGTTTCACAGCTCAGGGCCACTATCTGGACTTGTACTGAACAGCTATCTTCACATGGGGGCCAGAGGGCGGACATGTCCGCAGCTCACAAGATCAGACACAGCGCAGAGCTGAGCCCTGCTGCCATGATACGCCTGCTCTTAGGTGATGTTGCAAACCTCAGGAGATTGAAGATGGGCAGATTCAAGATAGCAAACATGCGATGGGGCAGGTGGGTGTTATTCTGAGGCAAAATGAAAGTGAGACGATCTGCGTTGAATCGGAACATTATTTGGGTTTTCAAACACCTTAGGTTTTCTGAGTAAAACGGGAATTTAAAGAATATCCCATGAAGACCAAACATGAGCAGATAAAATCACTCAACTTATGTAAGTTGAAGTGCATCGTAAAACTGCCTGCACAGTGTTCTTGGTGGCACACTATATGACCAAACTGTGTGGTTTTGTGGGCCTTTAATTTGTTGGGGTACTTTCTGTTGCATGTCATCCTCCTGTTTCTGTCTTTACCCGTGTTTTCTGTTACCCTTTACAGTCAAATAAAACGCAAAAAGCCAAACAATAATGGTAAAACATTGCCTTGAGGGTTCATTCTTGACCTTAGAAACTGCATTTTGACACGGTTCACTTACTTGGTTTTTCTGAAGTTTTCAACCAGAGCTTGTGGCCTCCCTCAATGGAGCAGGTTTACTCAGTTGACATGGAGATGGTTCGTCGTCATCACGCGACCTACATATGTTATAACATTCACTTGATCAGACTTTCATATGAAATGTGTGGCTGAAAGCTTTAGAGAGAAACAGTGGACCTTGTGATGATAATTTTTGTCAAAATGAAAGAAATCTTCATTAGCAAGTGGCTCTAAGCCTCGATGGATTGCCCCCTTGTGATGGCTGCACCTTAGTTTTCTATACTTTACACGTCATAGATAATTTTCTCATTGAGTTTGTTGACCTCTTGACCTCATGCACATTACACATATACCAGCAAACAGATAAACTATGACACATAGCTTTTGTTAGTGATGTTACGTGCTGTGCCGAGGCTTCGGGGCGTGTGTCGAGACATCCAGGAAGTGAAGCGCGTATCGAGGCTTTTATTGTTTTAGACCAGTGACGTAATTGAAGAAAGTTGAGTCAGTTGAGAAATTATTGTTCCTGAATAAAAACAAATAAAGTCTCCCCTCTATCATTTTCCTAAAGTTATACAAGCACATTCACTGCCCTCTGCCTGGTTAAACCACTGCCACACATATGCATTATATCTGCCTGTTCTACACTCTTTCACCAACAGGTGGATTCATGTGCACATGAAGCCCAGATGAAGCCTTGTGAAATCAAACATTTTGCAAACCAATTTGCTGGAGAGCTTCAACGCTTCATGAAGCTTCATCTAGCCATCACTTGCTTTTGTTTCATACTTCATAGTTTAGTAGTTGTTGGCAGCACATTAGTTTCTGTTTGTAGCACATTTAGTTGTACTTCTGTACAGTCACACTTTAGTCAAGTTTGTCTTGAGTCGTTCTTATTTGAATGTTACCGGAGCTGAAGGTGCTGCTGCTGGAGGGACATCTTGACAGGCTGGAGCAAAAGATGAGCAACACAAAGCAAAGATTTTAAATACAGGAAGTGGCCAATCAGAATGTACCAAGTGTTGCCACATCACGGGGGGGATTGGGATTTGTAGATATTTTGTTTATTTCTTATATATTATATTAGTTTGTTGGTGCTTTTGTTATGGATAATTGCTAAAATATTAAATATCTATACTGATCGATAATTGTCCTGTTTTGTTTTATTTGTAGATTAGGTGGTAGATTTTGTTTTTGTGCACCCCCTTTTGTTTAAAAATGGTCCGATCAGCCATCATATATATATATATATGTTCTCCTTTGTGTTCAGTTTGTCAGTTATTCTGTTCAGTTTTATTCAGTTTTTGTTAAATTAGCATAGCCAGAATTAGTTTTGTTTATTTGACCAGAATTTTATCGATTTTGTAAATTGTTGCTTTCATAAATAAAACCCTTGTTTTGAAAGTCCACCTGTGACTCCTGATGCCGGCCAGCTCAGCCCCTCCTGCTGGCTCTGTATCTGTTTATCTTATAAATGTTTCATGGATCCGGTGAAACCTGCATTTAAAAACACCTTGCTACCTAGAGACCAGTTACTACGATGGCATGCAGCGTTGGCTTCCCTCTCAGGGTCATGTGGAGTTCCTCAGATAGTGAGTCAATTACACTTGTGAGTGAGTCAATTAGTGCTTGTGACTCACTTTGTGGGTCCATTTTCTCCGTGAGTCACTTAGACGAGCCACGGCGTTTCCCGCAACACAAAGAGACTTTCTCGTTTTGTTTTTTTTTTCTTTTTTAGATCCCCACTGTTTGGACAGAATAGCTCCCTTAATTGACCCTGCTTTGATGTTCCCAGTTAAAGGTTTAGTCTGCGTAGTGTCACTCAGCATGAAGCATGAACTAAGGACAAGCTCTCCCTCTCACTCCTCAATGGTTTGGTGGGTTTCTTTTCGGACAGCATGGTCTCCAATGAAGTGTTTTCCCCAATACAAGTGCTACCCTTTTTCTTTTCTTTTTTTAAGTCTTGTGAAATCCTAAAGCCACAGCCACAAAATAACAACATTAATTGGATGAGTATAACAGGGGCTGTAAGTTAGTAAGTGAGTAAGTAAACAGTCACTGAGGCCTCATCCAAACCAAGGTGGATAAATCTGGGAAGCTCATTAACAAGAGAAAATGACTTCCAACCAAACCAGCATCCTCAAGTTGTTTTTTAAAAGTTCTCTGCCCAAACAAAAACAGCCAAAACCCTTGTTTTTCTTTCAGTTGTAAAAAAACAATGTGAATGGAAGTCATTATGGTGCTTTAAGATAGCGAGTGGTTACCATTTAGTCTGCGGCATGGCGACACTGGTGTTCTGTATGCTGGCATGGCCGTAAGGAGCATCTCCACCACGCTACAGGGTTCTCAACCTTTTGTAACTTGTGATTGTTTAAAAAATTTCCGAGGACCACCTTCCCAAATACATGAGAAAAAACATAACATGACAAAAAGGGGGGGAAAAAATAAACTGTAAATATGTTTTATGTCATTGTCAGCTGTAATGACCAAAATAAATACTCTGCTCACCCTCACCCTTCACTGCCTGCCATTATGAATCCAGATTTAATGTATTCAGGGTCATATTTCCTCACCACACGCTTTGGAGCTTTTACTGGCACAGGGTTGTTTCCCACATCACTTTTTCATTTCAAAAAACAAACTATTCTGTTTCACTGCATCCGAGGGAATGTTAGCTAGCCAACACGTTTGTCTCTACCTGATGATGTGTCGTGATTGGTTTGGTGATATTCAAAAGTAACTGGTCTTTGAAATTATGCATTTTAATCTGTCGTTTTTTATGTTAAATTCTTGAGCACATATAAAAATAACTAGCGTTGTAAAGTAACAAAAAAATAAATATTTAATTTAACTAACCATTTGATCTGTGGCCCACTAGATGGCGCTCAGAGGCCCACAAGAAGCTGCTCTAACCTCCTCATGTAGCCAAATACAACGAACTGTAGTTTAAAGCGGCAACCTTTTGAGTCGCGACCCCCTAGAATAATACGGTTGTTATTCGCGACTCCCCCGCCCGGTGTAAAACAGCTGTTTCTATGTGCCTCCCTCTTTCTTTAACAACTAGCACCTATAGGCGTTGTCCAATGTGCTCCAGGCAATGTGGATTTTTGATGCATTTCATGACTTTTTCTCTCCCCCTGACCGCCAGAAATCCCCCGTCAGAGAATCATGTGCAAAAACACACTCAATAAAATCTATACTGAGGCAAATTATAGCACTGGTACATGTGATGTAATATAAAAAACAGTCTAAAATATAAGTAGAAGGAATGGTTAGTAATATGACGTGATTAATATAGCAGTTTAAGTTTACTAATATTTTAAACACTATTTATCGACCCAGACTGGATAATAAAACTTTGAAGCTGGTGTCGCCGGAGACCGTTTTTGTATAATTTAGGGAACTCAGATAACAGTAAAATTAGCTCCTGGTTTGTGCCGTTGTCATGGAGACACGGTGAGTTCAACCATCATGAACTCAGAAGACAGCCGTCATGTTTACTTTCAGTCAGCAACCACTCGCTGTCTGAAAGTAGCTTTATCTGGACAGGAGCGGGATGACACAGCCCAGTTACGCTGCCTGCATGGTGTCCACAGATTAGACATCACCAGATAATCCTTCTTTTTGTACGTTTCAGTATTGCCAAACACACACTTAATGTGATCTCACTGACATCTTTTTCAAGTAAAATAGCACAGCCCCAAAGTGTATAAAGTGTTCTCGAAAAACTCATTTATTGGGTGTGAAAAGTGGTTGCCTCATGTAGATGGAACGCCAAAACGTAGCGGAAAACATGACTTTTTAAATGTAGTCAGCTTACGCAGGACATGGCCTGAGTCATCCATATTTTTGTATCCTCACACACTTAACTGTGCCCCCGTTACGCGCCTCGATCTCTGGGGTGCTGAGAGCAGAGATTTTGGTTCCGTCGTCACAGGCTGAGTGGCTGCAGACAGGAAGAACCGGACCATCTGCTCAAGTAGTTTTGCGGCTGACTGTGGAGTGCCGTTTTTGTTACTTAACATTAATAACAGCCTGCTTTTCAATCCAGTTCAGTTCAGTTCAATGTGAGCTTTATTGACGTGATAAAATGGACAATATGCATATACGAACACAAGATGAATCATGATCACCTGTACAATCTAATGCAATACACCATAATAGCCCCCTTTGTGGAGCGTATGATGTTGATACTCTGTCTCTATGGTAACCTTTGAGGACTTAGAGGCTGCATTTGTTTAGGACGCTGTATGTGTATACTGTTACCAGTGGGCTACCTCCAGGTCTGAAAAGTGAAGCCATTGCAGATGTGCCTTAAACTTCCTTAAAGTCTATGAGAAAATGAGCCTACTTCTCACTTGATTTATTACCTCAGTAAACATTGTAAACATGAGTTTATGGTCTCAATCGCTAGTTTCAAGTCTTCTTCAATACAGCATGATGTTCATTTAGTAAATTATGGTCCCATTTAGAGTCAAATAGACCATAAAGCAGGGGATGCTTTAGGGCGGGGCTACCTTGTGATTGACAGGTCGCTACCACGGCGTTGTCCGGTCTGGGAGTTGTCCGTGTTTTCGTCTTATAACTTTAACCCTTTCACAGTGTGGTTCAGTTCATGAAAGTTAATTGTAACTGTGGTTGCCTAGCTCCGGCCTCTCGTGTCACTTCTGGTTGCAAAAAAAACAAGATGGTGACAGGCAATATGCCGAACTCGAGGCTTCAAAATGGGAGTCCACAAACCAATTGGTGACGTCATCACGGTGACTACGTCTACTTCTTATATACGATCTATGTCATATACCCCATCATCTTTAAATTATTAAAACTAAACACAATTTGTTAGACACAAGTAATCTTAAGTTGCAGAATGCTCTAACGTAAGTACGTTTTAGAGCAGCAACGCTACATACCCCAACACCACAATGGACACACACACATACACACTCAACACACACATACATAGACTTCAAAGGAAGCAGAAATTATAGCCTGCATACTAACTGGGGCCTGGCATACTCTCCTTGGCTCTCTCCTTGGCTCTCCTTCATGAAATAAATACACCCGCAAATACAAAACAGGCAAATACAAAACCAATGAAACACATGTTTTCCTCGCAGTCCACAGCCATTGTTTTTCCTCTCGTTTCTGAGGCAGACGGTTGAAAAATTCAGGTGAACTCTCACACACTTTTTGTATTTTTATTTATACATTAATGTCGTGCTTGGACACAAGTTAAGATACCCACACTGTGTCGATGAGAAGATGTTCCTTTAGACACCTCACATTATTTTCCCTCAGCTTTACCATCTGAGATTAGCAGCATGCAGAGTGCCAGTCCTGCATGTTGGAGACCAGATAACAGCCTGTGAGGGTTCAAAATGTTAACAGCTACTCCTATTCCCATCACTCTGCTACAAGCCGTGACTATCACGTTTCGGTTCTTAAAATTTGATGGAGTGATGGCTTCACTTCTCTCAGATAGGAGGCAAATATGGGCATCATATTTCCAGTGATCGTCACAATATATTTCTCCCTGGAGACAAAGTTAAACAAAACCATTCCAGGGATTCCTGGGCTCTGAGTACTATCTGCTTTTTGGACCACCGTCCTCGAAAGAAGCCGGCAACCTGCAAGCTTTTAAAGATGGGGGTCTGAACATCGAAGCTTTTGGAGCCGCACAAAATGTTTTTGACGTGTCAAGCCGAAAAACCCTCAACAACTGCGAGGACGGTATGTTTTTTAGTGCGGCGGGTTTATAAAGTACATCTGCTTTCTTTGTTTAGAGAGAAACGTTCTCTCTCATCTTTCTCTTCCGCTGTAAATCACAGACCACAATGGCACAGCGAGTAAAAGTCAGGGACAGCGGAGCTCTGTTGTACATCTCACCAGCAACAGCAAAGTCTGTGTTTACGCTTTCATACAGTTGTTTGTGCTGACTCCTTGTCTGTCTGTCTGTCAGTCTGAGCTATCCATCATTTAAAATGTCTTTATTTTCAAAACACTGCTTGTTTCAGGAAATACACACTGAGGAGTGATGAAGGGGAATATTATACATGGTTAGTATAAATGATTAAATTCATCCCCCTTGTTAACTGAATGTTTTAGGGAAATTGTGGTGGATATCATCAATTTACCGTCATTCTTCCTCTCTGACTTTGAACACTTTGCCCATTGCCTGATTGGTATTGAAACTGTGGAAAGATTGGGTAAGCTATTGGTTTCGTAGTTTCTCTCTTCCCCAACTCTCTCTCTCTCTCACACACGATGCAGTATAGTTTCTCTTACAACTATTTTCAAGTGTTCCAAACACACACACGAAGAGCCAGCTGGATGAGGCCCACCCCGCAGCCTGATCTAGTTAGCGGAGCGGTGGAGAGCGCAGCCACACCTCAGAAGAAATGAAAGAAAAGATGGGACAGAAAGAGAGCGGTGCTCCGGGTTCGACCCCTCGTCTCTCTCACGTTATCCCAACAGGCGTGGACCAGCTCGGGCTCTCTGGTCGTTTCACCTGCCTGATGGTGCTCCGAGGATCCCCCCCCCTACGATCAGAGTCATTCTGCCACGTGTGTGGGCACAAACAAAAGCACGCTCGGATGCATCCACATAGAGTTGCTGTCGGATTGAATGATGTCTCAATCAGGCAACGTTATAACAACATCTTGTGAGACAAAGAGATTTATGTTTACTGGCTATTCAAGAACAAAACAAGCCCCTCATATCTAATAGGTTTTGTCATCGCCTTCCAAAACAATCCATATGAGCGTTTTCTGCTCTGCCACTCCTATGATTAAGGTTTGATTGGGTTTAGGCAACTAAAACTACGTGGTTGAGGTTTAGGGAAAGATTGTGGTCATGATTAAAATAAATAAACATTGCCGACCAGGAGGAGACAGAAGGCGAACCCCGGTATTCGTTGTCAAAGTTCAACACTTTGTATCATGTAAACATAACACACACGTGTCAAAGCACCATGCTCTTTATGCCACCGGCGGCATCTTTATGTGTCAATATCAAGCCCACAGGTAGAGCGCTGGTCGATGCCAATTTTTGTAGTGGCCAAACGGCGGTACTACAACTTCCGTGTCCGTCACTTGATGCCACTGGGCCCAAAAATACTTTTTCCCATAGACTTACATTGGAAAAGAGACGTCTGTTATTCGGCGGATCTTTTTTTTGGGGTGAATCAACTTCCCAGTATGAACTCTCTAATAGCCCTTATTTAAATCATTAGGTCCTAAAAGTTGTAAAATGCACTATTAGCCGAATCCAGAGTTATTTCTCTTCCTCCGTTCATGTGAATGAGACCCAGACCGCGGCTGGAGCGAGGGCTGGGAGGCGGAGTTAGCAAGCCGTGACGACAGCGTGACGACTGTGACCCCGTGACCGAGCCATGTGACCGAGCGGACGCTACTGCGCCTGCTCCATGAGCCCAATGGATGCGGAAGGTCGCCGGAAGAAGTCAGAAGTCGAGCCATTTTGGCTTCATGCGCCACTGTGCAACTTTCATAGGAATGAACGGGGCCCGCTTCCAACACTGTATTAAGTTCTCTTAATACATCCATGGTCAGTATGGCAACTGTGTGTTTCACTGTCAACATGCCTACCGCACCTTGCCCACAGGTGTCCACTGTCACACTTCTATTGACCATAGAATATAAGAAGTGGACGTAGTCACTGTGACATCACCCGTTTGTTTTTGGACTGCCGGTTTGAGTCCTGGAGTTTGGCACTTTGCCCGTCGCCATCTTGTTTTTTTGCAACCGGAAGTGACACGAGACGGTTGAGCTAAATACAACTGAACGCTGAATAAGACATTTTTCGATGACCAAAATGTTATAACTAACTTTCAGGAACTGAAAACACACTATGATTAAAGTTGTAAGACGCAAACACGGACAACGCCGTGGTAGCAACCTGTCAATCACAAGGTAGCCCCGCCCTAAAGCATCCCCTGCTTTATGGTCAATTTGACTCTAAATGGGACCATAATTTACTAAATGAACATCATGCTGTATTAGGAAGACTTGAAACTAGTGATTGAGACCATAAACTCATGTTTACAATGTTTACTGAAGAAATAAATCAAGTGAGAAGTAGGCTCATTTTCTCATAGACTTCTATACAATCAGACTTCTTTTTGCAACCAGACGAGTCGCCCCCTGCTGGCTATAAGAAAGAATGCACTTCAGTATTGGCTTTACTTTTCCAAGCCAACAGTTTAGCCAGATTAAGTACAACTTTATTTGGTAGTAAAACTGAATGTGAGTGCACTTGTAGTGTTGCTAATACTTCCTTATTGCACAGGAAATCCAAGAGTATTTAATAATAAGTTCAAACAGGAAGTCGGTGTGGAAACTCTGAGGGATGTTTACAAAGAAAATGTTACCATTTTAGCTTGTTTACCTCCTTTATCATCGTCTAACAGCTCTTTATGTTTCTTGCTCTTGGGCCCAATTTTTATTGATGTTGCTCCCAAGCTGCAATAAACCATAGTTTTTCTTCAAGAGGTTTTACGGCACTATAACAACTTTATAATGCCATTTCTGCCTTTGCTTCTGAGAGAGAACAGTCCTTATTTGCATGACCACAAGAGGACGCTGGTCAGGAAACGTAGATCCTTTTATGTGTTTGAACAAAACAACCAACGCTGTCTGTTTTTTCTGGCGAGGACAGTCTCAAGGCACACGTGTAACTACAATTTACAGAAATCTGATTTAGATTAGGCTGCACTAATGCATGCAGGTTACAGTGGAACGGAGCGGAGCAGCATATTGCCTGGGAGGGGGGTAGTGATGGAGGTGTGTAAATGTGTGTGTGTGTGTGTGTGTGTAAGGGGGTGGGTTGGGGCTGAGCTCACAGCTGGGAGAATGGTGTGCTAACCCTGCCAAAGCCTCAGCACATGACTCCCACCACTTGTCAAAATCACCATGTGTGCAATAATGTGATTACAGTCTGGTTACTATTATGATTTAAAACAACAGCTTGTGCGGAATGGAAGAAACGCACTGCCCCACACAATGTGTGTGTGTGGAGGGTAAGAGAGGGGCTGGAAGAGGGGAATATGGGTAACAGGAGTAGGGAGGGAGTGCGTTGGATTCGTGCCGTGGCACCCTCCCTTCGTTCTCCCATCCATGCCCTGCAGGGGGACACTGGGTGGGGGTTTCAGGGTGACTGTCTGGGTCTTGTCATGGATTTACAAGTCGGGGGAACGCTTTATGTCATTTTCTCCCCCTCTGTAGCCCCTTACACCATCCACCGCCTCCCCCTCCTTTCATTCCAGGTTACACAATCACTGCACTGCACACAAGGGGTTGTCATCACAGGTGCAGCCGAGATTGGCCAGGATAAAGGAACGCTTCCAGCTCAAGATGTTTTTCCCCTCGCTTTTCTTTTTTCCTCCTCCTTTCTTGTTTTCCCTTTTCTTCTCATGTCCTCTAATGCTTTCTTTTACTCATATTTGTTGCACACTTTTCACTCGTGTTTCCTTCATACTGGCCCATTTCCCCCTCTATATATCTTGTTCTCTGTCAAAGCAGGCTGTTTTAAAAGGGGAAAAACAAGTCACTACTACACCACACACGGTTTGTCCTTTGCCTTGATTGAAACAGGATTTGTTCCCTTCCAACTACCCCGGACCCAGCCCAAACTCTCAGTCATGTACGCCTCCTGACGGTGCCTGCCCCTTGGCTCACTTCTGAGGAGCAGTCAGGCGGCCAGCAGAGTAAAGGTGTGAGATCACCAATTTGCCAAAATCGTGAATGTGTGTCTGTTTGTAATTACGCAGGAAGGTCTTTCAGCCTCTCAGCCGCAGAGAATGGTGAGCCTCCTTTTTGGTGGTACAGCCTTGGCCGCAGGGCCAGATGGAAAAGGGAGAGGGAGGGATGGAGGAAGGGAGGGAGCGAGGGAGCGAGGAATGTAAACTGTAACCAGGCAGCCCAGCATGTTAGAAGCTGGACGCGATCCACACGATGCCAGCCGGGCATGAAGGCAGCTCTAACGATTCCCTCCTGGGCATCTGGAAGTGGGAGAGACAGAATGAGTGAGGCCCAGGCCCACAATGCCACCCATCTCGGAGCTCAGCTAAGGAAAACAAACGCCAGCGGTCACAGAGAGGGGATTTCCGGTTAGAGTCACCTAATACCTCCCTGGAATCTCAGAGGTTTGGAATCCAGAGTTGTGGAAGAGCTCGGGCTGCCATAAGCCACACAGCAGCGATGCAGTTTCACTTTTAAGTTTCACCTCTTCGTATTAAACTCTGTCAGCTTATGCTCCATATCCCTCTATCTGCGGGCTTAGCTCACATGAAGGAAATAACTTCTCTGACAAGAATAAAAAGATCAACTGAGTTATCCAGTTTTACAAATGAGCAAAATCCCTAAGCATATGACTTCCCAAATTCTCATTTTAATTCATACTTTTCCCATGATTGATCCTCATTCGTAACAAGTTCGGGCCAGATACAGGAATTTAAACTTGGCACAGCCTCCCTTCTTGCCCTAGACTGCGTGGGACATGGTGTGAAGGAGGTCAGGTGCAGGATCCCCACCCTCTACCCCCGCGACAGGATGTGTTTGATGTACCCGAGGTGACCAGGTGGCGCAGTCGCCGCTCATAAGCCGAATCGTTCAGTAACCCTGGTAGCGAGGCCTCTTATCTGAGGCCTTGCCTTAATTCTTTCACCAACTCCTTTTTCAACAACAGATGTTGTTAGACGGACGAAGCCCAGACTCCTAATAGAAATAGTTTCAGAAACTCCCTGTTGGCTTTTTATGGAGAGAACCGATTGCGAGGCATGTGTAAGGTCGTGTGTGCTATGGGTCTTGGTCCAATTGGTTTTATGGCCTCTTTTGTGTCTTGTGATGAAACATCTGCGCGCATTTGTGGACAGACTACAGATGAGAGCACTGGGTGCATACATGTCTCGCGTGTGCTAGGTGCGGCCCAGGCTGTTTACATCTTGGACCGAGTCTGTGCTGTGTTTCCACCAGAGTGGTACATGAGCACTCTCTAGTTTCTCTAAGCACTTCAGTCGGGGGTTTTCTGTGCTCCGGGGGACCCTGCGATGAGACAGCTGTGCAACAGAATGTGTGCGCACGTACAAAAAAAAAAAGTGTGTGAGGAGGCCGCCTCTGTGCTGCTCGTAGCCCATGTGACCCTTCGCCCCGGCGCTGCAGGACGGTGTGAACGAGCGAGGTCGCCATGCGCTGCGGCCTGATGGGAGTTGAGGCATCTGTCTTGGCCGTGATGAATAGCAAGCACCTGCGCTGCTCACGGAAACCAGTGAGATTGAGAGATGGAGAGGAGGGGAGGAAAGAGAGTGAGCGTCCGGCGCCGAAATTGGCAACAAGAGACCTCACCTGCTACGAGGCATGGAGCAATAAAAAACACCTCCCCTCCTGCCTCCCTGAGAGCTCCAGCCCCACACAGATACATGCAAACCCTCACACACACAGACACGCTAGCTCAACCCACTTCATTTGGGATGTTTGTCTTGCTAATGTGCAGAACTTCAGGGAGAATCAGACTTAATGCAAGGGGACCGCAAACTCGGCGCTCTGTGGTCTTAATAAGGACTAACCGCTTGCCGAGCTTGGCCAGAGCCTGACCGGGAGTCCGAGGGGAGAGGACCGAAAGAGAGGGAGAGTGAGAATGAGTGATGATGAAGAGAGAGAGTGTGCAGGATGGAGGAAGAGAGAGTATGAGATGGCAGCGGAGAGAGAGAGAGAGAGGTTGGGGATTGTTTTACAAACAGAATTCCTTTAATTAATCACCCTGTTTGAACAGCTGGCCTACTCAAGACAGGTCGTAACGGGATCCCTACATGGAAGTGCGGATTACAGACGCAGATTCGGCAGAAAAATATTAGCTGTCAAACGTTGCAGCCGAGAGGTGCAGGAGAAGGCCCCTGTTTCCTGGTGGTGAGAGAGCCACAGACAAGGGGGGTTACTTAGCATGGCTCCCCGAGGACTGAGGCTGCACAAGGCAACACAGGGGCCTGCTGAGGGGGGGGGGGGGTGGGCCGCACCTCGGGCCAGGGGGCAGCCCCGAAGGCCAGCGGTCGTCCCACAGGGCCGAGCCCCGGTGCAGCAGTCTGGGAAGAGGGTTCAGATTTAGGGTCAGGTTCTGATATGGGACTGGAAACTTGGAGACCCCCGTGTTAGCATTTATGTACAGGCCGCACATAAACAACGGAGAGCAGCTGTCAGGAGAGTATGCAGCGTCCTGGTCGTACATGTTTATTATCGGTGTCCCTGCAGAGGGATTGACATCATGGTTAAGAATGTGGCTGTGAAATAGTTGGCTACCTACTCTTTGTAAATAAATATGTTTTTGTATGTAGGTCAGTTTGTGCGGACAAGTCACTGACATTCTGAAGGAAGGCTGAGAATTACATTTAATCATCATCACTGAAAGTTTTACATGGTGGGAGATCCTTTCTTTGCTTTTTTTTTTTGCCTATACACACTCAATTAGTATTTACGACAACAACGCACAAAAATCAATTAATTTCAATGGAAATGGCGGATTCTCTCGGGGAGGAAACACATTTGCATGGTGCCTCTGCATAAAGTTAAACTTTGGTGAACTCCGATATGCAAATTTGCATTGTCGAACAATTGCATGCTATCGTTAGAGTGCTGACCTTTGAGGGAACAGAGAACAACTAACCCTACTCTGATGAGTGATGCAACGCCAATAGAGCTTTTCTCTTCATATCCATTCGCTGTGTCACTTACTTGATGCTCCACTGTACTGATGGACCTAATATGATGGGATTGTCAAAATGTCATTTATAGTCTCACATTTTCCTTGTCTGCTTCCACGTGTTATTTACTGACTGTAGTTTCAGATCCTTCCACTCCCACCTGCCCTGCAGCAACCCAGCTGTGTTCCCGCCGCTCCTCATCACCTGACCTCCCCCGCCCACCTGCACACCTGTTCCCACTTTGCCATCAGCCCAGTAGCACATACTGTATTGGATAAGTTTGCCTCATATCTGCTGCCTGCCTGGTTTTGATTTTTGCCAGTGTTTAATCTTGAGTAAAGTTTTTATTTTACCACCCTGGAGTCGTGCCTTTTGATTCAAACTTGTTTTTACTGCTCGATTTGATTGAAAGCTCCAGAACAGCTGCTGATGGACCGTGGTAGTAATATTGTTTTGTATATAGAACATGGACATAGACATGCTCTACATGAAAGTATGCGGTCTGTTCTACTGCCTCGGAAGAGTTTCATCTAATTTGTTTCATGTTTTCTTCAATTCTATAAGAAAATGGACTACTGGGCCTCATGCAAGAACATTTTCATATTCTTGTCTTAACTTTCTCTTACTATTTGTCGTACCATGGGCTCGTACGAATGTGCCACGTCAGAACGCTCCTAACTTCAGATAACTGTTAATGACCCACGTACGACGCACATCCAAAAGAAGTGAGTTAGTCATGATACGCCTGGTTACACTTCCTGTTGACCTTATTATATACTGAGACAAATTAACCTTCAATTAGTACTTAATTTAAGTCGTTTTGCAGTTTGAAATGTTCATATTGATATTGTAGTGTTATACAATAGCATCAATAGCCAATTCAAATTAATGATGATATCGTTAGGCTATATGAATGCATTTAGAATGATATTATAATTCAAATCGCAGAGTCAAACAGGATATTGTTAACATAATTATGAAGTGTAATCTTTTTAAACTCTAAATTGCTTCAAGGTAATGAAATATGCAATCCATTAGTGAAAACCTTAGGTTTGGATAACAGCAGACTAATTGCACACGACTCCTACGACAGGTCTCGTAAATTGTGCTTAAGAGAAAATTCCAAATATGAGAAAATTGGTGAATGCAGCAAGTTCTCCTAAATCACTCGTACAAACCACAAAAGAACGAATCTTTTCGTACGAGTGGTTGTTACATGAGGCCCACTGTCTCCACTTCTTGTCTTGTGTCTTGTCTTCCTCTTTTTTTCCTGTTTCTCTCTCTCCTTTGTCTTCGTCTGACTATCTCATTCAGTCCAGTCGGTGCAGGAGGAGAAAGGGGAGTAATGTTGGCTCAGGTGCTTGATTGTCCGAACACTCACTTACACTGTATTTACATGCAGGCTAGGGAGGAAACAAATGTTCACCGACCACACACACACACACTCACAACAGCATGCACACATAACCAAGATGTATCACTCTAATTGTGTAAACAGCAATATTACTCTCAGACCTTCCACCCCGCCTCCACTCCCCTTTCTCTCATGGCCATGATGCAATTACCAAGGCACTTAATAAGTCATTGAGAGACTTGGAGCGGACACGGCTACAAAGTGAGATTCACTTCATGAGAATGAACTGCTCTTATTTAATGAATTCTGATCACACGCCAATACTTTTAGGAAGCCAAAGCCAAGGCTGTTAGTGCCGGTAATCCAACATCTACCGACTGTGAGGCCATTCACTGAGATATGCACCAAAGGAAGGAGAGACCTGCCCGGACAATCACATAAAAGTGTTTTCCAACATCTGTTGGGCTTTCCTTTGAGAGCCCCATAAAGTTTCACCACAGAGTTTTTGTGGTGATTTTCTGGGTTTCTCTATGTATCCCAATAGGGAGGCAGCAGCTCACTCAGTGAACCGTGTTCAGTTCAAAGCGGAGAGAGGAGTTGGAGGAGTGTTGAGGACGATGATGTATAGCACACTGGACCACCGGGGTCACGGCTTTGGTGCACCCCTTCAGTGTGTCTGTGTATGTGTGTGTGAAAAGACACATCCTCCTCATCACACCTACGCACGCAAATACAGACACAAAACAATAATTAATAGCATTGCGTAGTGAATGAATTAACTTTTGTGACAACCTGGTCATTACTTCAATACTGTTATTATGCTGGTAAAACTAATACATACATGTACGTAATCTAGCAAAGATAATAATTATTAGACAACAAGCAAAGATTAGAGGCCGCAAATTTGACCATAATATTAATGACATCAAGAATGACATCATATTGTCCCACAATAAACACTGAACAAGACCATGGGGGGGCGGGGAGGAGTATTAAAGGGACACTCCAGTCACTTAGTATTGTACTTTCATAAAGTTTGAGGACTCATAAGAGACACAAAAGATTAAAAAGTCAAAATGGCCAAGACGTCCTGACTTTTACTCCCTATCGATCAAGCTCCAGACACATTTCATCCTACATTTCCCATAATGCATCTTCATCTCTCATTAGACCAAACTGCCACCTAAAGGAATCGAAATTCTCCAACTAAAGTGCTGGTCAGATGGTTGAATAGCATCTGAAATCTGCACCTTTCTAATGTCGGAATTAAAGCCGTTTCACACCAAGCTCAGATTTCCGTCACGGAAATTTATAAAAACTCATGAATACTTGCAAACCCCTACGGAACATTCGCGTGGGGGAAAAATATTCGGATGGACCAGCGGATTTCCGCCTGCGTAAATGATCCCTATCATTCTGCATAATAATTAGACATGTGCTTCTGTTTGGTGCACGGAGAGTGAGGATGAATGGGCCTTCAGAAACAATTGGCAGTGCCCCTCTCAACATCTAATAATGTACGACAAACACAGCCACGACTTCCTTAACAACCAAATAAAGGACAATATATGGCTTGAGATCGCCCAGCTGCTGGGATAGGATGAAGATCTTAATGTAGCTGATATGCGTTTGCTCATGTTATATGTTACGGAACGAGGCTAGCCACAACAGCTAATATTTATTTTAGCATCAAATTTGCATCAGGTTTTTGTTGTGTGGAGTGGACACGGGCTCTACTTAGGAGGAAACTCATTGGGCCTCATTGACAAAAATAGAACATGGCAACGTGGATAATTCACACCGGACTCGGTGTGCATAGATGTCATGCGGACTGGTGAGAAACAGCTTTTAGGGCACATCCGACAATTTTTGCAGAATTAGACTGGAAAACCCCATTCAGGTGCACCTTTTTTCAGTGCTTCTTGTGACTAGTAAACTGAACTTCATGTGTCACATTAGTGGAGAGTCCCTTTCGGTAGGCTGCACTTCAACTCGACCAAAACAGAAACTTGGTGTCATGTGAAACTCTGTGTATACTACTGTGGCTTTGTTTTGTTCATCTATTTACACGATACACCAACAGGGACGCATTAAGATTAAAGAGGTTACAGTAATGTAGTGGAAAAAGAAACTGTGACCAAAACTCAGAGCGGAACAACAACATTGAGTGAGAAAAGATCAGATTCAGGATGTGAGGTTCTGTTGTACTAAAATCAAAGCAGGATATAAGACTGAGAGTATATCACAAGATGTTCGTGCACACATGGCGGCAATGAACCAGAAGGGCGAAGGAGGTGCTTTTCCGTGCTGCGCTTCTTGTTTTCTCCAAATGTGTTTCCAAGAATTTGCCAAAATTTGCTTTGCAGAAAGTAAACAACAAAATTTGAGTCAGCCTTGAGGTAAGCCCTCAATGCATCATCACACCCGATTCCCAGGATGCTTTCACGAGACGTGGTACTTTTGTTGTCTCCTCCTCAGTGTGCAGAGTCTTGTGTCTGCATGCTCTCGTGTTTCGTGACCATGCATGTTATTGACTTATTTGCATACTGCTGCAGCAGGACCTACTTTCCCATAAGAGAACAGAGGCAGGTTATGTATCCACATCTGCGAGCGTCCACCATGTGCTCATCACTTGGATGTCACGCGTTGTGTTCATGTTTGTATTACGTTAGCCGGATTAGCGCAGTTTCATGGGCGTGTTTGCATCCATCACTCGGAGAATATGTGTGTGTGTTTAATATATTTGTGCGTCTGTGAATTCCCCCACCCTTTTCTTTCCATCTCTTAAGCGGTTGTTTGTGTGCGTCTGCTCTTAATGAATACAGCCACAGGATAAACAGCCGCACGATAAAACAATTAAGCACATATGTGGGTAGAGAGAGCAAGAGATGGAGAGAGAGAGAGTGCAAAAAATGAGAAAACAAGAGGCAGCAAACTGAGAAGACAAGAGAGTAAAAGGTGTGAGAAAAAGTAGAGAATGTGAGGGAGATGTGTATCACTTCGGTGGCTCGTCTGGGAGACTCGAGGCGCTCCCACGTCCCTCTGCTCTCTCCCTTGGACGACCCTGCTCCCCTCTGTCTGCGTTGGGAGAAAGGAAACGGACGAAGGATTTACTGTTGGGTCCTGACTTGTACACATTCCTGGTGTTGTTTTTCTCCCCTCGGCCCCTCGGCCATACCAAAGGCCTCTAAAACAACAGGCTGTCAGGTTGTGACAGCTGGCTTCAAACAGCTCCTACAGCAGCCCTGCACCCAGGTTCCCAGCCTCACCATGGAGCTGTGTGTGTCTGTGTGTGTGTGTGTGTGTGTGTGTGTTTGTATCTGTGTGTGTGTGTGTGTGTGTGTGTGTGTGTGTGTGTGGGAAGTTAAGTGTTTGTTTGGTCTGTACATGTGGATGTATAGCTGCTTGTGTCGGTGTCTGTGTGTATCTATCACTTTGAGATAAGTAGGACTTCAGTCGCTGAGACTTAACATTTAAACCCCTTTGGTGTGTGTGTATGTCACATCCTACACATACACACACACACACAAACACACACACACCGCTCCTTATTCCCAGCGATGAGCCCAGGTGGCAGATTGGCTTTGAAGCGCTGCGAGCCTTCTTATGATTCCCCTGGCCATCCAGGTGTGTGTGGGCCAGCCCGTCTGTCTCAGCCAGAGAAGGCCCTTTTTGTCTGAGCTTTGTCAACCAGGAGAACACCATTGATCCTCCATGACTCCCCTCCCCCTCCTCCTCCGCCTCCTCCTCCTCCTATTCCTACTCCCCTTCAGAGCGCTACCACACCTCCAAGTTACTCCCCAGCTTCAGATGTGGGAGCTGGGAGAAACCAAAGCTGTCTGGAGGATGGAGGGGTTGTTGAAGTGGGGGGGGGGGGGGGGGTGCAGGAGGTGTGGGCGGGGATAAGGGCTCCTCTAGGTGAGCAGGAGCAGCCCCTCTTAGCACTAATGGGATAATTGTTTGCACTCCACAGGTGCTCACCGTCCAAATGAGGTCACAGCTCAAGTGTGGCTCTTCAAGTAGAGGAAGGTCGGAATTTTTTCGGCACAGATTGGAAACAAACACACGCAGGCAAGCGCACAGCAGCGGACAGATAGTAATGTGCAAATTATTTTAGACGTGGAAAAAAAGATGCATTAACATAATAAGTGTGCAAGTATGACATTGAGTTAATTTATATAAATGTTTATAATTCCACGCTTTAAATGAGACAGTGGGCTATTTGGATGACAGGTTTTTTTTGCAATTGCTAAAACACAATTTCTGAAACTAGGGTCCTCTTGGTCGAAACTCTACACACAAAAACAAAATACAACATATCTTACATCTCTTGCAATAGCAAACACTTAATTCAAACCCAGATAAACGCAGCTAACAATGTGATTTTTGCATCACAATTTTACATAAAAAACACCAAATAAATTGCACTTTCCACATGTCAACTGCACACTGATGTGCTAACTGTAAAACATTATTATCTAGACTCTGGCATTTTCATTTGTAGCATGCTGTAAATATAGACTATGAACACAAATGCAAACAAATTGGTTTATTCTCAATTCTCATATAGTCATAACAGTATCAGACACAGTTACTTTAACTGAAGATGACATGAACATAGTTACTGTATTGTACTCTAAACAAAATACAGTATATTGCAATTACAGTCCTCTAACTCTCTCTCCAAATGTGGCCTCCATTGTTGTGAACACCAAAGAGCAAACCTGAATCCTATTTATAGTGTTCAAGCTCTGATTTCTAGGTCATCTAATTGGTTACAGGTGTTTCCACAGGTGCATTCTGTGTGCAGGTGATTGATAATTGGGTGTGGTGTTTCAATGGCAGTGCAACACACACAGGCTTTTAGTTTTGAATCATGTGTCTGATGTAGATAACCGTGTGTAGTTATTTGCAAAAAGTGTCTTTTAGACTTTCAAACTTAGTGTAAAGCAGAAATGTGCTTATTGTTTAGCATACCTGGTCAATAGATACATGAGTTAGTGGTTTCAATAATTGTGCTAATAGGCCTTCTCTATTTCTTTTTTATTGTAGAGTTTTCACCAGTCACTCTTAAGTTTGGCACATTTTGCACCTGGCACATATCGTCAGCCTCTATTAGCTTTTCTTAATTGGAGTAATGGATTAAGAGAAATCTTTACAGATGTGCCAATTTCTGCTGGAGAAGCTAAATGGGTTCCTGAAGGTGGTTGATGTGAACATGTGCATGACGAAGGAGCTCTGTGGGATGAAAGGAAAGATTGTTAATTGCAGCGGCTTGTCCTTGTATTCAAAATAATTAAATACAAAGTTGGACAACAAATGTGAGGAAAATAAATAAATCTAAATCAGTTGGTTTAATTCCTCAGCAGTAGGTTATTTGTAAAATTCACACATCTGCACAGAGAAACAACAAACTTTTTGCTTTCACACGACTAAGCTTATAGGCCTGCATGTAACTGGTCTCTGGGATAAGGTTTCTTCAGCATGTAAATGTAGTAGGGTATTGCTTAAAATTACTTATCAGTGAGAATTTCAAGGTGTTAAGAAGTTGAAAACAGGAATAACAATGTGTTTGAGATTTTTTAATGCATTTACTCTCACTTACTTGGATATTTAGGAATTTAGATCACACTCTGCCCAAGACTCATAAATGGCAGCAAGGACGGACGCTGGCTAAACTTCAGCCCAGATGAGATGAAATAAACACAGTGTGTCAGTTGACTGCATGCAGTAAGCTGCTCTTCCTTTGATGAGTTGACACAACCTGCTCCTCCATTCAAATCAATGCCAATAAACACACACACATGCACACACTCAAAGGTAAACTCAAAGTCAGATATAAGCCCCTCCACCGGTGTCATTGTTCCGAGCTTTTTGATGGTCTCATGCAGGTATTTTCCTCAAGATATTTCCTGCGTTTGAATCACTCATTGTGTCTGTCCTCCAATGAGTCTTTAGGAAAGCCCCTTGATATCTCTGTTTTTTCTTATCAACTGGTATTTACAGTCACATCTTGTCGGTTTAACCACGATAATTCCCAGAAAAGAGTGTTGTTTTTCTGAACAAGCCGGATGCCCCACTCTGTTTGGGTTTGTTTGGCCCAAAAAACAAAAAAAACATATTAAGGGACCATCTCTTCAGTAAAGAGTAACTCCAACGAAAACTACAGGGTCACAGTGAGGTCCGTGTATATTACGAGTGATAACAGAAATATTATTTTTGGAATGCTGCAGAATTTTTCAAATGTAATTTTTAAATTTTATAAAAATGAAACCTCCATTGCATTGAGGCAGAAATCTTGGACACCTGGACACATAAAACCAAAACAATCTGTGTGGCTAGAAACCACTATAGTGAAAGTGAAAATATGTGTTATTTATTGTTATTTTAACCACTATGTGTAAGGACACACAGCTACGTTAGAGACTGCTCGGCTCTGATTGGTTGTTTTCCTTCGATCACGTTGAAATCTTGTAAATGCCGTTAGGAGCACAAGAGGACACAGAGGAACATTTCATAGATTATCACTTTCGTGCACTACTGTCAGGATATAGTGAGTAAAAATAACTTTTTTTTATCATATTTCCCTTACTCTCTTTTGACTGGAGCTTTCTACAGTTTCACATGGTCTACATCAACACATGGCATTTTCTCAGTTGTTATTGAGCCATTTATTATTCAAAGGTCAAAAATGAACTGTAAAGCTTCTCATCCACGATAACTTTTAAGGAAACATGGACGAGAAGGCCTAAAAGTGCTCAGAGTTGAAAGCTGTGAAACAAGCGAGTAAGTGGGCCTTGATTGTTTTGTCATCTCCTGTTTTCCAAAATCAAGAATGAACTGTTAAGCTCAAAGCAAGACACTTTTATGTCGATGTATTAGAATTCTACATAACCTTTATTATAATCATAACTTTTCCACCTTTATCTTAACAGTTATTGAGCTTAAGGCCATTCTTTTAGTCACTGGAGATGAACCCTCCTGCCACTGAGGCAGTATATATATTCACCTTTTGTGCCTGCAGGTTTGTCTCTCATTGGCCATTAAGCTGTGAGTGATTCCCTGGCTGTTTTGCAGCACTCTGTTTTCACAAAGGAAAGTCGTATATTAACTCGCTCCCCTGTCCATAGGGAGGTCAAGGTCCCAGGTCAGCTACAGTCTTGCTCTTGCTCATCGACACGTCAGCGGGGCATTTAAAGTTCAGACGGGAAAAGTAGTACCCTTAAGTGTTTTCTGCAGTGATTGTACATTAAAATGTGTTTAGATCACTGAAGTGCACTTTGGAAACTACAATGTGGAATTTAAAAACAGTCTCTCGTCTGAACGCTGCTTTAGGCCCGATGCCACAGTGCAGACTGAAGTCACAATGGGAGACATCACAGAGTCACGGCCTGTAAATGTTAGCTTTAGTTTCTTTTACATCAACAGTTTACCCATCTCTAATTGGAACATGGCCCCCCCTCCCTCCTCTTTCTATCTAAACACATAGGCGTGCACGCGCACACGCATCCAGATATACTCACACGGCTGGGCATGCACGTACACATCCAGTGGAATTATGGGAACATCTGGAGGAGCTCATCCAATGCACAGACAAACGTTTCCTGGAGAGCACCAAAAGAACCATCAGAGCGGCTTCAAACAGCCCGCCACTGCTAACACAAACACACACACACACACACACACACACACACACACACACACACACACACCTCTTGGCTGCGGAGGTAAAGGCCAGATCAGATGAGCGGAGGGAACAAAGAGCGTCTCTTTGCACTCGAAGGTATTGCAGCACTTAAGGTTAACTCTCCGAGCACACAAGGGCTGGCTTTCTTCTCCGCCAGTGTCTCATCTACACATCCTCATATACACGCCGCCCTGCCGGGACACAGAGAAAGCCAAGGGAGCTTCTCATGAAACAATTTCAGTATATGTCAGGGTCAGGACGTCTGGCCTCTGACAAGCCCCCACATCAGTGCAGTAGGGAAGAAAGATCAATACACTGCATGAGTATGTATAGTAAACAGTGTTAAAGATGACATGAGACGGAGAAGAAAAAAGAACCTTTCATCCAGACTAAGAAAGCATATTTTCTGACCACCAATAAAAGGGATCTTTTCAAAAGCACTGTCCGTAAGTGGGAGAATTTAAAACTGTCTCTCCGGCGTTGTAACGTCGACAGGACAAACTAGGAACTGTTATAAGAATCTGATCAGAATCAGAATCAGTTTTAATTGCCAAGTATACACATACAAGGAATTTGACTCAAACCACGATCTTTTCCCAAAACCAACAAAGTCGTTTTGTTGCCTAACCCTAATCAAGTTGTTTCCTGTGAAGACGGAAGTTTACTTTGAAAAGACTGTATTCATGTAACGAGCTTAAATTGACACGTGTTGCTGGACATTCGTAGGAAAACGCACGCAAAATGAGGAATAACTTTTCGTGAGATATAATACAAAATGTTGTGTGAGGATACGTTGATCCAACAACGCTTTAACTGCCATTAAATTAGTCAAATCAAGTAAATCAATCACAGATTAGTAGTATTCACTCTTCCTCAGTGCCGTCACTCAAATGACACAGCCGGTTGCTGAAAATATTGTAGACTTTGATTAAAAAAAAACATGATTTTGTCAGTTCAGTGACGTGTGTGAACAGAAAACCACACTAGAAAATAACAAAGTCACTTTTAACAATCGACTCTAAACATAAGTCTCAACCCTGCCTTTCAACCCTTTTTTCCTTTTTCTCCATCTCTCTATTTCTCTGTCTGACCTGACAGAAAAACACAGTTTATCATTATCACCCCCTCTCACCTGAGACCTCACCTCTTGTCTCCCCTCTCGCTCCACTTCCTGACACCCCCTCCCTCCGCCCGCTCGGCCCTTTCACCCTTCCTCTCCCCTGCCACTGCCCATCCCTTCACACGTTCTCTCCTCCCCTCCCTCCCCCTCCTCACCTCCCTACCACCTAGTGAGCACATTTCCTTACTCCCTCCCTGCCAACAAAGGGGGGAAAAAAAGCTTTTACTCATTAGCGGATGACCCTTGCCCCTAGGCCACATTTTAAGAGGCTCTACTTGACTCCTGACATGGCCGTCAGCAATCAAAACATGTGCGTTCGGCGCATATAGACCTGGAGAAGCGGTTCGTATTGATGCTTGGCTCGATGTGTGTGTGACAGCAGTCTGACAGGAGACAGACAGGTTCACTAACTACTGCACAACCTCTGTGGTGGTTCCTCTGTCCCCGGGCCGGACGCTGCGTGGCAATGGTTACCCTACCACGACGGAGATGGATCACTCTCTCTCTCTCTTCCTCTTCATGTGGCCCGTTTGCAGGAGCCCCATTAGCTTTATCACCAGTGTGTGTGTTTACTCATTGGGAAAGGTGAAGGGTTTAGGCCTAGCGTGTCAGAGTCGGTGCGTAATTGTGTTGATGCTTTTCTAATTGCTCGCAGAAGTTGGATGTGGTAAGCTTGTTTAAGATCTGATGTGTTTGTGTTTCTAATTTCACAGACAGGGTGCACATGCGCTGTTTATCTCACTCTTGGCCTCTCTCCCTCTTGAGATAAAAATGTTAAAATCACTTATAACCTTTTTTCATCTTTAGATTTTTTTTTTAAATAACAGAAAAGCAGCAAAAGAGTCAACCTGAAAACGTGAGCTAACCCGAGGCTCTCTCCTGCCCCGGTCAGTCTTTTAATGAGGAAGCTGACAGCATATTCCCTAAGGCAGGGTGCTGCTACTGTAGTAATAGCCCTTCATTGCTGACAGATTCATGCACACTCCTCGTTTGATGTGGCTCTCTCCTTCTGCTCCGACCTCAGCTCGTCTGCTTTTGGAAAGTTTTCTTCCAAGTAAAACAGAGCTTTTCAAAGGACAGCAACCAAGCAATTAAGGTCCTCTTTAACCTGTTTTACTGTGTGGTAATGTGACATACCTCTGGGTGTCTCTGACACTAATATAGACATGTCTGCTCCCAATATGGCAACAGAGGGATGGTATTGTTGCGGTTGAATTTAGCAAAACAAAATATGATTCAGATAATCAATAACAACGTTTCAAACCAGAAACAAAAACCTTAGGGACTGTAGAAAAATGATTAGGGGAGGAGAGGGGTCAGAGAAGTTTGTAATGTATTTTTTTTAAGTATTTTTGCTGAAGAGAAGGTAGTCTGAATATTTTTTCGGGAGAGCAAGGGAGATTTTGTTTTTTAAACTTTTTCTCATCCCAGGTTAAATATTCCCTTTTATTAAATTGAATTAAATTAAATTAATAAATTAATTAAATAAATTTTTTAATTAATTAAAAAAAAGAAGAAATAAATAGATACACCACAAAAATGGCTTTCGTTTTGATATTTGATGCTGTGCTCTTATAAAGGCTCTCTGGGAAAACAGTTCCAGCCATGTGAAGGACAGTCAGACATATTATCTGATCCAATTCATCAACGTGAACTCTTCATATTTGGCCGCTTGGGCAGAGGGCCCCGGCGTCGCCTTTTGCACAGTACATAGTAAGCCAACAACTTGGTTAGGGTTAGAATATTTTTTCGTACATATTTTCATTAAGTGAAATCCAGGCTCAGAGCCACAGAGCTCGTTCTGTGGCTGTAATAACCATGTACATACAGTAGCAGCTCTTTATTAAAATAAATAGAGTTATTGAAATATTCACCATTTTGTTATGTTTTCCATAAATATATTATTTTGAGATTTTATTTTATTTTTTTTACAAAATGGAATATGTGATTAAACCCCCCTCCACAACAAATAACTTGTATACGGTCCCTTAGCTGGTTGGAGTTGGAAGTTGGGAGTCGGGGCTGGATGTCAGGGACGATGTTTGGGCCTGGAGGGACCAAAGCTGGACGGATAAGGAGGAGGTTGTTGGTGGAAGTCTTGTCTGGGGCCTGTCTTCACCAGTCCACCACCTGACCCCTGTATTTGTACAGGGTTTATTTTTCAGCCTCTGCGTCGATGTTTAGCACGAAAGGCTACAATATCCGAGCGCTGAGCAGCAACGGTGACATGTGGCCACCAGACTCCTTCAGAGTTTTTCCTCCTCCTTCCTTACCCTCCGCCC
Source organism: Sebastolobus alascanus (assembly GCA_916701645.2). Lineage (NCBI taxonomy): Eukaryota > Metazoa > Chordata > Actinopteri > Perciformes > Sebastidae > Sebastolobus > Sebastolobus alascanus. The sequence goes on along the minus strand of CAKAOJ020000134.1, from coordinate 916,525 downwards.
CCTCCGCTGCTCCTGCTGTTCCTCTGAAAACATCGTGTCCCATGGCATGAGCAAACATGCTTGGCCATCCTTCCTGTGAACCTGTAGAACGGCAGGACCCCCCCTCTTTGCACGGCCCATAAGACATCCCGACCTCCTCGCAGCGTAACTCAGAACTGGTGAGACAACAAACCTTGAAGTTGGCTTTCTGTGACCTTTTAAAGGTATTTTAATGGCCCTATCTCCCCACTATTGAAATATTTTGTGGGTCAGGGTACTTATATCTCTGTGAGGTGGAGAACAGCTAATCCTGCTTGAATAGGCTACCCTCTAGTGTTTGAAGCCATTATGGTTCACATCAAGTCTCCTTCCACATAAACTAGAATTAATCACAGCTCAATTAGTGCTGTGTTTTCAAACCAAAGTTGCATCTTGAATATTACTGTCAGAACCTGCTGAAGAAAAGCACAAATGATTAAAACAATCTAAATAATTCAGTTTCACAATGGTTATTCCTACAATAAGCTATACATTATCCATACATTAGATTCATTTTATTAGTTCCCTTCAAGTGCAGCAACTTCGTTTTTTTTTCCTAGTTAGGAGGTCACCTTCGCCTCGCTTTCACCCTCCAACTTGCTGTAGAAGTGTTTGCCTGATGATTGCTTTCCAAACATGGCTATTTACTCATATCCAAAATAGACAGCATGCAGAGACTGAGAAGCTCTTTCTGCTCTGCCTCGGACAGTGTCAGTGCAGAGTGGAGTCTGTGGGACGTATAGTCAATAATTTACAAACAGAACATTAAAATCACATGTACATGCATCATATATTTTATTACAGAAAGTTAAGTCTCTCGTCTCTCTTGGGCACTGAAGAAGAGAAGAGCAAAGAAGAAAAAGAAATATTAGTGAGAATAGAAACTGAAAAAATAGGAAATGGGAGAGAAAGATGAGAGAGATACAAAAATAAAAATTTAAAGGTTCTGTTCACACAAATCAAACAAAAAAACTTTTTTCTCAGTTAGGATTTCATTCATTTTTTTGTATTAACAATTGAATTAAATGATGTGCATAATGTGAAAGGTGTCACTCATGTTGACGAACCCACAGGGATCGTCCAGCTCTGCAGTCTCCAACACCTCTACAGAGCTTTTTAGCCTCTTTAAGTTCTTTGTTTTGGTTTTCTGGTCCACAAAATCTGCTCTGATCACGCTTGTTTTCTTGACCCTTTCTTGTTTTTAGCAACGCTAGCAACTTGCTTGTGAAGAAAGTGAAACATCAAGGAGCTAAAAAGTGAGATATACTGTATTTCTCCGGAGTAGGTGGAAACTAAAACAGGGCTGAAAGAACTAAACTAAACTAAACTAATCAACTAAATGATCCAACAATCCAGGAGCGTTTCCTAAATTAGCGCCTCCCTACCAGTGGTTTAGGTTTAGGCAACAAAACTAGATGGTTGAGGTTAAGGAACAGATCTTGGTTGGGGTAAAAATAACTACGTAAGCCACATACAATAAGCCACATACAGTATGTTAGTGACGTAAAGTAGATGACGTTAACTACGTGACGCGAGCAACGTAATGATGTTACATGCTTACGTGACATAACAGACTTAAGTAAAAATAACTCAACATTGACTTTTGGTTTCCCACCGGACACGAACAGGGGTCTCTATGGGGACTTGATTGCTATTTAAACCACTCTTTACGTTACCTGACTTCCTGGTTTGCTCTTGTCATAATTACTACGGCCACTAGAGGTCGCTTCCTAACTAAATGTAAATATGGGTTGTAATAAGCTGCAGTACAAATGACCTATGGGGACAGACTAAAATATATGTTAATTTCTGGGTGAACTGACCCTGTAAAGATCTTCTCATTTGTTAATAGAGGCATATGATGCAGCTTCAGTGTCCACCTCTGTATGGATATGTTTGTGTCCCTGTTGCCACAATTATTTCTTTTCAATGGCAAAAGAGCTCCCTGCATGTAATACTTGCACTGTGTTCAAATGTGTTTCAACAGCATTCAATACAAATGAATAAACATTGCTAAGATATACAGTATGTAATGTGAGAAAAAGTCACAGAGAGAAGTTTGCATGCTCTCTGTGTTGTGTTTGCTTTGGTCAGTCTCCCATGGATGCTGGACGGGTTGTGTCACACCGTCGAGCCTCAGCTCTCAAACCAGGTGATGACAGCATTATTGTAGTTAGGTCCCCGAAGGGTTACGGTCAGTGTGTTAAAAATGTTATATAGGCCCTGACGGTGGAGAAGCGAGAAACAGCTCTTTTCACCTGCTCTGGAAGCAGCAGACTCCCATGGTTGTGTGAGGTCTTGTGTCGAGCTCTTCATTTGTCTCCGTCACCGCTGATAGCGGAATACGGTAAATATTTGAGAGAGTTATTGCCGGGATCGGATTAATTACGTGCAGTCTTGAGTTTCTGCAATGCGTCCTTTGTTCCTGGAGAAGTCACACAACATTAACAAGCTGTCAAGCTGTGAGCTGACATGGTTTGTCTCAGCGACGTGTTGGTTTGCCTTAACATTCGCCGTGTGTGTGTGAATCAGAGTGTGTCTCTGTGTAAGCACACAACAAGACACTTATAATCTGTGAATTTTCATGTCCAGGAAGTTGAGTAGAGAATAAGAGAAGGAGACAGTGACAGTGAAACAGCATGAGAGTAAGAGAGGGGGGGAGTAATGGAGCTTGACTAAACCAAGCGCTTGTACATAAATTGACATGTGCAATTAGGGAGATGTACACAGTCCCCCTGGTCTGTTTAAGATCTGGAATAGTTTCCTAACAGCTTCAAGATGCCCTGTTTTGGCTTCGGTTCCAAATCTAAATCGGGTTTGACCTTGTTGAATAATGGTGCTGGTGAAGTTCCCTCTGTTCTCTTTGGCTATATTCCAACTCCACGCCATACATGACGGCAAAACACAGAACAAGGTTTGGCTTCGCTGGAATTTGATGAATGGTGGAAGAAATTCTGACCTGAACTTGAATTCCTCACATTGGATTTCGCAAGGTGGCCATAAACACTTTTGGTTTCCTGTTTATACGGTGTGTAAAGATGGAGGGGGCATTAAAACTGGAGGAGCTGAGGCTTTAGCTAGCATACTTGGCCCAGAACCTCTCAGAATGAAATGCTTTGGGCAGCTTTCTTTTTTTGTCTCTTTCTTTCTACTTTTGTTTCTGCCTCTTCTTTCAAGTACTTGCACACACATTTTAGTAACTACCCAACATTTATCAGCGACTATTAGCACGAGTGGCAGACTTGAACTCCAGAGTGGCATCTCACGGGTTAAAGACAGCTGCCAACATCTGTAGCTGTGGTTAGCTTTTAATTGTGAGGCCCAGCAAGTGAGCGAGCAGCATGGTGGAGAGGGGGCTGGCAGGAACCGCATATTTCAGCCGAGTGTTCACAGAGCAGCTTTCCGGCCCCGGCCATGTGGACTCAATGATGGCGTCCAGGGGTGTGCTGCGCTCCTATGAAATATTAAATCTGCTCGGCCCCCGAGTGTGGACAGACCACCTGCAAGCAAGCGTGGCGTGCGGCGAGCCCGGAGATCAGATGTCCCTCAGCAACGCACATGCACAAACACACACATGTATGCATGAGAAGAAAATATATAATGTCCCCACACAGGATAAACCTGTAGGCCTGCACATGCTTACACTAATGGACATAAACACATACAACAAAAAAACTTCTGAGAACATGGAAACACTCAAGCTGATGTGGGAGGAGAGACCCCTGCAAAAACATATTTCCTGCATGTGATAAAGAGAATGATTTTTGGTGAATTTTATGCATGATGCTTCTCTGATATATAGGTTTAAAGCCATGATAAAATGGAAAGGTTAAATTACATGTATTTAGCTCCAATGAACGATGAATACAATCAGCAAAAGCAGTGAACAATGATGAAGAAGAAGAAAACAGAAAACAGAAAAAGAGAGAAAAAACTTGGAACTTTCAGAGTCCAAAAAGAAACTTAAGCCTACTTCGAAAAGCAGCCAAGAGGACAACGGGTGCTTGTCGACCGCCGTCCCCTTCAGGGCCTCGTTCATTTACACGTCGTGCAGTCGGTCCTCGGCCTCCCCTCTGCTCCCCCGAGGCACCTCTGCCTGCCCAGATGTGCAGCTGTTTATGTGGAGCAGAGCTAAAAGCAGCTGGCCTGGCCTCCACAGCCTCAAAATGAACAGAGGGGGTCGCCATTCTCCAAAAAACACACAGCTCTTGAGGAAGGAACTGACTGGCTCAGATAATCCCAGTTCACTTACAACAGGTTCAGGAACAGTTTATTTTGTTAATCCTTCACTGTTCAACCATTTAAAAGCAGCCAATGCAAAATGACACTGCCTGTAATCATGATTATAATGCGAAAATTTATGTTTTTAGGGACCTGTGTACTCTTTGGATCACTTTTTAATAAATGTTTTCCACTTTATGATTTGAAAAATACTGGAAATATTCTAATCATTACTGTGCAGCTGATCATCAGGACTAACAGAATAAACAGGCCAAGAAAAATGGACCAATATCTTACATTTAGTATCATTTTTATGGACTAATCATTAAGCATAAAGATTGATGCATTATATTGAAATACAAATTACATTACATTATAGCATATTCCTTATTGTTTTAATATGATAATTGAATCCTCTAAATGACTTAATTCCTAGAATATTCCTAATTATCCCTAAAGTATAATATAATAATAATAATGATAATAATAATAATAATAATAATAATAATAATAATAATAATAATAACAATAATAATAATAATAAAAACTAAAGCATTTCTTGAACATGCTTACTGTAAATACTTTGATAAACCAGATACTTTGACTTTGGCATTAGTTTTTGATTATCTTTTTATTCTCCACTAAAATATAGACCTATCAACAAAATAATCAAATCATTAAGACTGCAATAATAAGTCCAATGAGATTCATAAACTGAGAAAAGTTTTTTAGTTTTTTAATGTAGCAACAATCTGAAAACTTTTCATATCATAACTTTAAGCAGCCTCCTCCAATGGTATTAGATAACACAGTTTGCTTGCCAACCTGTCCTCACATTGTTATTGAGAATACTGTAAAACATTTTAGTTTAAATTAGTTCATGCCATGCACAATAATTGACTAGTAAATGTCAATCTAACCTTCATAACAGCAGCCTCATGTGCCTCATGCTGTACCTTTTGGCCATTTCATAGACACTAGTGACATCCTGTGGTCACTTTGTGTCAATTGATCTTTCAAAAATAAATGTTTTGTTGTTATATCTCCATTTGTTGTTAGGGGGTGCCAAACTCTGACACAGCTGCTCATGAGGGATCCCGATGAGACATTGCGAGGTCACAGTAGAAATGTTTGAAAAATAAATAGGTTTACAGGTATCATTTTTTATGTTTATAAGCAGCAGTGACACATCATACTCATGTCATCTCCAGTTTATCCATGGTTCTGACTTCTGAACACCACCGACAAGGAAACATCTTGTCAAGTCAACATCAGCAACAACAATAAAAGAAGCCCATTCTTTTACACACAGTGTAGTTAAGGTTAGGCATTGACCTCGAATGGTTAAGGTTAAGTATTGACCTTGAATATTTAAGGTTAGGCATTGACCTTGAATGGTTAAAATTAGGCATTGACCTTGAAAAGTTAAGGGTTAGGGTTAGTGTTAGGGTTTACTGTATGTCAAAAGCTCTTTAAAATGTAATCAAATTGAATGGCCAAGAGAAGTAGAACTTGAATGTGTTCTACTTCTCTACAGCAAAGTCAGATTTCTATGGCTAATTAAAAGTTCTTTTCAATCATTGTGATTCTAACAAGGAAATAATTGTTGTGGGCGATTTTAATATTAATTGGAAGGAAAAGAAGGAAAGAAAAAATCATAAACAGATCACACATCAATCTTACACAACTAATAGAGCAGCCTACGAGAACAACCCATCATTCAAAAACAAGAACAGATTTATTATAGTCCCAAAGAGTCATCAGCCAATCCTTGAGGCAGCTCTGAACGAGCTTGATTGGGGTAAAGTCCTCTTAAGTGGGAACATAGAGAGCGGCTGTGATTCATTTTTGGCAATAATTAATGAAGTGATGGCGTCCTTCACTAGAAGGGGGAAGTCAAAATACAAGAAAGGGGAACACTCTGCCCCGGATGAATGATGAATGTACAAAACTGATTAGAACTGTGTAAAAAAACCTTTGAAGTCTGGTCTGAATACAGACCGACAAAAATTCCCCTCAATGAGAAACAAGGTAGTGCAGACTATACCAAAGGCCAAAGCAATTTTTTTATGAACATTATTGAAGGTGCAAAAGGGAATGGAACAAAATATATATTTTATACCCAAAATTTAGCCTCACATATTTGGCAATATTTGTGGATAGTGTTGGATCTCCACTTCTGTGGGTGTGACCAATATTTGAACAAAACATATTTGCAATGACTGGTGCAATAGTTGTTTTTTAAGGGGTTAAAGAAAACTCTTTGTGCAGCATTTTTTAAAATAAGAGTCACAAAGTGCTTGTTTCCTTGCTGTTTGCCTCCCTGCCGGGCATGTGTGCCATCTGCCGACACCCAAGAGAGTTTAATAAAGGGCATTTTACAAACTGCCAGATTCGCTGAAGCTGTGAGCTGCGCCATAATGTTATGTCACCACAAAGATAATGAGGGAGTATTTAATGATTTACTCTTGATAAAATGCCTTCTTCCAAAATGGTATGTTTATTATTATGCAGGGGCCCCTAATGAGAATGTGACATGTGTATAGTCAAGGGCGCTTGGTTTCGTTTCAACATATTAAGCGACGGGTCTGCCAGGAAGTTTTGCACTTCATTTCCTGCATTCTGGTGAATTTTTATGCACCAATTTCTGCCTTTTCTGCATCAAGTTATGGTGGAAATGTCTTTATTCAATTTATGTTAATTCAATTCAATGAATCCACAAGAGTCTCAGCTTTCCAGTCATACCCATTTCATGCAATTCCAAGACTGTTTAGGGACCCCAGTATGCAGAAATATTCAAAAAACATTTTAGTATAGGCGAAAATAACACATTTATACTGCATGCAAAAAAACTGTATGTGATTATCATAAAGTGGGCATGTCTGTAGAGTGGAGACTCGTGGGTACCCGTAGAACCCATTTTCATTCACATATCTTGAGGTCAGAGGTCAAGGGTGAATATGGCCAAGCCAGTTTTCCCTTGCCAGAATTTAGCATAACTTTGGAGAATTATTTAGCCTCCTTCCCGACAAGGAAGAGAGTCTAAATTTGTTATTATGAATGACAAATAAGGCCTCAACCTTGGTCGGTCACAAGGTGGCAGTAAAGGCCTATAGGCTTTTGCCCCTTTCTACCCCTAAAACTGCAGAGCCTCACTGTGCACCTGCTTTCTCTGAGCCAAATGTACGTACAGTACACTGCGTGCAGGGAAAAAGACAACTGGGCATTTTATAAGGTGTGAAGGTCAACTATGTCCTAAAGGTCCTGCCATAACATAAACACGGTCCGGTCCTGGAAAATCAGGCTTATTATACTTTGAGGACATCATTCTGAAATTTATGAAACAGTCTGGTTGCATATGCATGCTTTGTTTTATATGGTAGCATATATTAACAGTGCAGGAGGACCATTCATTGCTGCTGCAGACATTGACTTGCCCTTGGAATATATTTGTGAATGAACCCATGCAGGCTCCTCATTTGGATAAATGTCACGGATTACCTAACAGACGAATCAGTGTGTTTTTTTTGTCATTCAAAAAGAGGAGGTAAGACTGTCATTTTGTTGCCTAGGAGACTACAAATCAATAGCATCATGCAGTATCTTCTTGTCCATTCCCAATGAGAGGGTTCAGTCGCTGCTGTCGTCATCAGAGTCACCTGCGCTCTGATTGGCTCCTGCTGATAACGCGCTGCCATTGAGGTTTTCTGGCCCGTGCAGAGAGGAGGTGTGTCTCCGTCTCAACAAGCACACGCCTCTCGCATAAATACCCAACACAGCTGAGGTGATGATCAGACGCACCAAATTACAGAGCTGCGTTTTTCCTGCTCAGACTTTCAGCTACTTTTTGTTCACGTGAGCGCGCTGTGGAGAGCAAAAACAGAGAGAAAGACAGGAAAAAAAGTAGAGAAACTAGATTCCCTAATCAGCAGAACTGACAGCAGGTGTGAATTCATGTCTGTATTTTCCCCGCAGATATACTGGTGAGTACATCTTTTCCACTTCCACATGTGAGCTTTGTGTTTGATAGAAATGATAGTATCAAACAATGTGTTTGCTTTGCACCTGGCAGGTAAGAACAATGAAGTACTGTTGTGGTTTGTTTTGCCTGGTGATTTCCCTCTGAATCAGCCACCTTTTGTTACACCCACTCTTGTTTCCTTTTGTGATTTTTCTGTGGGGTGTTGCCCCTGAATTTGGAAATGTCATGACACACTGAATGGGAACAAAAGATTCTAGGTCTCACTTCTTTTTTTCTTTTTTTTTTTCTTTTTTTTTTTTGTAAGCAAATGGCAGATTCCAGCTTGAAAAATGTTGCTGCATGTGCCAATTCAGAAAGGTCACTGTGGTCACACAGTCTTCTGTCAGCTGTTCTATTTCAGGGATGAAATGCACCTTTTTTCTTTTAACCTCGAAGCATGCAGGTTTACTTGTCGTTCTTTGCTATTTAATACTGCAGGTGCAGTGCAATTGGAGAAGCACTCTGCTCCTATCAGTTACTTCTATCTTATTATCAGTGACATATTTTCACATTTCCTTCTGGCAATCGGTACCCTAACTGGTTGATTTACTTCGTCTTGGCACAGGAATAGGGAGTGCATCTTGTGCCTTTCTGTTCTCTTATCTGTCAAATGTTTTTCCTGTTTGTAGAGAGGAAATGCAAGACGAAACATTGTTTTGCGAGCACTGAAACCTCAGCAGGCTTTCTGGCTGTCTCTACCAGGAAGTTCAGACTCGACCTCTTTACTGTAACCACACTTTGCTCTCTCGCCTGTGCTTAGTTACAGTATTCTTCTCTGTTCTGTGATTGTTGCTTTTAAAATAAGAAATATGCGAACAGGCTTTTATTTAAAAAGGTATGACGAGAAATGTTTGAGTTTTATTTGATTTGGATCTACGTGCTGCAAGTTCCACTGTGCACTGTGGCTTTCTATCTGTGAGAACAGGAAGACATTTCTCTCACCACAATATCTGGATCTCACCTAACATGTATACACAACAGCATATGTAGAAAACTTGCTGCTAGACATATAAGGTCAATAAGTTTTTTTCCCTCCCACACCCCATCACTTAGAGGCACCGGAGTGGTAACTGATCCATGATGTGTTTCCAGTGGCATACTCAACCCAAAGGAATCTGGATACAACCCATTCATTCCAGCACACTCCTCCTGGGGGTCTTTACTCGGTCCCCGCACCACCCACATACCTGTGGAAAGCTCAGCGCTGGCTGGCATGGAAAAGTCAGCAGCTCTGCTCTGTCGCCACACAGGCTGAGATTTATGATAGTAGTAGTAGGAGCTGTGGGGTGGCAGAGGGGGAAACAATGTTGATAACGCAAGATGCATAGTCCCCTCTTGTGCTTTTGAGATAGTTGCAGAGACCACTTGGACTCCCTGTCAGTGCCACTAGACAGGAGCTAGCATGGCCTTGGCCTTTTATATAGTCTTGAGACAGGTGGATGAACCTGGTGTCATGGTTAGGTAATAATGGCTGTCAGTCTTTAACAGACTGATTTTGACCGTCACAGATGAAGGTGTAAAGCCAGTGTGGCAGATGGCCTTACTGTCTGTAACAACTAGCTCTGTTAAAATGTGACTGCTGCCTACTAATGTATGACTGGCTATAGCATGAAGTGAGCGCTACTGGGAGTTATGGTCACTTATATAATGAGGTTGGGTAGATGTTTTACAAAGCAGAATGTGGTTGCTTAACACGGCATGTATGCTCCTCTACTGGTGGTCACTGGGTCGGTGCATTTGTCTGCCACTCCAGTGGTTGGGTTAAACATCAGAAAATATCACATTGTGTTCCCATGTAGGGTGATTTGTTTTTTAAAAAAGGGCACTGGCAAGGATATCACTGATTTAACTTTGGTTATCTTTCGTGCAACTGTATAGCTTTTAAAATATTGCATAAGTCAACTCTAGTAGGGCTGCAACAAACAACTCATTCATGGTCTAAGATGACATTTCCAAAAGGCTTGTTTTGTTTGATCAACATTTCAAAAACCAAAGATATTAACTTAGGACTGGGCAATATGACGATATATATCATCAAAACGATATAAAAATGTGTATAGATATTAGATATTGTTTATATCACGATAAAGGGTAGGCTTATATTTATTTATTATTTCTCTATAATTTCACTTAAAAAAAACTGTTCATTTTGCATGTGCAAGTTCTTAAAATGAGAAAATACTCAGCACTTTTCATTTGTCACATATTTAATTCACACAGGAGAATACAAAAATAGGCTTTATGTGGTTATTTCATATAGACTATTTATTTATTTATTTATCGCATTATCAGAAAACATGCTATACTGGTCCTACATTTGCTATCAAAGACTGAAAACCACTAAAAATTCACATTTAAGCAGCTGGAATTAAAAAAATATATATATTTGACCGGTAAATAGATTTTTTTTTTTTTTAAATCATTGCTGATACATTTTCTGCTGATCACCTAATAGGCAAACCGTTTCTACCCTAATCTAATCTAGTAATCCTTCCGATAATGTTTTTGGATACACCGTATATGTCCTGACTGTGTGTCTTAACGAGCCGTCCGTCTGTGCTGTGGCTGGATGTGGCATTAGGTGTGCATTATCTTGACTGGGTCAGGAGGTAAAGAGGTTTACTGTCATCTACCACGGCCATTTGTCTTAAAATGTGTGCTCTTATAGGCGTAGACTAGCTGTGGTCCATGCTGATCTTAAGTCATACATGTACAGGTTGAACGTCTCCTCTAGGAATCAAGTATTCCACTCTGTGAGAGGGACACGCTGTTCAGTAAGAAGCAGTAATGGATGTGACTGTAGTCCGAGTATGTTTGTTTCCTCCCAGGTTGTTACTTGTGCACCCCCACTTCCTCCTCATTGTGCCCCCTTTATGTTTTATTAGGCCGATGTTCTGTTATTCTTAGCCGAGCAGGATGTTTATACGATCCCCGAACAGAAATATGACTGGCAAGGCCTGAGTGTTTATCTTTCTTTCCCTTCCCTCCCTCTCTTCCCCTCTCCTCCTCCTCCTCCTCCTCCTCCTCCTCCTCCTGCTCCTGCTCAGGTCTTCACTGTCACCGTTCAGCCCTCTGTCCCCACCTCCGGCTGCTTTTTGCATGCCTGCCTCACCCTCTCTGCATCCCACTCAGAGATGAAATAAGCTCAATAAGAGCAGCCCCAGCTGACATTATTTTTTTCCATGTTAAACCTTGCATATCCTTCAAGCCTCCTTTCTTTTTATTTTTGGATATCCATGTATTGTTTCTGCCCAAGCATGCCGTGTAGTCTAACTGGTTACTTTTACGGTGATTCAGCCAGAAGCTTTTTAATTTTCTCATTTTCAGAGCCGCCCTACACCCTGCTGTGTGTCAGTGTTTCCTCATGAAAGAGATGAGGGGTGTGTGTGTGTGTGTGTGTGTGTGTGTGTGTGTGTGTGTGTGTGTGTGTGTGTGTGTGTGTGTGTGTGTGTGTGTGTGTGTGTGTGTGTGTGTGTGTGTGTGTGTGTGTGTGTGTGTGTGTGTGTGTGTGTGTGTGTGTGTGTGTGTGTGTGTGTGTGTGTGTGTGTGTGTGTGTGTGTGTAAATGTAGGGATGGAAAAACTGATTGATAAATGCCATTGCTTCAGGGGTTAATTATCTCCTGGCTTTGAGTGACTCATGTCACGCGATTCTCTCCTCCTCAGGATGAATTTGTGTTAAATGGGCTTCTTTACTGAGTCTACATGGAGACTGCAGTGTGTGTTTCAGGACAGAACGTTGGCAACGTTATCGACTGCGTTTCAAAAAGTTGTAGACGCACAATGTGGAAGCCTAGAAATCCTGCAGGCTTTATCAGAAATCTATGAATCTCCGCAGATTAGGGGCATTTTGTTCTTGTTGTTGAATTTTAAAGTGAGACTAACTTTTTGCTGAATGTCTAAATGCTAAAATGTAGTGCAACACAAGTGGAGAAGAGTCTTGAAGTCCGCAAACTGTCAATTACAAAGCAATGTCTATCTAAAGTTTGCTTACATTAGTTGCCATAAACTACTAGATTTGATTTCTTATGAATTAAACTTTTAATTTCCAAGAAGAAGGGTGTGATTTCTTCTTTCAAAGGTTGCATAGTCTCGCTTTACAACAAAGTTAAAGCCTAAATCATGACGGTTTTCTTTGTCCGGCACAGTATGTCGGATTATAAACTGAATTTCCAGTGTGACAGGTTTATTGTTAACATTTTTTTTCTGGCAAACTTTTTAATTTAAGGTAATTCAGGTGCCAGTAAACATGGATATTTATAGATGTATTCGTGAAGAGTATTTTCAGTATAATGAGTCTTGTATGAGTCATAAATGCAGACAAAAATACAAAAACTGTGCTTCACTTTCCACAGACTGTTTCAGGTTGTAACTGCAGATGTTTATTTTTTAAAGGGAATTTAAATGTTTGTGTGACATTGAAATGATTCAATATTTTTCTACTGTTATCTAATAGACTTTGAAGCAAAGAGTGTTTTGATAGATGATTAAGACTGAGGCGAATGGTAAAATTAATTCTGTGGAACACATGTTTACATAATCGCTCTTATTTTAAAACCACGTTTTAATCACTACCACGGTATAATTCTTCACCATTCTGCTGCATCCAAAAATAAACATTTTTATTTAAGATTCAAAAGTAGGTCGAACGAAGCCCACACATCTCTTCCCCCCCCCCCCCCAAAAAAAACCTGAGTCCATAGAAGCAGATAATGTGAGGATATGTTCTGTTTTCCTTGTTCTATATAGCCGGTGACCACACAAACCACAAGCCTTTGGCCACTGACCACAAGGCACCGGGCTTTAAATAGAGAGCGTGAGAAGGCCGCCCAGCATCTCGTCTCAAGGCAGTCAGTCCTGGGACCTGCTTAAAGTCTTCTTTTTTTTTTTTTTAAAGCTTTACTACGACAATGCTGAATGCACTGGACGCGGATAAACAAGCTCTTGTTACTTTAATCTAAAATGGAAAGTTTGGCCACGCTTTGATGGAACTGAGTGCATCAAGTTCCACCCCAGTCAAATACCACAGCACGCCCCCAGCACGCTCTCACAATGACTGTGTTCTCTGGTTGCTGGTGCAAAGAGCACATCATCCTGCATTTAGAAACGGCCACCTTATGCAAGCCACATCGTGAGCCGTGCAGCTTTGCAGTGCATTAGCACAGCGCAGCAGAGCACCAACTGGATGCTCGGTGTGTTGTGGTCAAGATGTGCGGCGTATAAACAAAATGTGTGCAGCTACAACAGTCATGACTTTCAGACTTTGACTCTGTGTATGCATGTGAACAGTATGATAGATGTGTTTGTTTTGTTATTGATAGTTTTTAATTATGACTTTTAGCATCTCTTTGTCCTTTAGCGTAAACAACCTGACTGTCCCCTAGTGTATTTTAGTACTTTAAGCTTTAATTGTAAAATGTTTGAGCATTCATTTGTGAATCAGCATTATGTTTTGTTTTTTGTTTTTTTTATTGCTAAAAGGTTGTGTGTACTCTACATTTTCACTCTCTATATAGACCATGAGCACCAGTATCTAATCCCACTACTTCTTGTCTTCTTCCAACCCTGCAGCCCAGTGTTTGTGCCCGGCCGAGATATGACAGAGGTGATGATCAGCAGCACCCCCATGGAGGACATGAGGCTCAGCCCCAGCAAGGACAGACTCTCCTTCCAGGTAGGACACACACACATTCTCACACACACATATGACAATGAACAATTCCCTACCCATACGTTTTTATGTGGCATGGTCATTTTATACCCGTCCTCATCCATTCATTATCATGAATTGGATTGACGTCGGCATGAACGGGAGGGAGCAGCCACTGCATGTTGTGATTTGGGAACAACAGCTGCATTTGGTATATTGGATGGTGGAGATGTCAGTATAATGAACAGTATATGAATGCAAAAGAGAGGACTTTTCTTTTGTTTAATCTACAAGACCCCTAGCCAAGCCAAATTGCTTTTGCTCGATCAATCGATTAGTTATTTGGTCTATAAAATGTCAGAAAATGGTGAAAAATCTGTTTTTCCCAAAGCCCAAGATGACGTCCTCAAATGTCTCGTTTTGTCCACAACTCAAAGATATTCAGTTTACTGTCATAGAGGAGTAAAGAAACCAGAAAATATTCACATTTAAGAAGGTGGAATCAGAGAATCTTGACTGTTTTTCTTAAAAAATTGCTCAAACCGGTTGAATCGATTATCAAAATAGTTGGCGATTAATTTAATAGTTGACAATTGATCGATTTTTGTTGCAGCTCTACTGAAGAGTAATAGCATACATATGATTTACAGATCTGACTGATACTGTAAGTGTGAGTAGTTTAGTGGGAACACGTAACTTGCAATTTTAAAAACTAGATAATACATTACAATGCTACGAAAACATTACAGTAAAAAATGTCCATTTCTTATTTTTCCTTCTCTAATATGTTGGAGACATCGGAGGTTACGATTGGTCACAACTTTAAACATACAAAGGAAACGTATGTCTGGGGAAACGGTGTGTAATTTACTGCAGCCTGTCGCTAAAATAAACCGTGCAGATTGAGCGAGATGAGAGTAGCAGCCATCAGGTGGTCTTGACAAGGTGTTGCCAGCGGCTTTGTTTTACTGTCAGCTCAACAGGGCCGTCCTGGAAACAAAACTACTTAAACACACAGCTGCTTGCTTATTTTAGTGTCACGTTTGTACCTAGGGTGAAAAAGAGAGAATTAACGGTCCTAATATTGACACGTAAACCATTTTTTCTGTGTAATGATGAAATAATTAAGTCGAGACCATTTATGATTTTGGACAGGAAGTTGGTTCGTGAAGCTGCATCTTGACTGGTTTACCACTCGTGTTGTAAGGTCAAGGGTACCAAAATATTCTTGAGGAAGTTCCACCTGCTGAGGCTTTTACCGCTCGCAAGTATGGGTGTAACGATACATCAGCCTGGATTGATATATCGATTCAACGATCCAATACCATCCATGCAAAGTGAAAACATCGATACATATCATCTTTAAGATGCGCCTTTATTTTGAAATTCCCATGGCACATCTGTGGCACCTTTTCTGTCCATGACGACCTCCTTCCTACAGAGCCCAGTAATAAAATTGTCAAATAGGATTTTAGTTGCTTTTTGTGAATTTATATAAACATAACTGATTGTGTTAAATATATATGTAATATGATGTGTGTCATATCGATCGCAGGCCCCAGAATTGAATTGAAATCATATCGTGGCAGACTTTGTGATATCAGCAAATATTGTATCGTTGTCCAAAGAATCAATATAATATCTTATCGTGATGAAACTGGTAATTTACACCCCTACTCACAGGGCTAAAAGGCCATTTCCTGTTTAAAGATGAGTAAATCATTTTATACAGAGTTGATGTAATTTATTCGCATTCATAAACCTAATACAGTAGCTTAATGCCAGGCTGTGTGTAGACGTAGACTCTGAGAGGATGTAGACTGACCTAGAGGAAAAGGCTGGCTTCCTCTCCCCACAGTTCACACCCCAGCTGTGAGTCTGTCTGAGAGGATGAGAGCAGCGGAAGAAGGGGGGAAACGGGAGAAAAGGAGGCTGCCACTTCTTCTCCACTCTTTCCGTCCCCATTCTGTATTTCCTCACCTCGGCCATATGCCCAAGGTCCCCGCCACTCCTTAGAGGAGCTCTGTATGAAGCAGCCACTCACTTCCTCCATCATGGTGGCCGGCCGGGGGCTTCTTTGACACAAATTGTGTGACCATTAAATTCCAGCTGCACCTATAAAAGGTACTGAAATGAATGTGACTTACTAGTGGAGAAGCAAATGGTTACTGATTCACCGAATTATCATCTCAAAAGGCATGACATTCATGATTCAAGCGTGTGTATATAGTGTGCACCCACCGCACACCCCAGAACATCCTAAAATAGCTCGTATTGTGCCTGGCTGATGTGTCGTCTCTTCCTGCCACTGGAAGTGAAACAAGTTATGACATGTTAGCCAGGGGTCCAAAGGCAAGGTCATTTACTGCCTAACTCCCCTCGGTGCTGACGCACAGCGACGATTGGTGATGCAGGCCAGGAAATGCAGATGTACGCAGGCATTAGACGTGAACAGACATGCACACACGCTCATATAATCACACCTCTTGGCGCGGTTCTACACGCAGCTGTTTTTCAGAGAATGTAAAAGCTGCAGAAATACACATGCAAGCTTTCATAACTTGACAAATTCTCACATTCACGAGGTGTATTTATAGCTTTTTGTCTTTTTTCCTCCCTTCTCATCTGTCTCCTATGGAATTCATGGAGACTTGGACACAGCTGGATCCCCTCTATCTCTTCTCGTCTCTCTCCTGCCTCATCTAATGCTTTCTTTCCACTCGGCTCTCTGCCCAGACAGCGACATCGCCCCCCCTCCTTCAATGTCTTGAAGTGAAATATGCAGGTCTAAAAATATTCATCCACTTTATCCAAACAACAGCAAAAAAACTGCTGTTCTTGGACCAGGAGTGGCAGGCTTTTTTCCCCTGGGCCATTTCTCTGGTTCCTGAGAACAGAGAGGCTGAGGTTGATGTCCAATCTTGCCAGGACAGGGAATGCATGTAATCTCTCTTGTCAGAATGTCTCTCATGCCCTTCAGTTTAGATCCAAACATTTGAGTGTGGCACGCTGCATTTATAAGCAGACGTATCGGTCTGGATTTGCAGATAACACGGCTGATGTCATGTTCTTTCCTAAACCTTTTTTTCTAACTCTATCTCCACAGGAATATAAAGTATTCAGCACTAAATGCTGACTGTTATAGGGGATGGATGTTTTATTTAAACACAAATCATGTCCCAGTAAACCTTTCAACCTTTTTTTTTTTTTTTTTTTTACTGTTGATTTGAAATGCCCTGATTATGCTCTTGTATAATCTTCTGAGTAGTGTGGTACTGGATGAGTTCGTAAGCAGCTACGAGCTGCTTGGCACAACGCCTTCCAAAGCATTTAGATTAAACATGATGCAGCGTTTAACGTAAGTCTCGCTAGACATGCCTCATTTACCCATACACAGCGACACTGATGTAACAATTTCTTGTGCAATTTGTTTTTTGGGCGAGCATTTATTTGGAAAGCTAGCTTAGAGGAATGTGGGCTGGGCGAGAGCAGGTATGCCACTGGGATTTGAAGCAACCACTTCCCATCACAGATGTTTAGTCTTCACATCACTTCCTTCACAGTTGTTTAGCCTTGTGGCGGTGCCTGCAACACTTCTACGAGGCTCAATAAGTTCTGGTAGCCTACCGCACACTTAGCACTGATCAGAAATATGCTCACAAATCATTTCTTGCCTTTACACAGCTGACTAGCTCGAAACGGCCTGCTCTGCTGTTCAGAAAACAAATTGTATTAATTTTAAGTAGGGCTGTCAATCGATTAAAATGTTTAATCGCATGATTGTCCATGATTAATCACGATTAATCGCACTTTTTTTCTGTTCAAAATGTACCGTAAAGGGAGATTGTCAATAGTAATATAGCATGGTTGGTACCAATGGATTCCAATGGTTTTCTAGTTTCGTATATCTTCACTCTAGCTTTAAAACTGAGCCCGCTACAACAATGGCGTTAGCTTTGACAGTCCTAATTTTAAGATTAATAACCAGTGTTTCACCCTTGTCTTTCCTCTTCAGATATTCCCCGACCCCTCAGACTTTGACCGCTGCTGTAAGCTCAAAGATCGCCTGCCGTCTATCGTGGTTGAGCCGACAGAGGGAGAAGTGGAGAGCGGGGAGCTTCGCTGGCCTCCAGAGGAGTTTCTGGTCAGTGAAGAGGAGGAAGAAGAAGAGGAGGAGGAGGAGGAGGAGGAAGAGGAGCAGAATAATGTCAACATCCAAAACGGACAGCCCACACAGAATTCTCAGCACTAGAGGCTGTGTTGCAGCACCCCAAACTCCCTTGTTTCCTCTTTTTCTTTCTGATAGACTCTCCCGTTCACCCACTGCACCTCAGCACTCTGGCAGACGCACATTCAGTGTCTCGCGATGCCGTCTCGTTGCCCTTGACACCAAAGCATCAATCCCAAAAGAGAAGCAATACACAACAGGCAATACACAATAATTTATCCCCCTGGACTGTAAAACCCGCCAAATCCCACTTGAAAAGAACAAACACGCACACCTATAACCTCCACTCGTTTCCTACCATGCCTACCGCCGTGTGTGTCTCGGCCCAGGACGGACGTCCCCGCTGGACAGCGGCAGCTCAGTGCTCCATGGACAGCTCTTACACTGCAGGGGGCTGCGACTGCTCTGTACTTTAACTCCAAGATGGCTGGTGTCATGACCCCAGAGACTTTTCATACTCTCATACAGAACTATTGTGGTACCCGTGGGGATTTATCGTCTACTTTAACGCTGTCCATACCTGTGTTCAGTGTCTGGATTGATTGATGTTTATTATTGTGATCGCCACTGCTGTCCATAGATGTGTCCGTTTCTGAGAAGTGAATGTTTTGTGATCTGTGTGTAAAATGTTCCCCACTCGTCTAAAAGATTGTGTGTCAGGCATTCACAGTTAAAAAAAGGCAACCTGGAATCATTTTAGAGAAGTGAGCAGAAAATAAACCAGCATGCCCCATTATGCTTATGCATAAATTCATTGTACAATGAGGGCAACAGTCACGCTATGATCCTCTCGAACACATTGGCCTCCAGTGAGCCTTCTGACAAACAGTACTTGGATGATAAAGCAGAATGGTACAAAATCTGATGATTATTGTTCAAAAGGGCAAAGCTGAGCGAGGACTGCAAATTGTAATATTTTGAAAAAGCAGTTGATGAAGCAATGAAGGATGTGTAAATACTTGTTCCCAACGAGTCCACCCCTGAGGCCTTGTAGTACGCTGATCTTGTTTTTGTACTATGGGTTTGGTTTACTTTTTTAGAAAGACAAAGAGCTGTACACACCTGAACTGAAAGTCTTTCCTAGTCTTCCTTTTTTCTTTTTGAAAACAGCCATACGTTTGACACCGTGAAGTTCAGGTCATGGAGAATTCAGAGTTCACAAACAAGGTTACATCTGACAGTATTAAACTCTTTCACAATAAAATCAGTCCTGTTGTTTGCCATAAGCTGTTGATGGGAAATCGTATTTGTTCTCTGGTAGTGACGTCTGTTTTATTCGTCTGTTCTGCAGTTTCAGAAGTTGGTGTTCACTCTTTAAATCACCGCTTATTGTTTGTGGAACAAGTCTCGTCAGTCAGTTTGTAGAAACACTTTTGTGTAACACAATATGAACTCCTGTTGTACAAGCATGATTGAGATATGTCTGTTCTTTTTTGTAAATTTCTCATTTTGAGTGGCATTAGGGCTGTGTACAGAACATCTCTCTCTTTCTCCCGTCTGTCACCTACAGGTCCCACATTGTTTTTGTAAAGCTCAGGAAGATTAGCTGCCATCTTTCTCTTGTTTTTTTGTATTTAGACCACTTTTTTTTTTTCTCTGTGACAATTACAGAGGCTGTAAATAAACATTTGAATTTGCTATCCAACTGTGTGTCTCTGCTGTGAGAATAATTGAGTGTGAGGAGTTACTGCCATTTTTATGGTACAAGATGGAAGTAAATGAGTCTTTTACTGGGGTAATACTTCAGTGCGTTTAAAGTATTGTTTCCAAGAGACTTCTGTGTTTACTTTCATTTTCCTTTGTGAAACCCCCCTCTCTTTCCCCGTCTCATTTCATCTGCAGTGGTTACAGAAAAACAGTATTGCTTCCTGCTCGGCATCTCTCACATACAGAATCTCTTTCTACGAATACAGATGGCTATATGTAGAAGCGAGAACAGGCCACATGCTACTTCCTGTCTTCAACTTGCACACATGCACACACAGTCTGACTCTCAAAATCTAATTCCTGAGCACTGAACAGCTTTAAGTTTGAAGTTAAAAATGACATGTTTAAACATATTAAAATTATGCTTTCTGGAGAACATTGGTTTGACCTACCAATCTTTTTACAATTACAGAAATATTGAGGATAGTACCGGAGTACAAAAGTCTGTGGAAGCAGCTCCTCACGCTCTACCCATAAACACTCACCACAATGATACAAGACTAATAAAATGTGGTTGAGTGGAAAAGCTCTAATGGGGAACTGGGGGATTTACAGGAATAAACAGAAAGCTTTCTGATCACGGCTACAGTGGAAACTTCTCAGGTGATTTGCTGCTTTGTACTGTATTAGTGACCCTATAGGTCAAGTTTGATTGCCTAGTACCGGGAACAGTCCATCAGAGTTGCTGCGGTACAGCGTTTGGGGGGCCAAGAGCCTGACACGGCCGTACTCTCAGGGCCTTACGGTCACTTCCTGGAAAGGGGAACAATGAGCTGACATTCAATCCTGCTTCCTTCTGGAGCATAAAGAGTTATTAATACCCCCCAGCTGATAACGGTGGTCAGCGGCAGAGTGTGTCTGGCCCAGCCTTCTGAATAGGTTAGGAAAGGAATGTCCTTTGTCCCTTTCTGAACAACTGCTTCTTGATCTCAGTGGAAAATGTCATGAGATCATGGAAAGAAGAAATCAAAAGAAGTTAGAAAAGGACAACCGCAGTCCTTGGACAAACTGCTTGAACTTGCATCCAGATACGCAACCATGACGTCAGCCAGACACCTCTGAACTTTGCGCCGTCTTTCAAATTTGGAAGGAATAGTGAGAAAGCAATATACTTCAGTTTTAATATGTGTTTCTGGGATATAAAAGGAAGCCCCTGAAGCATCTTTTCATAGCATTTTGACATTTTGAGCAGCAGCTCTTCTCCTTCAGCCACTTCTCAGCTGATTAACTCAGTCAGGAACCTTTTCAATTAAAGACTCTTTTAATGAAAGCGTTAATTGAAATTTGCTTTGCCCCTTCAAACCTGATTGAAGCACTAAAAAAATATGTATTTCCATCATTTCAGTTGCAACTCCCAGAAAGATCTCACTTTAAACGCCCTGAAAACCTCAGGTTCCTAACAACACAACATTTTCTGCCAAAGTTCGAAAGGTTTCGGTTATTTCACAGTCTTTATTTTTGTTAAGCGTCTTTGAGCTCCGGAAAAGCGCTATAGAAATCGAATATATTATTATTATTATTTATTTTTGTTCTGTGGTTTGAAGTGGGCGGGGCTCAGTTTGGAAAAGGTAGGTCGTGTCAAGAAGGTAACCCGCAAATTGTGAAAACTTGCAAAAACCTGTGAAAACTCTTATGAGACTCGCTGCCCGACGACCTATCCTAACCCTAACCATTCAAGGTCAATGCCTAACCTTAACCATCTCGCGAGAGATTCACAATTTATAAGTTCCCTTCTAGCCACGACCAAAAAGGTAATGTCATACTTCCATGCACCAATCAGGATTTAGCAACATTTGAATTAGGGCTGTCACAATATCAGGTTTTCACTACACAATTATCGTGGCCAAAAGAATTCACGATAACAATATTATCGCGAAATCTAGAAATTTGAAGAAAAAAAAAATGATAGTTGTATGTTGTGCATTTTGGCTCTTTTTTGGCAAATGAATTACAGTCAAAATACAAGAGTATGGAGGTGGAGAGTGAGTCTGTGATCATAACTGTATATATAAAATGATTTAAGAGGTGCTGGATTATTTACACAATATTATCATATGTGTATTATTAACATGATATAAATATTTCATTTTTATCACAGTTATCGTCAATACCGGTATATTGCGACACCCCTAATTTAAATCATAATGACAGTTGGGGGGGGTTATTTTCTTACAAAAACTGCTAAACTAAGCTGAGCTAACCGGCTACTGGCTTCAGTTTCATATTTACAGACATGAGAGTGAAATCTTCTTATGTCACTCTTGGCAATAAAAGCGAATGAGGCTGTTTCCCAAAATGTCCAACTATAGAGCCTGCATGAATTAGTCCCGGAAAGCCAGAAATGAATTAGCATTTTAGCACTTCGGGTTCCCTCGTCTGGAAGTCAGTGGGTTTTTTGAATGGGTTTTAGTTAGATGCCTAAGGTCTGTGGTTAACACAAGAGATTTTACCATTTTGTTCTACGACTAAAAAAAAAATGCATCAGTAAATATCCCACTCATGAATTTTGAAGCTTTGACGTGTTTTAAAAAAGGCAGTTGCTAACAAGTGGCTAAATGAGACTGCTAAACGTCATCACACTATGACGTTGAAGTCATGCGATCGCCGTGTAGTTCGTTTATAGTTATTAACATTAGCTTTTTACTTCTGGCGATTGCATTTACAATTCAAAAATCATAAAAGGGGTGTACATTTGTGGAGATTATCTTGCTGAACAAAAACGTGCAAGTAGCATAAACGTGTGTTTGCCACATAGCTTATTTTCTGCAATAAACCAAATCCAATGGAAAAAACCCATTGGCTTTTTGTCGAGGGAACCAGGGCGATGCTAACTTCCTGGTTGGCCTACAAAAATACGTCATCCTTACATCACTCTAGTCCATTACAATCTTAATAAACAACTCTTAAGGATGTTTTTCCCCTAACTTAACATTTTTTTGTTGCTTATTTAGTCATGGCCATTTTATGTTATAAACAAATTTGAAATCAACTTTTCAGGGGCTTTAATCTGTGAACGTGCCCTCTTGTTTTAGTGATTTTCAAAGTGCAGATTTTAATCATTTTATCTCTTGTGTTAAAGTAATTTCTTTCCACTGTTCATGTGTTTATCAACCACTCTGCTGGTGGTCGGAGGTGACAGAATTCACTGAGTGAAAGTCACTGAGTACTCGGTGACATCGGGGACCGGAGTGTGTCTCGCACACCACTGTTGGCGTGAGACACGGTATCTTTAAATGTGTGTGTGCCTGGCTCTGTATTAAAACTGTTGTCAGAGCCCTGTGAGTGAAGTCACTGATAGCTCTTCTAGCTCATTCTTGGAATTCTTTCCAATGGAAACAATCCCATCGCTGATCCCAGTGTGTCAGCAGAGTCTGACCTGCCAACCCCTGAATTCTCCCTGACTCCCAACTATAGTCCACATTAACGCTGTTTCACCGTCACCCTTCTACACATAAACTCACACCATGTACCCATAAAATAACCCCCCTCCCCTCTGTCTTCAATCTGGTATGTCATGAGGAGAAAAGTAATGCTTATCCGATGAACTCTTTTTCCACTCCCTCTCCTCATTTCACTTTTTTCCCCTCCGATGTAGTTGTTTTCTTGTTCTTTCTATTTTTCGCTCTCCCAGACTTCTATCCCATTCTGTTGTTTCAGCAAGTTTCCCATACTTACATGACAGTAGAAACGTACTCTGCCTTCCCACAGTGCAGGTTATGTAATGTAAGTTAACATTTCATTATAAACAGTGCCCCTGTTCGTTCGCGTAACCTTGCTATTTCAGTGCTGCAACCTTATTGTATAAGCCACCATTCTGCGTGTGCATGCATAACTGTGTCTGTGTGTTTGTGCAAAGCTTGCAAACGGGTTCTCGGAGGTTTTATGTATAACCGTGTCTGTTATTATGATGAGTGCCATGTGCGTAAGGGAAAGATTCTTTTCCCATGGTTCCTCAAGTGTGAGAAGAAAGTAGAGCTCTCAGGACATGAAGCAAAAAAAACTCTGCTGGTTATTTATAACCTGTCTGGAGACGGCCCACCAGGCGTAGACACATATCTGGCACCGTCAACAAGGGAAGAGCTAGAATAAGATACGCTGAGAGGCATACAACAAGGAGGGAGGATAAAAAGGTGAAGGGGTCAGGGAAGGAAAACAGGGAAGGATGTTGAGGATGTGGAGCATAAAGAGCACCTGCACTGTGGCATGGATAAATCACAGGTTAGAGACCGCTTGTCACTCTTGGTGGCCAACTTGGATAGAGCTTGATGAGATAAGGCAAAATGCAACCATAGCAAAAAATGACACTTGGGAACTTGCTTAGTGTCACCCTCATAAAATGTAGCTAGTGTACTTTCCAAATGACACGACAAACAGCGTGGATGGAATAAAATGAAAAGGAAGAAATGCATGAGAGCTCTAGAAGTCAGTGAGGTAACTCGTTTTGTCGCAATCTGTCTTTTCCTTTTGAAAACCTCACAGCGTCATGTGATACAACTAGGCTGTCAAAGTTAACGTGATAATAACGTGTTAAGGCAAATGTGTTAATGCAACTTGCGATTTTTAACGGGACATTCCACCATTCGATCTTTTCGGAGGAAAGCCTAAAGAATCCATTGGTACCGTCCATGTCATACTAACTTGTCGCGAAGGAGGCTAAGTAATGCTCCAAACTTATGCTAAATTTTGGCGAGAAAAAACTGTCATGCCGATTTTCAAAGGGGTCCCTTGACCTCTGACCTCAAGCTATGTGAATGAAAATGGGTTCTATGGGTACCCACGAGTCTCCCCTTTACAGACATGCCCACTTTATGATAATCGCATGCTGTTTTGGACAAGTCATAATCAAGTCATGCCATGTTATGATTTGAGCATATTTTTATGCTAAATGCAGTACCTGTGAGGGTTTCTGGACAAGATTTGTCATTATTTTGTGTTGTTAATTGATTTCCAGTCATAAATATATACAGACATTTGTATAAAGCAAGCATATTTGCCCACTCCCATGTTGACAAGAGTATTAAATACTTGACAAATCTCCCTTTAAGGTACATTTTGAAAAAGAAAAACAAATGTGATTAATCGTGATTAACTATGGACAATCATGTGATTAATTGCGATTAATTAATTAATTGATTTTAAACGATTGACAGCCCTATTCAAAACACAACATCGCGATTAATCAGAGTCAAGCTGCCAAACTGCCTGCACGTCACCTTTGAAGACATAACGCAACTGCTGAACTCACAACCGCAGGCAGCACATATTTGGACGGATGAGTCTAAGCACCCATTGGGACTCATTCTCTATTTAACAGTGTGATGTAAGCTACATCTCCATCTCATCCTCAAGCTTTAAAAGCTTTGATCAATACATGTCTGCTGGCATCCGCTCCATACTGTAGTTTTGTGTGTTAATGTGCTAAGCCACAGGCTGCTGCTCTTCCATAGGCTGTTGTTGATATAAATAGACAGCTTATGGCCCCGCCACTCTAATCCTTATTGCCAAGAGACCAGGGTGGAAAAAGGGAGGAAAGAGAGAGGGGTATATAGGACCGGGACATAGATGGAGATAAACACACAGAAATTAAGATGCAAAACCGGAGTTATACAGCGCTGTTAACAGGTGTGATCCATGTTGTCAATGTGAAGAGGGAGTGAAGTGAAAGAGAAGAAGTTAAATCATCCATGTCCGCTCTTTGAACCACCACAAAAGCACAAAAGGTCATTAGAGGCAAGAATGTTTAAAAAAAACAAACTTTTTTTTTCCAATAAAGCCTCGTTAAAGTGCTATCAATAGACTCCATTTAAAAAAAAAAACACACACAGTGTACAATGCCCGAAGAAGTCTCTCCCACGTGGATTTGTGTAAGTGGAATGGCATGTCTAACATGAATTAATGTTGTTGCTCTCTACATTTATCTATGTCTTACCTCCCATGTCGTTTTTATCAGCAAACATATAAGAAGTGTACATGTTTTATGTTTTCCATGGATTAAAACAATGTGATTCTTACCAGAGGCCTTAGATATTTTGAATTCTCAAGGGGAATATGATTAGGAGTACCTGATCAGATCGCTTTTGCTAAATTATCTCGGACAAGCGTCATTAATCATGCGGACGTGTTTCTCTTTTGAAGGTGAGTTGGCACTGAACTGAAAATAAAAAAGAGAGCTTGTTTCAAAGCAAAGTTTTTTTTCCGTTCCCCTCTGAAGTGATGCGTTGACCCTTGAGAAGTTTATACTGACAAAGCTATACAGTTCACTCAGTCTCTCAGATAGAGTGCATGCCATAGGGAGCAGGTCATGGAAAAGTCTTGAGTTTGACTAAGTGCACTCTCTCTTTTACCTTGTCTGTCAGTCCGTCTCGACCTCACACACACACACACACACACACACACACACACAACAGTACATGTGCATGCTCGGATACGCTCAGACACATTGACCAATCTGCGCGCACACACATCACTGAATGCTGAGGTAATTTGTAACAGTAGAACACCTCATAACTGAGGGTAAAAGAAACAAATGACACATGCCAGGATTTATACTACTTTAAAAGGCTATGTTGGGGGACTCAGTCTACAAGTATATCACCGATACCATACTTGAGATTTGAACGAGTTCTGACATATTATTAACATGGGGATCTTGAGGAAGAACACTGCAACATGAGCAAAACCTCTCGAGCTTTGAAAAGAGGATTAGTGAGCACAAAAGTAGTCACAGAAATAGACATACCTTTCCTGTGGCAGTTCATTTAAGTGAAACGTGATTCAAATAGCCTAACATGTATCACTGCAAAGGTTAAGCCAAGTATACTTAGACTTTTCTGTATACTTGTCAGTATGAGCCAAGTATACTTAGACTTTTCTGTATACTTGTCAGTATAAGCCAAGTATACTTAGACTTTTCTGTATACTTGTCAGTATGAGCCAAGTATACTTAGACTTTTCTGTATACTTGTCAGTATGAGCCAAGTATACTTTCACTTTTCTGTATACTTTGTCAGTATAAGCCAAGTATACTTAGACTTTTCTGTATACTTTGTCAGTATAAACCAAGTATACTTAGACTTTTCTATATACTTGTCAGTATGAGCCAAGTATACTTATGTATACTTTTGTAAAGTATATCTCTGATAAGTATATGAAAAGTAAACTGAAACTCTCTTATTTTAAGTTTAAAAGAAGTATACTAAAAGCAAACTGAAATAAACTTCTAATTTGTAAGGGTTCACCGGGGCCATTTTCCTGCATAATGAGCACGTTTACTTACACTTTAAAGTAGGCCACATTTTGCTGATAAAACTTTTACTTTGGTAAGGTTTTAAGTGCATGGATTTTATTTATGATAGATTATTTTTTACATTGTGGTATTATAACTTTTACATTGTTAAATATGTGAATACACCATTGAAACTTGCACAAGCAGTGCATGCATGGGGTCTTTTCCCCTCATTGTCTTCCTCTCTCTCTCTTTGCACCTCCTACAAAGACTTTATGAGTGCAGGTTGTTTGACTGTTGCTTAAAATATAACAATACGCCAACCATAGACACTATCAACATGTGAAATCTACACAGCATTCACCGTGGCACATTTTGTTCCACATGCTGTGTGTGTGCGGTTTACTGTCAACCAAAGATGCTCTATAGCCTTTGCTGAGTGTAGCTTTGCACAAACAGCACAAACACCACAAACAGCCCCCCCTGTTGATGAGAGGGTGTAAGGACAGGTGAGAGGTAACAAGTTGAGAGGTCGTGTTAGCAAAAACGGTAGGAGCGGCTACATTTCTGCTGCAGTCAAAGCAAGTAAAGGCACTCAAAGAAAGCAAAGTTGTCGTGAGCTAAATTGAAGAAATTGCAGGCGAAACAGTTTCAACCGGCGTCAGCTTTGAGGACTGGTAACGCTAAGTGTTGATAAGCTTTGTTAGCCAGCTAGCATTGTGGCTGCTATGTCGCAACCAAGCTGTTGTTGGACTTATCGGAGCTAACAGAACTAGCTCACCTAAACTGAGACTAACTTTGATTCTGGAGGAGAAACACGTAAAGGTGGGTATGCTGTGACCTGACAGTAGGTAATATATATTCGATAGTAGTTAGTGCATTAGCCAGCCCTTTTAAAAATGAGCAGGCTAACGTGAACTAGCTTCTGTTATATTTAGCTCGCTAAATTAGCATGTTGTTGTTCGTGTCAGCCTGGTTGTGAGTGGCACATTAGTCCTGCAGATAACCTGCACTGATAGTAGGTAGCTTTCTGTCATGTTTCCAAGTAGCTAGCCTGTACCTTAACGTTATTGGCAGCACAGCTTAGGGTTGAGTGGTACCAATGAAGTGTCCATATTATTTTTAATGGTAAGTTAACGTTGGCTAGTTATTGTTTCGGGGACAAATTGTGTGGCCATTAAAAAGAGCACAAGGAGACTATCATGACATTAGCTATTTATTTACTTTTTCAAAAGACTTTATTTTAGATTTGTAAACAATACAAAGAACAATTAAATCAATACATAGGTAAACAATACATATAAAGGAAATAAAGGTATACATAAAAACAAACAAACATAAAAAAAAAACACACAAAACATGCCAGGGGTTAATATAAATAAAATAATAGTAACTTAAGTAAAAACATTAAAATGGGAACACAAACTCATCGTTTTGTAGATTTTTAATTTTTTGCAGAAGATATAGTCTTAATATATAGTTCCATTTCTTTCTTAAAATCATTAAAATGAGGTTTAACAATGATAAGCATTAGGTATTTATTTATTTTTTCAAAAGACTTTATTTTATATTTGTAAACAATACAAAGAACAATTAGATCAATACATATAAAGGAAATAAAGGGATAAATAAAAATAAAATAAATAACATAAAACACAAAACATGCCAGGGGTTAATATAAATAAAAATAATAGTAACTTAAGTAAAAACATTAAAATGGGAGCACATACTAATCGTTTTAACAGCCTTTTTGTTTTTTGCAGAAGATAGTCTTTTTTTTTCTTAAATTTCTTTTTTAAATTTTCAACACAAACAAACAAAAAAAATAACATCTACAGACAGACTCACAAACATACCAACCCCAAATAAAATAAAATAATACTAATAATAAAAAAGAAGATATAGTCTTAATATATAGTTCCATTTTATTCTTAAACACATTAAAATGAGGTTTAACTCAAATTTGTATTAATGCATGTAAGACTTTGCGACAATGATAAGCATTAGGTATTCCATCAGCCACTCCTTTATGACTCCACATCATCTCACCATCTATAGGGTTGTCACTTACTTGCAGGTGAGGCTAGGGTTAAGTAATTATTTACTGAGCAACATGCTAACCGTAGGGATGATTATTTACAGACAGAACAAGGCATATTTCGTTTAGAGGCTGTTTGTGTAACCAGTTAGCTTAAAGTTAAACATTTGCTAACCCGTGTTGTACTTCCGGTTAAAGTCCTTGCTCTTTCTTTGCCCCATCCTGGGGTTATTAAAGACCCTGCGTTATTGTATTAATCAATATGGTAGATTGGGAAAGTCCATCGAAGCAGCCTTTCATATGCACCCTTCTCCCAAACTCATTACTCATCCACAGACATATACTCGGAGACTGTTAAAATGAGTCTAATTAAAATGTTTTCCTGTCATGGTTGTTGGTGGCAGAAGCTATATTACATTAATTTCCCCACCTGTGTGCAATAGACCTTTTTCACGGCAGACATTTTGGCATGTCATAGTAGGAAAAGCACAGGTGTATTCAATAACATTAAGGATAGCTGCAATCCACTTATGGGAGGTTCTGGTATTGTGGATGCTGGCTCACTGGAATAGCTTACTAGGACATCGTTAATGTTATCAATTTCACCTGTGCCTTTCCTACTATGACAAGTCATAATGTCTGCTGTGAAAAAGGTACATTGGTATGCATACACAACACATAATACCCCCATTACCTGCCTGTGGGGGCTGCCTGAAAGTTTTCATAGAAAGGTTAAGGCTCCAGAAAACCAGATTGTCCAATTTGATGACATCATCAATTTACCCTGTTAAGTCCTCTATATTTTATCCAGTTATCCACAGAGGTTGTTAAGCTTTTTCAGCTCACTTTGACCTCCAGTTGTTCAGTTGAGAAATGATGTGTCCCATGGTGTTAGTATGTTTCATTCCTCCTCTCAATACTGCTTTCTTCCCCACCCATGTTAGATATTGCCCAGTTGATTTCTTGATGCATCTCATTTAGCCTATCACACTTAATTATATATACATACTTGTATGTAATATAAGTTTGCAAGGCCAAGAAATCATATTAGGTCTGTCAATCGATTAAAATATTTAATCGCAATTACTCTTATAATTGTCCATAGTTAATCGCAAATTAATCACACATTTTTTATCTGTTCAAAGTTTATCTTAAAGGGAGATTTGTCATGTATTTAATACTCTTAACAACATGGGAGTGGACAAATATGCTTGCTTGATGCAAATGAATGTATATATTTATTATTAGAAATCAATTAACAACACAAAACAATGAAAAATATTGTCCAGAAACCCTCACAGGTACTGCATTTAGAACCCATAGAACCCATTTTCATTCACATATCTTGAGGTCAGAGGTCAAGGGACCCCTTTGAAAATGGCCATGACGGTTTTTCCTCGCCAAAAGTTTGCGCAAGTTTGGAGTATTTAGCCTCCTTCGCGACAAGCTAGTATGACATGTATTTCATATGATACTAGTATATTCGCTCTAACTTTAAATCTGAGCCCGCTAAAACCTTAAAATTGCAAGTTGCGTTAATGCGTTAAATAAATTAGTGCCGTTAAAATTTATTTGTGTTAACGCGTTATTATTTTGTTAACTTTGACATCCCTAAATCATATACATTTTTAAAAATTAGTAATAGGGATAGGGTAATAGGCGTTTTTTTTTTGTCTCCAAGTGCCTTCTAGTTTCTAAAATAGACCTGCACTTAGTGTTTGCAATTAATTTTACAGCATTATCTATTTCATTCTTCCTCTCTCTCTCTCTTTTCCTCTCTGTCTGTCTCTTAACACACACACACAGCACTTAAGCTCATTGTTTAGCCTAGACATGCTTGACCTCTTCACTGCTCTTCTCTGTTGGGATGTCTGGTCTTGGCTTAAAGTAAGGAATGCAAAATGATTGCCAGAGAATTCAGACTTGGACTACGGGGAAGAGTGTGCTTTGCGTTGCGTGTGGTGGTGTGTTTGGGGGAAGTGCTTTCAGGATCATTGTTATCTTGATTAAATAAATGTTAAACCAACTCAAATGGATGGGACTGAATCAAACCACAAGTGGTACTTGTTTTGGTGTATGGAAACAAAAGTGTTTCCGTGGATGCCTTCAACAAATAGCGTTATGTCCCAGGTGTTCACGCCAAGCGGAAGAAAAACATGTTTATCCAACACTTAAATGTCAGTAATTCCATTCACTTCTCACATTGCTGGCTCCAGGTGTGCCATGCCTTTTTGCTGCTTGTATGAATAGGCTCGTCTGCTTGTTCCAGGAGCCACCCAAGGGTGTGCTTTTTGTGTGCGTGGGGACACAGCCTAATTGTGCTGAGCAAGCATGTTTTCTCACCTCTCTCGTGCCTCACATTTTCCGTTGTTAAAGCCAGTAACCCATAAACCCTTATTGCCAGCATAATCATGCACGCAAAACACACTTGCATCTTTTAAATGCACCTTCAGCCACTTTGGTCTCTGCCGTGAGACTTGCTGCGTCATGGTGCTGCGGAGGGTGTCAACTAGGGCAAGATGATGGGAGTGTTGGGGGCAGGTAGTCTGAACTAAAGGCTTGTGAAGTCATAACAGTAATTGAGGTGGAAAGTGTGAACCGCAGTTCATATTAAGTGAAGAAAACACCTGCTGGATGAAACGGCTCCCTGTAGCACTCCATGCGTCAGCAAGGCCAGGGCCTAATCAAATCAAGACTCACTGTATTTCCACTTTTAACCTTTTATCTCCGAGGACCTGCTAATTGACTTGCTCTAGTGCTGCTAAACTTAATATTAGTTAATTGTATTGTTTGTTTAGGTTGTTTAAAAAAAGATGACATTTTTTCTGAACATCTTTATCAAGGGGCAATTTGACTTGGTTGCCGACAGAGTGTTATTCATCCACTCGCCCCACATTTTAATCTTTTGGTTCATGGAATTAAAGTGGTCTGTCTGGGAGCTTAAGTTGACTTTGCTTAGTGGCATTTTGGATATTTTTTAAAGGCCCTGCACACCAACACAGGTGTTTTTAAATTGTTCTGGCTACTCTGGTTTAGTGGAGCCGTACTAGGAACTACATAAGCTCACCAAAGTCCATGTACTAATAAGGTACAACGAAACAGGTGCAACAAATTGTACAGGAGAGAGGGAGATTTCAGTCAAGCTCACACAGTCATGATGATGAGAAGAGGTCTAATCAGGCAAAATAAGTGAAAACACCTGTGCGTATGTACTATATATAAGGAGGACATGTTCCACTGGTGTAACATTACCATTGGAAGTGAAATGAAGTCATTGCAATGACAAGAGATCCCCATTCGCATGTCCAGATGAGCCCTTTTAAAAGTATCCGATATGTCATGGACAATTGAAGGTCCTCCTGTTACTTGGTTTTGTATTTCAGAAGGCTCATTACAGGCTCAGGTCACTTCCTCAGGGATCTAATGACATGTGGTATTTCTGCTGGGTTGAAGCTACTGTTACGAACATGCTTAACCATACCATCATGTTTATTCAGTCTACGTAAATCTGGAGCATTGGGGTCTGTGCAGTTGATATGTATGTGTTTTTATTTCAAACCAGTTGCTACCAGCTATCAGCTGTTTTCAAAATTGCCTTGTAATGCCTCCACCTGTGTGAATGGTAATTGGTTTACGGGCCTGTAATGAATCACAAGGATTATCAAACCAAGGATGTAATCAACTCATTCATGTCTTTATCAAAGCACCATTGTTAGAAAGGCCTGGACTGTATAGGACTATGATAATGGGAAGTTTAGAATTTGGTTGTATGGAAGTTCTTACTGTTTATTAGGTATAATAATTGTATGGCTTAATTCACACCCTTCTATGAGTATGTAGTGACAGTCAAAATACCATAAAGTTTAAGCTTCTCAGTTACTTCAATTGCACCTTCATTAGTGTGTTATCATGTCATTTTTTCCATTAGTTCCACTCCTGATATCAGTGACGATGGCACTCAATGTTCAGGTGCTGGTGTGCTCTCCTCCACCACAGAAGTGGATCGTTTTTTGATTTGGAGACAGGAGTCCTTTGTGAAGGTGTTACCAAAAGCACTTTTCAGCTAGTTAAAACAGCTAGCTTGATTAAAAATTGGAGCAATATAGATTAAATCCTCTGTCTCAGTACATGTAATTTTAGAATAGAATAGAATAGAAAGCTTTATTGTCATCGTATTAAATACAACGAGATTCACAGTTGCCACTCCTGGTCAGTGCTTTAAAAACAAATACTTGACAAGACAAGGCAGGTAAAACATATAACAGGTAAAAAACACACATAGCTATAAGCAAATAGAAACAGGAATAAAACAGGTGAAGTAGAGTAATAAATACATAAATATAAACAGAGGTATTGCACTTGAGAAATAGAATAGGTGAAGTAGATGCTATTTCACATTCAGTGTATTAATATTGCACAGGTTTAATGTTTGTTCAGTGACCGTATGGCCCAGGGAAAGAAGCTGTTTGCAAGTCTGGAGGTGTGGGCTTTCATTGACCTGTAGCGCTAGCCAGAGGGCAGCAGGTCAAACAGGTGATGAGCTGGGTGGGAGGAGTCCCTGAGAATATTTCTGGTCCTACTGAGGCATCGGGAGCTGGAGATCTCTTCCAGGGAGGGCAGAGGGCAGCCAATAATCCTCAATCCTCATTACACCCCTTTATCGATATTTTGTTATATAGATTTCCTGGAATATCTGAGAAACTATTTATGGAAAAACATATCTAATGTTGTCTGGCTTTTTATTCCACAATATTGCCTACAATGGCCTAATACACCCACAGATAATGAAGGGACGGCACAGTACAATACAACGGTATGGCAAAATTTCAGATGTACATTTATATTGTCTCATGGTATCGTCAAATCGCCTACACCTAGCTCCATGTTGTAGTGGCTTATTTGTGAAAATGGCAATGCAGCCATTGTGAAATTTTCCAGTTACACTTAAAAGTTATTGACAGGTGATTTTTACAGCATCAGTGGGTACAGCCGGGATATTTTACCACCATTTCTTTTTATGTGAAGAACGTCAGAATATGTTGCTCACAGTTTATGCCCCTGTACAGACTGTGAATAATTTTGAAGCCACAGCCACACTTGATTTAGTGACCATGCACCAACAATTTGTTACCCACAGTCAAGAAGGTTCCCCTATTTACATTCCACACTCGGTATGTCTGCCCTGGATTTTCCACTGTTTGTGGGAAAATATGTCGGAAGAACAACAAAACAGCAGTCTTTGCTATTGATGAGACTGTCGATAATCCCATTTGTTTCACATTACAGGGTTGCTCCACTTCAGCTACTTTCCATAGTGGAAATACAAGTTTGGAATTAATTCCGTGAATGTCATCGTTTTTTTGTTCTTAATGCAACAACGTCAGCTCACGCTCTGACTGCTAAAGACCGTTTTATTTATTTAGCGTGTGGATTTATATTCAGGTTAATCTCCTTCATCTCTCCACAGATGGCTGTGTCGGTGCGGGGCCTGTACTTCGTGGTGACCCTGTTTTTGGGTAGTTTCTTTGGAAGTGTCTTCATGCTGGGTCCAGTTTTGCCCCTCATGCTGCTGTCCCCTGCTTGGTACCGCTGGATCACTGACCGCATCGTCGCTACCTGGCTCACCCTGCCTGTGGTGTGTACACCAGCTTAGCCTTTACTTAGCCTACTAATGTGCGGGCCAGATGGTCTTAAGTTACTTGTGTTTGTCACGGTAGTCTGCGTCATCTCAGCCTTATTTATGCCTCCCTATGTAATCTGATTTTATTTTGATCATAAGTAAACTCCATTTATTTAGATTGCCCTTGAGAACAATTATGCAAATCTTGTTTACAGTGACATGAATTGACGGCCTTATTTATTTATTTTCCTCTCACTCTCTCGTCTCTTTTAAATTTATCTTTCCTCTTCCCAGTCCCTCCTCTCTCCCTCCACATCCTTTTTCAATGATCATTCTTGTCTCCCCTTGATCATCTACCTCTCTTTCTTTGCCCTTTCCATTCTTCCCTCTCTTGTGCTTCTTCTTCATCCTCCCTCCACCACGGTGTGTCTCCCCTCTGTAGTCGTTGCTGGAGCTGGTATTTGGGGTGAAGGTGGTGATAACGGGTGATGGCTTCATTCCTGGGGAGCGAAGTGTGATCATTATGAACCACCGTACCCGCCTGGACTGGATGTTCCTTTGGTGTTGTCTCCTCAGGTACAGCTACCTTCGTATGGAGAAGATCTGCCTCAAGGCAGCCCTGAAGGCTGTGCCTGGATTTGGTGGGTATACTCTGCCATTACCTGTACACGCACAGACATGCACACCTCTGCATACCATAATATCATATACTTTATGCTTTGCAAAGCACTTCCTCAAAAAAATCATAACATCATTGCAAAGCAGTTTTCTTTTAATACAGGAGCTGAATCTAAATATAAAAGAGGAACAGTATAATGCAAATTCAGAGCGGTAGCATGGTATGAAAAAATCTATTTAGCCTACCCTCATTGACATAAATGGGGACAAAGTAATAGACACACCTGTCAGTATAACACAATAGAATTCAACAGCACCACAAACCACAGCCTCCGAAATGACCAAAGAGTTGAATCATCAATTCTTTTTCAGTTTCAACAAAAACTGAACGTTATAACCTTCATGAAGGTCAGATTTATTGCAGGAGTGTTGTATATCCTTGAGGAAGAGCATAGGTACTCTTTTGAAAAAAGCCCAATGTAAGAGGCTTTAAATACTAAAATTATAAGACGCTACATAATAGCCAGACTAAATAGATGGATTTTTAGTTAACCTTTAAAAATATCGATATTTCCAGCTCCTCTCAGATCGTCTGGAAGGCTGTTCCAGCGGCGTGGAGCGTAATGGCTGAAAGCAGCATCGCCAAATTGAACTAAAAGAGAAGAACCAGAGGATCGGAGGGGTCGTTAGGGGAAAACTAACGGGCTAACCAGTGTAAAGACTTTAAAGAAGTAATCAATTACACAAGTAAAGACTTTGTATGTGTTTTCCAGGCTGGGCAATGCAGGTAGCCTGCTTCGTCTTTATTCAGCGTCATTGGGAGGAGGACAAGAAGCACATGGGGAACATGCTGGACTACTTCTGTGACATCAGAGAGCCCCTGCAGCTGCTGCTGTTCCCGGAGGGCACAGACCTCACCGGTAAGAAATATACAATGCAACACTTTGACTACATTACAGTTGTTATTCTCAGAATATTTTACCAACCAACCAACCAACCAGTTTCCAGAGCTCAATGTGGCCCTACACCTGTCGAACACCTTTTGCGCTGACACTGTTATGCAAACACAATTTCCAAGTGATAAGGCGTAGCAAAATCCCTCGACACACGCCCCACACAGTCATTTCTGCAAGAATGCTCTGATCTTTCAATCCAAGCACCAGCGACACCGGTGTCTAAAGCCCTTTCAGACCACAACTAAGCCAATCAAAGTCCCGAGTAGCTTTACTGCGGGAAGCTTAACTTCTCTTTACATATCGTGATGTCATGAGGGGTCCAGTGAAGTTACATCATAATTGGCCGGCAGATTTAGGGCTTTAAAGATCGTTTCACTTTTGGTGTTGTGTATGTGTGTGTCTGAATGCGCACTCACGTCTGCATTTAAGCCCCTTAAACCTCGAGGCTTGATTTGACGCAAACAAGGGGACGTATACAGCATGTTCTGACGTCTTATGTGGACATTGTCCTGTTCTTTTTCGTGGCGTACATGCAGACCTCCATCTACAGGATCAGGTCCAGAGTGCACTTAAGCCCCTCTAACCATTTCCATGACCCCTTTCGAAGCCTGTAGAGCTTGTGTGAATTAATGAACGTTGTATAAGAATGACAAGTCACAGCCTTGTCCCCCTGATCAACAGAGGTCTGTCCATAGTCCTTTTGTCCTACAAGTCGGCCACTTGTTGCATAATATGACTAATGAATCATGATATAGTTTACATGTTCCGGCAACAAGTTCCTGAGGAATGTTTGGTTAATAAACAATCATCTTTCCTGTGTTTATGTCCCCCTGTGGTTTTTACAAATGTGTAAGCGTTTGTCACCGGTGGATGTATTTCATGAATGTGGTCATATCCCGCAACCAACATTAGGATTGTTCAGCAGCTATTTTTATAAAAGCATACTGTTATTTTTGCTATTGTATCTCTTGTCAACCAAGTTCTACTTTTTAATGTTTAAAGTAAATGATTATACTTGGGTCTCTCTCCTTACCTGCAAATAATATATTTATATACCCACAGTTGATTGCTCCCCAATCAGAATTTCCACCTACAACATGTGACATAATTTACAAGTTAACACAACGTAATATAATGATTGCAGTTGCCAGAGTTTTATTGTGTATTTGTGTCTCTTGCAGAAAATACAAGAGCAAAGAGTGATGTGTTTGCTGCCCAGAACAACCTGCCAAAATTCGAGTATGTGCTGCATCCCCGCAGCACTGGATTCACCTTCATTGTGGACAGACTACGAAAAGGTACAACCATTACTGAAATCATGAAATGTCTACTTTAAACAATAATATAAAAGTTATTGTTAGTTTTGCAGTCAAACAGCAGCAGTTTTGGTGATTGGAATTATTTGGTCACAGTCATCATGATGGAAACATTTTATCAGCAAAACCGAGGGTAAATTACATGCCATCATGATGATTGTAGTTAATCCACTGACGCTGTTTGCAGGGGTGGAATCATTCCTCTTATTCGTCATTCTCAGACCTGTGCTTCATCCTACTGCCAGCCATTACAACACCCCAGAGACTCTCATATTTCCCTATGAGCTAATTCTGGCAGTCCTCCAGAGTTCTTAAATACCACCTCTGGCCCTGCCGTCTCATCCCCCCACCTGCCCTGGATGCTGAGCACGGCACTAACTCTCCATGCAGGTGTTGTGAATCAGTGTGATGTCATCAGACTTAGCTAATTCTCCTCTCTCCCTCTCTCTCCGCACTGCTGACTGACATGCTGTGCATGTCCAAGTCCACTGTGCCCCTCTCGGCTTTTTTTTTACCGTGGTAGAGCCGAGCTGTGCAGGAGCAGGCGCTGGCAGGTGTCATCCTGTCCACTTGATATTTCATTCAGTGCTATATGTGTGTTGTAAGGGCATTGCAGATCAGTGACGACGGTATAAAGCTCATGGTAGTTTTGAAGGCAGAGAGGGGGATGAAGCTCTAAGCCCCTGGATAATTAGAGGTACATATGTAATGGAGCTAAGAGCTGGGATTTTGAAGGGTGCATAAAACAGTTCCAGTAACCAGTGTGGGTGTGGAAAAGGGATAATATTAAGTCTCCCTGCAGTGTCATGTCTGAAACTGCGTAGTTTACAGTAAGCTGGGACTTTTGAGTGTTGAAAATTGAGTATTTTCACACAGCTTTTTTATACTTTTGCAGTCTAGTTCAGTATCTCATTTTGGTTATTAGACTATTGTGATCATGTAAAACTGTGTCCCTTTTCCTAGGAGACAACTTGGATGCCGTCCATGATATTACAGTTGCATATCCCAAAAACATCCCGCAGACAGAACGCCACCTCATCCTGGGGCTTTTCCCCCGCGAGATCCACTTCCACGTCCGCCGCTACCCAGTGGCTTCCCTGCCCACCCTCTCCTCTGACCTGGAGTCTTGGTGTCGAGAGCGTTGGGCTGAGAAGGAGAGCCGTCTGCGGGACTTCTACTCAGGCCAGCCCCGCGGCTTTGACAGGGACGGCGTTGCGCGCGTGCCACCTTGTAAGACGGAGCTGCGAGTGACTCTGATCAAAGCCGCCTCACTGCTGTACTGGAGCAGCTTCATTGCTCTGTGCTTCACCGGCCTGTGGCTGTGGGCTCCGTTCAGGCTCTACTTCCTGGTCGTGGTTGGAGTATATGTAGCCCAGCAGAAGCTGATTGGAGGGGTGGAGCTGCTGGAGTTGTCCTGCCATCGATACTGGAAGTCCATGGCTGCCAACGTGGGTGAGAAGACTAAGGTGCTGGACGGGAAGATGCAGTGAGGATGGAAGACGAGGTTGACTGGACAATATGTTTCCACCTATTCTCAGCAAGGACACTGAGTACTCAGTTGTCTTGGCCTGTTCAGTCCAGAGGGCAAGAGGATCCCTTTGAGGGACCCGATGCTCCACGCCTTAGAAAGGGAGTTCACTTCCTGACGGTATGCATGGCTTCAGTTGAGAGAGAGAGCTTACCTTTCTGTTGAAGAAGAAAAAAAGGAATGTTATTTACATTTATCTGTGTTGGATTCAAGGAATTCATCACACATAATGCATCACTTGCCATTTCTATGTCTCTCCTTGTATGAACTCTGTTAATTAGCTTGCTGTCAGTGCATTTTATCAGGATATGTTGTTGTTGTTTTATTGTAGTAGTTTGTTTGGAACCTCAGTGGACATGTGTCATGAAACAATGCTGTTAGTATTTGTTATACTGGTGCCATCACGTCTTTGAAACTGGTTTTATTGTATGCTATGTTGCCCTTGTTTTATATCCGTGTCATGGAGCAGAGCCATAGTACAGACCAGCTGTACATATGATGACTTGACTCTAACCAATATTCAAATCAGCACTGTAGTTAGCTGGATTAGACTGATGGGACTAGAGGAATGAATCTGTTTCAATCAGTAGTCTCTAGCGAGGAAAGAAAAGGATTGATACGATTCCCAGAGAATTGCTAAGGAATATACAGGTATATATGTGTACCATTGTTTACCTTTATTGGGTCTAATTACGCTTTTATACAAATTTGGGAATGACGTTTTCCCAGTTAGTCCTTAGAGATAACTTGTGTGATCATGTTTATTACTGTATAGGTCTGTATGCTCAAATAGCTTTTGCACATAAAAGCCAAAGGTGAGAAAAGCAGATGTGATTTAAAAAAAAAAGAAACCAAACAGAATGTAGTCGGTCTTTGTTAGGAAAGGATACTGGCAAGGTTACCCACAGCTACGCCGAGGTAACACTTGTGATCATCAACTCATCAAGATCAAAGATCTGACTGAGATGTTACGTCTGTAGAAGCAGATGAGCTTTGTGCCCTTTCTGGGAATGAGGGGATGCCTTTTAGAGGCAGGATGTGGGTGGAAGAATGTCCTGTTGGGACAACATTACCCCTCGATGTGCAGGGTGGCATAGAGGACCAGACTTGGAGTGGAAAACTGGCCATGAACTCAACCTAATCCAAAAAAGCCCCGTAATGCCCACCTCTGCCTGTGTCCCTCTCTAGAGGACTGGCATTGATGCGCCTGCTAAACTCAATTAGCAAATGACAGCTGAGAAAGCTACTCCAATTGTGCCAAAAAAGGACAGAAATTGAAACAAGATTGGAGTGGCGCTTCAGCCACACTTTTAGCCACCTACTCTCCGTGCCACTCAATACCGTTACAAACCATTTTCATTCTGAGAGTCCGGAAACATTTGTGTGTTGGGACAGTCTATAGCACCTTCTGTAACACTGTGTGATGTGTGATGACCACTTCAACCCTATTTTGTGAATCTTTTGTTTCTATGAATCTGAAGCTCCTGCAGTTTTAAGTGTAAAGAGGCTGTTTCCAATCACTGTGATCCAGCTGTGTTAACAACTTTACCATCAGCATGTAGTAGAGTTTACCAAACATGGTACTATATCCGTTTCCTCAACACCGAATCTCCATGTATTACTCTTTCACCTGTGCTGTTTTCCTTTGCTCATTTTACAATCACTTGCTGATGCTGGACCTCTTCAAAGTCACTGTCCTCAGGTAAACAAGAGTCAGTCTCTTACACGAGGAAATATATATATATAAATAAATATACTATATCAACTCATTCACGTTTCATTGTTCTTTCGAGTTTTGTGGTAAACCTAGGAAATGTTGACTGCTGACTTTACAACTAATACTTGCTTGTAAACTCAGTTGATCTTTTGATTAACGCTGTAGTAGCTCATGTCATTATATTGACAGTAACATCAGTTTAAAATGTCAGACATTACTGACACTATAATGTGACGTTATTACATTACGCAGGAATTGTGACAGCGCGTTTTCTCTTTTATTCATTGTATTGTCTTGATCCAGAATGTACTCCAACAATCACTACACTGCAGCGCATGAGTCAACAAGACCTTGAATGCTCATGTTACACAACACTAGGGCCACAGTTTGCACACACACACACACACACACACACACACACACACACACACACACACACACACACATTCTAGTCTAACGTAGACAACCAAAAAGGTCAGGAGCTTTGAAGGTGAAGTGCAGTCGCCATAGTAACCAATGTTGACTCCCCTGTCTCCTAGCAACGGGATGTGGAGTGATGTCAATGGAAAGCATGCTATTTTCTCCTGCTGACAGAATGATGTCACTCCTTTGTGTGTGTGTGTGTGTGTGTGTGTGTGTGTGTGTGTGTGTGTGTTTGAAGAGAGAGTGGTGGAAAGATAGTTTATTTCTATATTCTATATCTCTGCTCTCCTGTGGGGATAGAGAGGGGGTGTGACGCTGACATCCCATGGAATCAAAGACAAAAGGAGAGGATAAACTAAAATAGCTGTCCGAGGACGATGAATCACGGGCCAATTAAGGGTGCAATTATGCTCCCGGTGCTTTTTTTTATGGTCCCCCACCCCCTCCCCCCCTCCAAATCATCCGCTGCATCTGAATATAACTTCAAATTTGCTCTGATAGGTTTGACAGTGGGTGGAAGGAAGATGGATGATGCACGATGCACACACCATACACATGAGAGCATCACTTCACTAAGTGTGTTCCTGTTATTAGATTTGGTCCTAAAAGACCGCATCTCTTAGTAACAGAAGAGTTTAAGGTTAACGTCTTTAGGGAATCTCAATGCCTTGCCCAAGAGCACTGTGGAAGTGTCTAGTGGAAAAATAGCTCTCTCAACGCACTCGTAAAGTCGCATCTAAATTTGTGCCATGTCTATCCAATTGCATGCAGACTAATAGGATCAACAAGGCAGTGTAATTATCTTATCTGGCCACGATGGCTTTTTCAATAAAGAGGGCAGATAATCCTGAGGTTATTCAGGGACAACGTCAACTATGAATTATAAAGCAGGACAGTGAGCTCTGTGGAGGTGGAGCCTTTTTTGCCTCTAGTCATGTCAAAATGGCTCTAGAGATATGGTCAGAAAAACACCAATCCTCTCAGCCCATTAAGGCTCTATATCCATCAAAGAACAAGCAGTAGATGTGATGTGACCAGAACAGTTTGTGGTGTTCCAACAACCTTCATTAATATTTGTCTGAGCTAACTTTAGTGCTGCGTGCTCACTCAGTGTAAGGCGCCTCCAGGAGTGACTGCAGGAAAGCAGACCTGTTGTTCATTCCACCACTGTGACACAGACACGCTAACAAAGAAGCCTTCCAACAGGATCGCAGCTATAAATAACTCCACGGCACCACTGCAATATTAGTGGGTGGATTAGGAGAGAATCGTCACCGCCTATTTATAACCCCAATGCAGTCAAACCTCTTCATCTTTGGTGATTCACGGTGAGTACTGAATCGGTAGGAATAAAATGGAACTTATAGTTTAGATGTGTCGTAAATGTTTGCTTTTTCATTCCATATTTGCCTGTATTTGGGCATTTGCTTAACTGCACGTGATTCAGTAAACGTTTCTGCTCCATTGAGTAATATAACTGACATATATTTCCAGACTGCAGTGGAGTTCTACAGACGCTGCCAAGCAGGCTAACGTCAGAGGACTCAGCATCACAGCATCCAAGGGGAAACATCCTCAGAAATCATCCCGTCTCTCAGTATCCTGCTGCCACCTAGAGGTCTAAAGATCCCTTATGGACATGAACATGACAATATTCAAAACACCAAGCTGTGCTTATGTTCAAATTTGTCTTGAGGACCAGGTTTAAGCCAAATTTGAAATCTAAAATGCAAACATCTTGAGGAAGAGGTGAAAAGGAGGAGAGAAGAAACATAACTTGGCAGTAGTCATTATAGCCATGTGTTCAAACACGTGAATACTCAAACTGTATTCATAAACATTGATAATTATCTGACTCTTACTGACAAAATGTGTTCTAAGCTACAAAACAAGCACACATAAGACAAATAAGTTGAATCCAGCAAGACTAATGTTTATTTAGAAATCACATTAGAGAAAACCTTGCTATAGCCATACGAGAAGAAAACTTTTTTTTAATCCTCAAATCAAGAAAAAAAAACACAATAAGATAAATGTGTCAATAAAATAATAATCATACAGAGTAAAGCAAATAAAAACAATGGCCTATCAATAAAATGGTAAAAGTGAACAACAAAACGATAATATTCTCTCACAGCCATTGACTGTACCTGCATTGACTTGGGGATATGGATGGTGTCAGTGTCCTGGTTTTTTTTTGTAGAAATGACAACTTGCACTGTCCTGCATGACCTTGTAAAGGCGAGCAAAAACATTAACAGGGTCGCTAGTGAAGGCTGGACCATTCTGGTAACGCCTGCAGGCATGCACACTCTGAAATGGCACAATGTTACACCAGGGCCATGATGCTGTGCTACGACCCGCTCCAAAAATAACCTCAAATGTCACGGAGATTGAGATGTGACATTTTGATTGAAATCTTCACAGGACACTGATGATATAAAACGGAGGCTCTGGCATAGTCAGAGGACGAAGGCTCAACTGTAAAGACTAGAACTCCATTAAAGCTTGCTTGGCTTTGTGTTGTAAGAAACAAATGTGCCCAAAGCCTAGGATTATAAAAAGAGGATGGGTCACTATCCTGAAAGTAGTTTAACAGTAGGAGACGGCATTCGGAATCAACTGTTAAATAAATAAATGGAGAAAGGTCAAATTCTTAATTTAAACACATTTTCAATGTGTCGTTTCCAACATTGTAATGTATTAACTGCTCTTGGTGATTTTTCCAGAGGCCGTCTATAAATTCGTCTCACATTGTCTCCCACTGCTGGCTACTTTCAAAAGCTTGCATGACCCGTCCTCTCATAATCCTGTCCTGAAACTGGCAGGCAGCCAGAGAATGTCTCCATCACGTCTCAGACACATTCGTCCTCCGTCAAACTGAAGACACATGGCTGGAAGGTACACGCTCCTCATAAGTCACCGAAATGACATGTTGCTCTTCACACGGCACACCACACAGGCACGATATCCATTGTAACAGATGGAGATTGGTAGAGCTGAATTACACTGTAGGATAAACTGTACGAGATCACCTCCACACTATGAACTGCAAGAATGGGACACTTAAAGCCACTTTTTTGTACATTTCAAGAATGTCACGTCAATCAAAATAAACGCGCAACATGTGAGCCAGATCTAAATAAAACTCCCATCACGGTCAAACACTACAATGAATACTTAAATATGACATCAATCTGTGCGGTCCTTATGGTATCATTTGGACTTGGACATAGATTTTAAACACTATAACATTCATTACACTACCGGCTAATAAAAGGTAACTGATATAGAAATAACAACTATCGTGGTCTTAATTGCATTCAGTGCTCACCAGTGACACATACATTGAGACAAATGTCACAACACAGAAGCACGGAAGCAATATTTAGAGCGACAACTCCATCGGTTCATTTAGCACTGCTGTGCAAAGCGGGCTGGTTCTTTGCCCCTGTCTGGATGACCAACATACTCAGCTCTACTGCCTCCAGTTATCTAAATAAACAACAACTAGGTGATGTTTTTTGTGTATTATCGTGCAGGTGTTTAATTACCATATGAAACAGTGTGGAGCATGCCTTGTGAGGTGGTGACCGTGCATGAACACGTAAGCAAGTGAAGTTACAACTCTGTGTCCCAAGCTGTTTTGGGGGTGGTGACATGTAAATCAG
Organism: Sebastolobus alascanus; assembly: GCA_916701645.2. Classification (NCBI taxonomy): domain Eukaryota; kingdom Metazoa; phylum Chordata; class Actinopteri; order Perciformes; family Sebastidae; genus Sebastolobus; species Sebastolobus alascanus. The sequence continues at coordinate 871,570 of CAKAOJ020000134.1, read as the reverse complement.
AAAGTATTTTGGGGAAGCCTATTCAGCAAGAGTAAAGCCAGCAAACCAATCGTCTAATCAGCAGAGGTCTAGGCCAGAGACAGGAAGGGATGTGGGGGGTGAAGCCAAAACTTCACTGACCACTAAGTCTGCAGGTGGTGGTGCGCAGCGCAGAGGCAAGGGGATAAAGGAGAGGGACAGGAGGATACGGGAGTGAGCTTTCCCCACACAAGTTAATCCCAGGTTAGGGGCTCATGAGTTGTCTGAGGGGACGTGCTCCTCAAAGCCCTCGCTCTCCCTAACCAGCGCCCTCTCCAGGATGACACGTCCCTCCTTGTACCGCTGACTGTCCTCAGTGGCAAACTCATAGATCCAACCCAACTTGCTGTTGCAGTTCTTGCAGCTGACGTCCCTCACCATGTGTCTGCCGGTGAGCATCACTCTGTCTTGCACTTCGCTATACTGGAGGTTCACCACCTGTGGAGTTGAGACACAAGCATGCACACACATTTTGAAGCAGGGAACTAGATACTGAATCTGTGTACACTGTTTGATTTAGAAGTAAACTTTAACACTAATGTCTTTGTACCTTGTTGAAGAGGAAAGCTCTGCCTGTGGCTCCTGTGAAGCGTGTTGAGATAAGCTCAGACCTGTTGGTCAGGATGGTGTCACAGTTGGCACAGGAGAAGAGGCGAGTTCCGCCAATGTGGTCCAAGAAGATGCGTCCCATGGTCAAATCTCAGGGGAGTGACTGAACTAAGGCTAGAATAAGAAAGAGACAAAAGAGTCAACTATTTATATAAAAATAGCACTTGACTATAAACAGTATATAGGCAGTAACACTTTACAATACAATCCCCTTATGTGACAAGGTAACCTTAAGGTAATATAAAATTGTGAGAGGTCTTTCCATACCGTTTATAACATGGTGGCTACTCCTTTAACACAACTGAGTGTGCGAAGCTATTATGGGCAATGTTGTAAATCAAAGAGCAGTTTGTGACCGTTTTATGGTCACATTCAATTTTTAAGTCTGTGAAGATTCTCAGTCATCCAGGCTATGGGATATCTAGACATGCAAAGTCAAAAGCACTTGCTTTAAGTAACCACAATGAAATAAGGATTAAGTGAAGTTATTTTGGATTCTTTCTAGTTTCGCTTTTATGTCTCAACTCTCTCTCTCTATCTCACGCTCTCTTTTCTCTCCCCTCTTTTTTCTTTCTCTAGCTTATTATCTAACAGTGTTGTGAGGCTTTTACTTGTTTTTGGGGAGGATAAATAGAGTGCCCCTGAAGCCATGTAAACCCACAAACGGACTGCAGCGTGTAATGTGCCATCCCATGTATTCACTGCCTTTCAAGTGTGCGTGCTGGTGGGGTGTGGAGAAGGTAATTTCATTCAGCAGGTGTGACCTAGATTCAAACAAATCAATCTGTAATTGGTTGGCCCTAAAAGGCACTGCAGAAGTTAAATGCCTGAGGCTCCCAACCAATTAGGTAGAAGCCTTTTGAATGAGAGGTGAAACATCTGTAAGACTGTAAAGCAAGTCCAGCTTACCTGCATTGTGGTCTGATTATTTTCATTTTTAAAAAATTCACATTTTTTTTCTATCACTTTCCAGAAAATATACTATATTGTGTTGAATATCTATCATCACAATATAAAATAACATATACTTTGATAACAGGATTTTATCCATATTACTCACCCCAACAATATCCCTTTCCTGTGTTTAACATATGTCCTCATGACTGTAATTTTTTTTTTTATCTCTCAGGTGTTTGTGAACAATGCAGCAGAAAATTCAGACAGTGACCGTCTTTATAATGCTGCACTAAACATGTAAATTGAATGTCAATCAGCAGCGTTTGTTATCTTTAACAGACAAACATTTTTACAAGCAATACATGGCAACATAAGGCAACTTAGCAAGGTACAGAATATCAGAACGTTATAGTTGACAGTCTCAAAAGAAAAGCAAACATTATGAGCTCAAATTAGTAGAAGCGTAGCAACGTTTTACTAAACAAGTACTTCTTGTTCCTGACTGGCTTGTCATGAGGATTGTTGACTATAGATGACAGTTGAGCTTTGAATGGTACTGAAAATAAAAAGTAATTATCAAGAATAATAACATAACCTCTCTTAAAAAGATACATATTTCTGACTAACTGACAAAAGGGGAACACGTTTGCTGGTATCCACCGAGTCTTTGGACATGTTGTCTGAATGGTGTCGCACTGATTTATCAAGTCAAAAGAAGCTAACGTTACGTTAGCCGCCAAGCTAACAGCGAAAAAACGACGACAAACTAGGAACAAGGCGAACAACAACACGCATATTTCAGCTTAGCTCCAAATGACGGCTTCTTACCTTTTCAAATTAGTTTTAGTTCCCACCAGCGATAATGTCACCAATGTTTTAGGTGTATTTCAGTCGCACATCTGTTGTTTTTACCTTCGTCGTCGTCGCGGCTTTGTTGTTCTTTTTCAGCTGTTCCTGTCTGAGCTCTGTGCTCCGAGCTAGTGTCAACATCCGGTCATGACGTAGCAGCCTGTGCCGTAGAGGCTCATGGGTGATCCACAAGGTGTCAGCAGAGAGGAGGAAAACCATGAGGGAAAACCTTCACGTGAGTTAACATTACAGATATATCAATAAACCTTTGAATGTATAGACCTTTTCAAACTTGACAACATAAACATTAACCACTTTAATTCTGCACACTACAAAAAAAAAAAAAAAAAAAATTCTCTACCTAAGTTCTTATCCTGCACTATATTCCATATCTGACATTTCTTAATATCTATATCTCCTTTTTTTTTATCACCCAGCACTATATCACTTTCTGCACTACATTCACTTTTTTTAAATAGTCCTGTATCTCAGTTGTTTACCCTGCACTATATTCATTTTTAACAGTTCTTCTGCACATTGAATATTTTGTTTTATACTCTGTATTACTTACATGTGTCTTGTTACTACTTGTGTCGTTTTTACTAATATGTGTACTACTCACCTGTGACTTTTTCTTACTAACATGTGTACTACTCACCTGTGACGTTTTTACTAATATGTTTGCACTATGGAACTGTGATGCTGGAAACTTGAATTTCCCTAAGGATCAATAAAGTTATCTATGTAATTATGGGCCCCTTTGTATTTCCATGTCAGTTAATGCAGTAGCTGACAGGAAGTAGACTTGGACCAAAGCTGTTGTCCTAGCAACAGAATGGCAATGAAGAAGTACCTAAGGCTACAAAAATACTCTCTTACAAGTAAAATTCGAATTATTAGCAACATAATTGTATCTTAAGTACGCTTCCAATTGTAAAAGTATGTCATGACTTACTGTTGACACTGGAATAGAACTGAGCCATCGTTAACATTATTAGCAACACCTGTGCTAGCCGATATTTTACCCTGCACACAGTGGTGAAAGAAGTAGGCTAGGCTACTCAGATATTTTGCTCAGCCTAAATTGAAGTAGCAATACCACAGTGCAAAAGTACTCTCTTACAAGTAAAAGTCATGTATTCGACATTTTACTTAGGTAGCCAAAAGGTATAAAAGTATTAGCATCAATATATTATCTTATCTTTTTTCATTAATAAAGGTAGGCTACAAAATACAAAATCAGTATACAGGGGACAGTATACAATTAAAACACAGTAACAAAACAGAACAGCCAGGGATACAAAACATTATCATTAAATTTATTAAGAAAAAATATCTCTTCTTTTTTTTTGAAGAAGAAACCAAAAAACAATATTTTCCCATAATCAACTAAAAATATGGTCAATGATAAATCTACAAAGTCCAAATCGTATCTTAAAGTAGGCTACCAATGGTAGAATTATGTCATGACTTCTGGGACACTATAATAGAAGAACTGAGCCATCATTAACGTTATTATTAACACCTGTGTGTTTCCTACTTGATCCTGTGAGGAAAGAAATGCAAAGCTTGGTTGAAAAGAAAAGTGCTAAAATATAATATACAGATGGAAGAAAAATAAAAGGAAAAAGCAGCATACTGTAATACAGTCTCTTAGGAAGGTCTTGAGCAACCAGAACATTTTGATGAGAGACACTTATTTGGATGCAACAATATAACGTTATGTTCTGCTGCTTGATGGAAATCTGACAACTCCACAACATCAAGATAACTTGTCGTTTTACGCCCTCTTGACTCCAAGGGTCAGGCTATCTGCACAGCCAATCTAAGGACAAACTCGTAAAGTAGGCCTATTTAGCAATCTAATCCTATCTCATGTCACATCTCCAAAACTGAACCTGTGCAGCTTCACTAAATTGCTGGTTGTTAACATATAATTATATAACCCTGTCTTATGAATCTGCAGCTCTAGCATGCTTAGAAGTTAAAGAGCAACATATTAAAAATGATTGAAAATGAAATTGCACACTAGCACGTTATCCTTATGATTTTGCATAGTTCTGTCAATATTATTAATGACGTATTTCCTCTCTATAAGCTAGATAACCAAGAAGCTTTCATTAAGAGGCAGAACATTTATGGTTGTTTGAGCTTTTACACTCAAATGAGTTTTATTATGAGCCACAAACATATTCATTTCCCTGGAAAATCACTCTAGTTACTATCACTGTGTCCATAAACGTCTGGTTAGTCAAAATGATGGAGCAGCTCCAAATACGGAGATGTTTATGTGGCCAAAATACAAACTCTCTGAAATAACAGTAAAAAAAACAACAACAACATTTTTTTCTTTTGGAACCATTAAATAGATAAACTGAAAACAGCAAGCTCTGAGAAGTAACATCTCGTTAGATATGATTTTAAAGGAACCAAACTATGATAGTTTTGTGGTTCATAAAAGATTGTGTGTTTAGTCTTTTTCATATGATGTAAAGATTTATTGATGCTTTATGATTGTCATGATGAGAGCCATAAACATAACTTCACATCTCAATGACCTTCCATAATGACTCAGTTTGGTCTGTTGCAATACATGCGGATATTCTTTAGATTTACGAGAAAAATTGCAGGTGACACAGACACACATTGACAAACAAATGCAGAGATAGCGAGGAGGTGGTGTGACTTGTAATGTGGCTGATTGTTATCCAGATGAACTGATAAGAGGAAGATACAACTGAGAATATAAGAGTGTGAGTGGGGGAAAGATCTCAGGAATTATCAGTTTTCCTAGTGGTTTTCCTCTTCTTTTCCTTTAACTTTGCCCTCTTGGGAACTCTTTTCCCTCTCCACTCCCTTTACAGGTAGAGTGTACTTTTACAGTCACATTCATTCTTTCTCTGAGGCTGAGGGGGAGAAAGAGGAGGGTATTATTACACAAACCCTCAGTGTGGAAGCCACTCTCATCATGACTAGATCTGCACTCCTGATTCTGGCAGCCCTTGTTGGATCCTGCGCTCAGTTTACAGGTAAAGTTCAGGACGTGGTTTTATTCACATTTATCGGTTTGACAAAGTTTGCAAACTGAATTATTTGTTGCAGTCATGTACCTTTAAGTGAAAGGTAGCTCAGTCGTGTGATGAGAACAGAATTAATTGGTAACTGAATAGCCAGTCTGCTTTTTTTTCTGAAGGACAGTCGTGGTCATGTTCACACTGGTGTTTGATGCATGTTGTACCCTAATTTAGCACTCATAAGCCATTTGCCTCACTGTGGATGAATATAGATAAACTACTTGTTGCTTTACTTGTGTATTACAAAGTGTGAGCGTTCGCTAGGATTACAGGATGTAAGATATATGTTTTTTTGCCGATGCAGTATAAAGACAAGTTTACGGTATATCTCTTTTAGTTACACATACAGTAAATGTCCACTGTGCACAAATGAGTTTAGGATGCAAAGTAAAATAGTCATAAAACAGGTCATCTGAGTCAGTACTGACCTCTGAGGTAAAGTAAATTGTAAGAAACATCATAAAATCTTTATAGAAAATGGCCTGCCATGGTTTAACAAAAAAAATTAGTCTTTTTAGATACTTTACTATGTTCAAATAAGCTGCTATATCTTGGGGAGAATTGGAGGATGAAAGTGTTTATATTCTTACCTGTTAACTTTGTTTTAAACGTTCACAATTTTAAACTGAAATTTTGCCTCTTTGAGTTAATTTTGGTATCTTATAAATGTACTAAGCTACTTGTGTCACATTTAGATGCTGTCAATGTTGATGTTCGAGAAAATGATCTAACAGAGAAGGTACAGTATGACAGTAATATATGTATTTATAACATGCTCTATATATTGTTCTGATACTCTGATACTGTGTCAATGACTGTCTGAAGAGTTGTTTTTCTGTGCTACAGACAGAAAGTTACATGCCGATACTCTGCTCACCAATACCTGTCTCGTTATCCCCATCCTCTTCAGGTATACTGCAGCCAGCAATCACCAGCAATAATCATATTAATCTGAATTTTATGCAAACTGAAGGTTTTCTCTAGTGTTGTGCCATGACATTGTTGACTTCTTCCTCTCCATCAGTTCATACTCTCACACCTGTTGACATCTCAACTGTTTATGTGTTGGGAACTCCACTCTCACACAGGTAGACAGCCACAAACACAATGCACATGTACTTCAGTAATACTTCAGTAATACACAAATGTGGCTTCCTGAGCTGCTTCAGAGTAGAAGCTTATAAAACCTTTATCAACCCTCTCTCACTCTGACGACGTGTCTGTCTTCATCATTAGGGATGAAGCATCCAGAGTGGTCGATAGAGTCGCTGGTAAGTCTATAAACTCACATGCCTTTCTTACCACTGAGTGTTTCTACAATCAAGTAGAAAGAATGAGGTGTATAATCATCTAAAATACCAATTTGAACATAATTTCTACTGTAATCTGTCTGTCTATGGAAGATAATACATTTGAATACATCATTTTTCCAGACAGGTATCAGCACGTCCAGTATGCTGGATTTTGATTGTTTTATTATTATGTTCTCAGACCTGGTTCAGTTCAAGGTCGTAGTCAGGACCATGTCACAGGAAATGTCAGATACAGAATATACTTTGTAGAAAAGCTCTCAGAACAATAATCTTACAGTTTTGTCCAGTTTATCTGTGAAGATAAGAGACGGGGCCATAAACACAGGTTGTTGACCTTCATTTCACATAGAAGTAAGCCAAACTGGCAACATGAATGGATGCTTTCAGCACATAATCCACTGTCTGATTGTATCGTAAGGAATTATACAAACTGTAGATTGAGTCTATACAATTGTGTCTATGTCTGTTGAATAGAGCTGCTGTCCATGTTTAACCCTGATGTGATCACTCAACATGTGGATCAGACGTCAGTGCAGCCCAGGTAACACATACATATTCACATGACACACATGTACAGTCACACACATAAATGTTGTATGAGGATATTACTGCAGGTGTGTTGCATGTGTTGCAGAAGCTTGTTGGAGGAAGCTGAGGAGCTATCTCTATCCCTTTCACATCAGGTACAAATTAACCCTCTCATAACAATGTTAACATCAGTTAACATGACTCTAATTATGTAAATTGTACAACCTGTATTTCCACCATTGGGGTAAATTCGGGACATGGTTGTTGGGGGTGGGCGTGGTCACGTGGCATCCAGTACATTACATTCAGCATCAACGAACAGTCGTAATAATAACAGTAGTATTCTTTGTTCTTTGTTTGGATCTCATAAGGCAGATCTCATGTGTCTTAGTGGTTATTGTGTCAGCTCACAGCAAGAAGGTCCTGGTTTAAATGTTCTCCCCATGTTCATGTGAGTTTCCTCTGGGTGCTCTGCCTTCTCCCACTGTCAAAAGACATGCAAGTCAGGTTGGGTGAATTTCAAACATTTTAGGTGTTAATGAGAGTTTGACTAAACAGGTGACTTGTCCAGAGAGTAACCTGCCTGATCAGCCAGTGCAAGATGGGATAGATTGTCGGCCTCCATGACCCTCAACAGGATGAACTCACTAACCTTCATTTCACAGCGGATGGATTTTGCTCAGTCGGCTCTTTCTTGTATCTTTGCAGGTGACAGACTGGAAGCTCGTGCTGCTGTTTGTCCCGGCAGATTCCACGTGTGCCTGTTCACCACATGTAAGATTCCTCACTACGACGAAATCATGTTTGACGTCAGAGTTAGTAATGGATGTTCGGAGTGTATTACTCTTTCTTTGTTCTTCAGGTGGCTGCCGATGTTAAAGCTGTTGTGCAGGAAGTGGAAGCAGCTCTGCAGTTGTTGCAGAAAAGGGTATTGTCATTTTTATTTAATACAGTTTTGTCATGAACAGTTAGAATGGGAAAAAAAATCTAATATGCTGGATGATGTTTACAGTTGCATCGCACTTTAGTTCACGTTGCGGTCTGGAGCACAAATCAGCAGGACAAGTGAGTGTTTTGAATTTTAGGTTTTAAAAATCTAGCAAAATATCTGGTATAAACTATATTTACTCATTTATTTTGGCATGATAGAAACCTTGCTTGTTACATGTACTGTATGCAGTTTAGTGTTGCGATCCTGTTTATTGTAAAATGTATGTGGCAGTGATCTGCCTCCTTTGTATTTTCTAGCAGGTGTGAGTGTATGAGAGATGAAGGCATAAACCAGCGACTATATAAAGCAACTCTTCTGAAAACACTGCAGGTAAAATATATGTAAATAAATGTGTGAATATGCCTCATCTGAATCATATTTGGCTATTTACTTTACACATACATTTGTCTTGTTTTCAGGATTCTCTAAGTCGTGTCTTGGAGAATCCAAAGTGGCACAGCGACAGGGCGGACTTCACCGCCGTGCTACAGTCTGCGCCAGTTGTCCTCGACCCCATCTCAGATTCTGTAAGTAAAGAAAAGACGGCAGTAATGATCAACAATACTGAAACTAACAACTGTAAATTATTTAGCTGTCCTTCCAGTTGCAATGCATGAAAGACCCTTGAAATGGCTAATCTGTAACTAGCACATATCGTGTGTTTCTCTGTAGGAAAACACATGGTCTGACCAAAACCAATTAGCTGTTCAGCTATGGACAAACCTGGTAAGTTCTCACTAATCAAAGCCCTGAATAACAATTACAGTGTACTGTGATATACATTAGGCTGAAAACCTTCACCATTGATCTAAATCCCTCGCTGTTCTGACACTGAAACTGACCCTGTGTCTCTGTTGTAAAAATGAGCCAAAAGCGAAGAGTTATCATAATCTCTCAAAGCAAAAGTAAGATGGAACAATGATTACAGTGAACGTTTATAACTCTGACGAGAGATTAGATAGGAGATGTAAAGATTAACTTGATGGGGTTATCCTACAGGATGACTTTCTCCAGGTTTGTTCAATCCACCATCTGTTATGCAGATACCAGAATTGTGTAATGTTTGACGCTGCGTGGTCATTGGCTGCACAGAACGACCCCCACTTGAACCGAAAAACTTAATGACTTTTCCTCCTCCAGCTTCAGCCGTCGACAGGTCAGGCAGAGGTCATGGACACAAGCGTCATTACTATTCCTTGCCCTACCCAGGTGAGGCACGCCATCCCATAACACTGCTTCAGAGAAATGATGTGTTGCAGCATTCAGTACTAAAGATATGATCAATATCAAGATTTTAAAACTGATACTATGGTTAAAACCACAACTTCTTTTCCACACTCATCCCAGGAACGACCTTTCCTGCGGACTCAGAAGAATTCCGCCTCTGAATCACAGGGCAAAGTTTACAGTAAAGCCTCTACACTAACAGATCCTGTAAGACTTTCAACTCAACTTCAGAACTACAGTGTAGAATAGCTGCACATACAGTTAAACTTATTTGAATGTACTGCATGTTTTTCAGGTTATGGGTACTGAGATACTTTGCACAGACCGCAGTCCATCTCCCACTACGCCCACTTCAGGTAAAAGAACAAAGAAGATATTAGCTCTTATTCTACCAATGTATTGGGAAATGTAGTTCTAATCCAACTACTCTTTTCTCCGTGTAGTTCATAAACTCAGACCTGGAGATATCAAGGTGGTGGCAGCAGTAGGCGACTCTCTGACAGTGAGTGTTTCCCTTCTCCTACTTTTTTTGGCCTAAATGTATATCTAAAAACATACTTATCCCAATAGGCATGAATATAGATTAAAGGTACAGTGTGTAAGATTTGGTGGCATCTTGTGGTGTGGTTGCAGATTGCAACCAACTGAGTACCCCTCCGCTCACTCCTCCTTTTCCAAGACTATAATATGAGCCGCCGAGAGCAAAACCGTGGTAACGCCATTCACCTCGCTCAGAATCCATCCTTACCATAATAACACTACTTTAGGAGCAACGGAAGTCAGACGGCGGCTGGCGGTACCATGGTTTTGCACTCTGCGGTTACCTTCAGCGATTCTTAGTTTCAGGTGATTATTATACACCAATGAAAAGATAGTTCTGAGTATTATATTCAATTTCTGCTAATAGATCCCCCGAAATGTTACACAGTGTTCCTTTAAGACCAGATATACAGTATATATAAAGAACAGGAAGACGTGTAAAGACATGGAGCTGTTGTGTTTGTACTGTTTGTGTGTGGATGGATGTGTGTGGACATGCAAACTTAACAACCAAGGGATAAAACACTGTGAGATAAGGTAGATTATGAGGCTTAATTAAAAAAAAACTTTTAACTTTACTACTGAGAAATGACTTGCAGACCCCCACAGCTTCTGGTTCAATAAAAATTCCTCTGGTTCTCTCTACGAGCTCACATCTGATTATTTTTCTGCAGGCAGCCAATGGTGTGGGCGCAAAGACGGACAACCTTCTGTTAGTGATTAAAGAGTACAGAGGACTGTCGTGGAGGTCAGATAAGATAAAAGACACCTTTGTTTGAATTTTGATAGTGTGGGAAAATACCTCAACAGTTCATTTGAAGCTACATTTGAAACTAACAAGCTGTTTCTTCAATTTTCAGCATTGGAGGTGATGAAAACATCACCACTGTGACCACTCTGCCAAGTATGTTTGTCTCCTATTTATTTATTTATTTATTTTTAAATTGTAATAGCATTGCCCACAATTAAATGACATAAAAATGCTTCCAAGGTTTATCTAATCAAATATCAGATGTCCATCATTGGCCAGTTGTAGCATTGTGCTTGATAACGACCATAATGATGGCGTCTTATCACCATCATTATACAGTAGGCTCACTGTTCAGCAGACAGAGTGACCTGAATCAACTACTGTATATATTTTAGGATGCCTTCGGTTTTCAATATTAAAATGCCACATCTTCAATAGGTGTTAAAAATTTGAAATAAAATTGATCAGAAGCTTGTTTAAATAACACTAAATGCAATAAATCATAGAATAACATGATCAATTTAACTGGTTTAACAAAAATAAACTTAAGTTGAGGTTCACTGTACTTGATGTCGTAGTCTGGGGCTTTCAACCAAATAAAGTTGATTGTTGATTGTTCCAATATGTGAGCTGTTTGTTAGAAACCAAAATGATATGATTTTAATTACCGTATCTACTACAAAATACAGAATGTGCACAATCATGTGTATGAGTTTTTTTCTGATCTTCCCTGTGTTTGTGGTCTGCAGACATCCTGAGGGAGTTTAACCCCTCGCTGACTGGCTTCTCAGAGGGAATAGGTAATGAGGACTCTCCTAATGCCTTCCTCAATCAGGCCGAGGCAGGAGCCAGGAGTGGGTCAGTCATCATTTTAGTATTACTTACGTTGTTCTCTTACTTACTTGGCTTTGAATCTTAATAAATATAACTTCTGCAGATCACGCCAGAACAAAAAAAGTGCATTTTTACCATCAAACTCTTCTATTTTCAGTGACATGGTACGACAGGTGCGCGTCCTAGTGGACAAAATGAAAAATGATTCGGTAAGGCAGCGCTGGTGAACTACACATGTACTCTCATGTAACCTTTGTCTCAGGTTTATGTTCACAATTACTGTACCAAATTAACAGAACATTTACCTCTTATCTCCTTTACAGCGCATCAATTTCCACAATGACTGGAAAGTGATCACCATGTTTATTGGTGGCAATGACATATGTGACTTCTGCACAGACAGCGTGAGCACTACTTAAGATTTTTGCAATAATTCATCATATTTTGTACTTGACTTTGGCTTTATTATGCTTTGCTTATTTTCATGTGATTGTTGAACTGTCTTACATTATCTACAAAAATCTAGATTTAGGACAATAATGTTTAGGGCTGCAACTAATAATTATTTTCATTGTTGATTAATCTGTCGATTATTTAGTTAGTTTGGTCTATAAAACGTCAGAAAATAGTGAAAAATGCCCGTCACAATCTCCCAGAGCTGAAAGTAACATATTCAAGTTGCTTGTTTTGTTCGATCAACAGTCCAAAACCATCATAAAAGCCTAAGAAATCCAGCACATCTTAACATTTGAGAAGATGGAACCAGCAAATGTTTCACTCAAAAGATTAATTAATGAAAAGTTATGAAATAGTTGCATATGTATGCACAGGGTCGATTTCATGCTTTGGGTCTCGTGTACTTTCACAGGTTCTTTTCTCACCCAGAAACGTGGTCGGTCGTATCCGCCAAGCTCTAGACATACTCCATAGTGAAGTATGTTTTCATATTCTTGCACAAACATACAACCACACTGTATGTTAGCAATTTAATAAAGTCATAACCCAAATGACAGACGGCCTACAAACTTAATGTTTTGTATCATCCAGGTTCCCCGTGCCATCGTCAATCTGATAGAGCTGTTAAACATTGTACCATTGCGTGATCTGCACAACGATAAAACTCTGGGATGTCCCACCTGGTTTGTAAGGTCAGTGATTCTTTTTTTAGGTTGTGTAAGTAAAAAAAAAAAACAGACCAACATTGTACCATTGCGTGATCTGCACAACGATAAAACTCTGGGATGTCCCACCTGGTTTGTAAGGTCAGTGATTCTTTTTTTAGGTTGTGTAAGTAAAAAAAAAAAACAGACCAATTCGTTCTTTAACAGTTTTTATGTTTATGTTTCAGTTTAATTTGCCCCTGCATACTGAAGCCGAAAGAGGGATCCTATGAACTCCAGAAGGTCAACGACCTCAATAAAGCCTATCAGGTACAAATACGGGACAGTAGGGGATGCTAATAGGAAGTTTTAAGAGCTTATTGTACATATTCTTAAGCATTTTACAAATTTCTGTTGCTACAACACAAATTCACTAGTCTTAAGTTGACTTTGAGAACATAAATTTAACACCTAAAACAGCTTTTAACCCCCATTTTAGGAGCTAAATCATCATCATTACATCATCATTATGACATTGTCAACTTAACATATCTTTCACTGAAAAGTCAAAGACTTCTTTATCTTTTGGCTGTTTTTCCATCCAGCATGCTATGAGAGAGCTAATTGATTCTGGTCGCTATGACACACACCACAACTTCACTGTGGTGCTGCAGCCCTTCCTCCAGGAGCTTATCCTTCCCATGTTAGAGGTAACACACCTGAACCATTAAATATACCTAATGAAGTTCTATTTTATTCATTTATCTTAGTATTTCTTTTATATTTCCTCCCTCCCTTCTTTTTAAAAGGATGGCCGGCCTGATCGCTCGTACTTTTCACCCGACTGTTTTCATCTTAGCCAGAAAGCTCACACTCTCATGGCTCAGGCTCTCTGGAACAACATGGTAAAGATTTGCTTAATTCAAAGACATTTCCCTTCATTTATATTTTGGCACAAGTGGATTTTATTTCTCTTAATGATCCAAAATAAATCACATGACTTTCACAATCTCTAGTTAGAGCCAGTGGGCAACAAGACGTTTAAACAAGACTTCTCAGCTGGCATTGACCTGAAGTGTCCCTCTGAGGTGACTGAGACCAACAATTATATAAAAAAATTATACATTACATGCTGTAGTTTTTATCATTTTTGTGTATTCATGTGTTTTATGTCTTTATCAGACCAACCCTTTTATTAGGACTGCTGTCAACAGCAACTACACCTTTCCAGGCCCTCCTCCGACTCCTGCCCCTGCTACAGTAGGTCATAGTTTCTGTCTTTCATACACTGCACATCTTCAAAACGGCAAGTCATTATTATTTATACATGATGCCAAGTTAACTATAAATCCCTAAAACATGTCTCTGTCGTTCTTTAGAATTGGGGCAGTGACTTTTCCTGCGTTAACACAGCTCCATCCAACTCTGTGCCCACTTCAGGTAAGCATGTCTAGGTTTCACTATTACCTAAAGGGAAATATAAATGTTAGATGTAAAATATGCTCATGTTGATCTTTTGTTAGCTCACAGGTTACAACCAGCAGACATCAAAGTGGTGGCTGCTGTGGGAGACTCGTTAACGGTGAGTTTGTACACAAGGATTTTTAACATTTTGCTTGATAAAATGATCTTAACTCAAGGCCCACTTGATATACTTATTTCTCCTAGTTTTATATGTTTAGTCTCTGCCTTTTTGATTTCTGAATTCACCTTTTATTCTTCCCGTAAAGAACTTTTCTGTTTTGAAAAGTTTGCTCGCTTTCTTGCTAATAGACTACAAATTAGATTACAGATTAGATTAAATTTTACTTTCTACACACCATTTCTGCTAAATCTAGGTTGTCATATTTTGCATATTTTGCATTATTAGTTGAATGGGTCAGAGAGAGAAACAGAGAAATAACTGAGTAGTATCTTTTTCTGCATCTTTTTTTAGGCAGGCTTTGGTGCCAAGGCAAAGAATCTCCTGCAGCTAAGAACTGAGTACAGAGGGGTGTCCTGGAGGTGAGAGACTGCACACAAACTATATACATAACACATTTATGCACATTGCATTGTGATCATTTTATTTATTGTTTGTTTTAAAAGCATTGGAGGAGACAAAACTCTTGAGACTGTCACAACATTACCTAGTAAGTCCCGAGCCTTTCTGGTTGTATAATGCACAGTAGCACCACTAGATGGCATATTTGGACTGTAACAAAACTTCCCTATTTCTTTACACATCAGATATCCTTAAAAAGTTCAATCCTAAAATCAAAGGGGTTTCAAAGGGACAAGGGAAATGGCAGACTGGCTTCAACATGGCCGTATCAGGAGCTAAAATATCGTGAGTTCGAACATTTCTCTGATCATGGTTCACTTTCATGTGTTATGTGCATTTTGCATTGCACTCATGAAAAATTGCACTCATGAAAAATCTCACACAGAGGAATCCCTGGGCAGGTCCGACGCCTGATTGATACCATGAAGAATGCCTCTGTGAGTTTGATATAGGGTGCCCTTCTAATGCATGCACTGATGCCGTTTTGTGACCACAAATTTGATGTGCATCTTTCTTGTGCTCTCTCTCTTTATCTCTGATCCTCTCTCCATCGTTTCAACAAAAACAGTCGGTGGATTTTGAGAATGACTGGAAGCTGGTGACCCTCTTTATTGGAGGCAACGACCTGTGTCAGTACTGCAACGATCGGGTGAGTTGCTTTATGAAGTCGTCACATGGAAAAAGCAGGATGATCCAATGGATGAAGCACATTCCCCTCACTTAAAAGACTCTCACAGTGGCCAAACATCCCGTATAGTGTTGTGTGATGCCCTGTGCAGAGCCGTCTCATGATATCACTGTCCAAACGGGACGATGCACCGGAGCAGAATAATCAAGCTTTGTGAGCAGCCCTCCCCTGATTGTTTTATTGTGTCAGAGTAAGATGAGAGCAGACATGGTTTCTTTTCAATGGCCACATTCTGTCACACAAATCGCCCCCCCCACTCCCTCCTCTATCTCAGGCCTCTGTCTGCATGAAACAAGCACACGAGGCACAGTGACAGGCCTTGTTCTCTAAGAGGCATAAACAACACAGAGGTCAGCCCAGACTCATCCTGTCTCACTCCCTCCTCCTTCTTCTTCTTCTCTCTCTCCTTTTGCCTCCATTTCCCTTTTTATCTCCCTCTCTACATTACTCCCCTCAGTGTAGTCTCTCTTTTAATGTTTGTGCATTGAAGTAGAATATCAAAGCACAGCATCAATTTAAGATGAGCTCTGAGACTGTGGTGGTGACAGCTTAGCTGTTGCTCGTACGCTCATACATGTTGCATGGAGTGGCGTTGGCGGCTCTTTTGGTTGATATGCACTTTTTAGCAAAAAAACTTGCCCAGTTTCCACTGAAATGTGCTTTAATTATTCTGCTTGTCCGTGGCCACAACAGAGAAGGGTTGTTAATGAAAGAAAAGGCACAAGACTACATGTGTTCACTGTGGATTGCGTGTCATTTTATTATTCTTTTGTTCTCAAAACTACAGGCCTCTATGTCACCTCAGAACTACAGACGTCATATGATGTCAAGCTTGGATATGCTTTACAAAGAGGTAAAATACTGATGTTATCTACCAAGAAATAACAGTTGATTGTGCAAAAAAATACCATAATGGACTAGAAAATAACTAAAGATGTGCAGCTTTCCCCCCAGATTATATAGGTTCACATTTTTTCTTCCCTTCTCTTCCCTTAAATTATCATTGACGTAAGAATCAATTCTGAATTTTACTCTGAAAGTGGATAAAGGTCATGTTGTTTTCTTGCTTTCTGGACGTAGGTTCCCAGGACAATTGTCAACGTCTTGGAGGTCCTAGAAATTGAAGGTCTTCGCAGGATCAAAAGGGATAGTCTCGGGTGCAGTGTGTTACAAAAGTACGCTTTTGATCGATCCACTCGTGCCAAATCAATTCTACATGAATTAAGACCACAGAGTCCAAGGCAGATTGCTCCTTTAAATCAACAGCACTTCTCTTAATATTGATCTGACACCTAGTCAGTCCAGCAAAGAAATGTATAATGGTTTAGTGTTCATTAAAGGATGCCAAATCCCTGAATCAATTACAAAAAGTAGCATTATTCAGGGCTGATTTAACATGTATTAAAGCATTTTATTTCCCTAGATCAGCTGTTTATTTTCACCCTTGATCCTCAGGTATATCTGCCCGTGCTTCTTGATGCCAGGAGAGGATTCCCCGGAGCTGGCTGAAGTAAAACGGATCAATCGGGAACTACAGGTTAGTAGACTGGAACTGTGTGACCAGCATCTAGTTAAAGTCTCCTCTCTACTCAATAATGGGTTTTGCTTATTTTTATTTCACTCAGATGTTTGAGCTTCACTTTGTAGAATGATGTTTGTGCAGAGATTGAAGGGGGGGGGGGGGGGGGGGGAGTTTCTCTGTCCTCACCTTAAATCTGAGTTTAAAGCCCCTTTTCGACCACAGGAACTTTCCCCAGGGACTAGGAACCTTTTAAAGAACTCATTGCATTTTGACCGCATGGACCAGGGTCTAAATTAAGTTCCGGGGACAGTTTACACCCCAAAAAGGCTCTGGTCCAGGGGTAGTACTTTCTGAAAGTACAGGGACTTTTGGGGTGGGATTTGCAGGGATGACCATCACATATCGATTTAGGATTTAGGTTTGATAACATTAAAAATAAAGTTAGGCTTTGGTGTCTCATTTTCAGTGAGACAACCAAAAATCTTTCAGTGTAGTAAGAGACGTCTTATGTTCAGTAGTTAAACTTTTGAAGTGAAAATATTTGCATTTTCGTAGATTCTGTTTTTTTCAATGAGGGAGAAGAAGTAGACGGGGTTACAATTGTTTTAACTAATTGAACTTTGTGGTGTTACTTTCAGGTCGAGACAGAGAAATTGGTGTATGGAGGCCGCTATGATGAGAGAGAGGACTTTGCTGTGGTGGTGCAGCCCTTTTTTAGGAACTCCATCGTCCCTTTGAACGCTGTAAGTCTTCCGTGTACCCATGAGCCTCCACTGCACTCTACATTTACAAACATATACACTTTAGCACGGTAACAAGCCATTCCCCTCAAAGCACATACTAACACTGATGTTGTATTATTTCTTCTCCAGGACGGCAGACCTGACACCACCTACTTCTCTGAGGACTGCTTCCACTTCAGTGAACGGGGACACGCTGACATGGCTGCAGCTCTGTGGAACAACATGGTGAGTCCGACAGTTAATGGCTAACTGTTTGACAGGGGGAGGGTTGTGGATAAGTCTTGCTGCAATTTAGTCATGTGCTGAGCAAAGATGTACTCTGTTTCATCTCTAGTTGGAGCCAGTGGGTAAAAAACAGACATACAGCAATTTCACAAATGCCAGAAATAACATCAAGTGCCCCACTGAGGTAAGGAAGCTGCCACACAATCACGTCTCACATGCTGCCACTGAACCACTTGGGATTTATCTGCATGAATGGTTCATACAAGTGGGTGTGATTGAATAGAAGACTTTCCCCTCTTGTGTGTTGCAGGAGCATCCGTACATCTTCACAAAGGTGAACAGCTTGCCCGGTTCAACCCACACCACCACCACCACCACCACCACCACCACCACCACCACCACCATCACAGCACCCACGACACAAAGCACAACTTTACCTCACTGCTATGATTGCAATGTCGACGTGCCAGTGTGGCTCGCTGCTGTGCTGGCCGTGATGGGTCTTCTGATTGGCTGGGCTGTCACCTGGCTCCTCCTCTCCTGCAAAGCCAAGAGGAGCAAGCAGACGATGACGGCTGCAGTGGAGATGAAGGGCACCGGGTTTTAAAGTGCTACTTACTGTATTTTTTTGCACTGGACTATTCAAAGGACCACAACTGCAAAAGAACATATTTTAAGTGTGTTTTTTCATATCAAGACATGATAAGATAGTTAAGTTAATTATTGTCCTTGAACCCACGGAAAATATTACTGGATGCAGAGGTGGCAAAGGTACACCAGTCTTCACCTAAAGAGAGATAAATAAGACAACAGAATGACGCTCCATTAGAAATCCTGCATTCAAACCTCATTGAAGTTAAAGACGTATTTAAATGTTGTAGCTGGTCTAACAACTTGACTTAATGAGACAATGCAGTCACCAACCACTACAAATCAAACACAGATTTCATATGCAAAAGTAAAAATTACTGGCCGCACATTAACTTATTACCTCTGTTATATATTTAATTGTATTAAAAGGGTCTAAGGATAGAGGGTGTCGTATGCTGTACAGATTGTAAAGCCCCTTTAGGCAAATTTGTGCCTTTGCTTAAAATGAAGTAGAAGAAATGAAGTATTTGAAGTCAGTACTGTCACTTTTAACCAGTTTTTTCAGATAAAATCTGTGGAGTACACTCCTGGTAGATATAAATATTAATCAAACATCGTGTGGCTATTTTGTTCAACGATAAATACTTATAAAGACAATGTTATTCTATATGTCTTCTTTTTTATCTTAATGCCTTTGTTTGTAATAATTGTAAATGTTTTTTTGGTTATTTGGAATAAATAATTTGCAATAATTCATATTAACTCTGATCTAGTGTGATTGTTCAAGTGACATCCGGACAGACAGACACCAACCACTCCTGACATGTTGTCCAGGAAATCACCACCATTACACCTTAATGGTGTTTATTTTAGATACCACTATATCATAAATTACACAAACCACCCATGCACAAATGATTCTGCTTGGATCACAGCACACACCAGCCTGCATGCATTACCGTCATCATTACCACCAGTGAGATAGCCCACTGATAAAACTTAAAAGGGGTTATTTTATGACCTCCTTAGAGTGATGAAAGCCACCGACCACTTCTGTTGATTATGCCGCAAGAATACAGTCGTGGAAAGTACATTTACTCACCTACTGTAGTATAATTTTGAGGTTTTCGTACTTCACTTGAGTATTTTCATTTTGTGCCACTACATTTATTTGACATCTGAAGTTATTACTTACATTGAAGATTTAGATTTTACCAACAAAACATATGATCACTTTATGCAATGATGTATGGAACACGTTAATCTACCCAACAATATATAGAATAGTTAATATTAGCTCCACCTGAACCGGTGTTACACCGAAATCTGTGACCAGCAGAATCCGTGACCCTTAAAGTTACCACTTCTGACTACTGTGGTACTGTGTAATAAATTAGGCAAATACGTGAGAGAAAACACACAAAACTAAATTGTTACAAAACATAAGCCTAAATGTATTTTAGTATTTTTCATTTAAATATATATTTACAAAAGTTTAAAAGAAAAGCAAAAGATAGTCAGAGTGGGGTGACTTCATGTGTTGGTCACAGATTTCAGTATAACACCTACTGTAACACAGGATGTTATGCTGCTTTTACTTTTCCTATTTTATGTACGTTTTGCTAATAATCTTTTTACTGAAGCAAGGTTTTAAATGCATGACTTTTACTTGTAAATTATTATTTTTATATTGTTGTATGGCTGAATACCTCTCCCACCACTGAAAACATACACACAAATTGTGCCTTTTTTTTTTTTTTGTAATATATATCAGTTTCAAAATAATAACATACATGCTCTGTGGTATTTAGTACAGGATATACAGTATGTTTGTCAACCTAAAGTCACGAATAAACTCATTCTATTTAATATAAAGGTTGTTAAAGTGAGTCGGTCACTCTTCACTAGTTTCCCCCCATTCGCCTCCACGGTTACTGTTTCCTTGACAACAGCGCCTCCTGGTGTCTGTAGGGCGAATCGAACCGGCCAGCACTACCACATCAGTTGGAAGATGGCGGAGGGTGAATTGAACGTGGACAGCCTCATCTCTCGGCTGCTGGAAGGTGAACAAATTTCAATACGGTCTCTAATGTTACACACCGTTTGCTGTTTACGTTCATTAAGCCTGGTGTGTTTCGTGTTCTGTAACTACCGCGGTTGCCTCACAAACATGCATTAAAATGTGTTAGCTTGTTTGGCTAACGGTGTGTCCCCGGCTAGCTCTGTTAGCTTGGCCGTGTTTATAAACACTGTCGGCGGTGAACGCCTACATCTCTCAGTTTTTTCGCAGTAATTGCTACGTTACTCTTGGCGAGTAATTTTACTGTGTCGTGGCATTTACTTTAGCATGTAGTTAAACTTTCTGCGTGTTATTTTTTGCTGTGTTCTGGCTCATATATTTCACCAAAATGATGGACGGCTGAGAAGGAAAGGGCTGGGACGTCTGTGTCCTGTGCGTTATGACATTAAAATACAACCCACAATCATCTGGCATGTCTCCATCGGTTGTAACTGTTACCTACGTTAATATCAAGTAAGTTAAGTAAGTTAATATTTGTTAATTAAAGGCATGAACACCGATTTTCCCCAGCGCCCCTGCCCTTGAGTTTTGCTCCATATCCACGGTGCTGTAAGTTGTCGCTATGATAATGTTCAGTTTCTATTAAAGGGTAGTCTTTGATAGGTTGATTAAAGCTATAGGCCTACATTAAAAATGAAAAACACTAATATATGGCTAACCCTTTCATGTGGCATTGGATGCCCTTATGACTACATCCCAGACTAATTTGAATTGTTGTGAGGTAGTTTGCTTTTTGTGCAGTAATTTTAACTAACTGGGTTTGTGTGTTTTTTAGTGCTCATATTGCTGGGATTCAGTGTTATGATGCACACACATTCCCTTTAAATCTGTTAGTATTGTACAGGTGAATAACAAAACACAAATTGACATTGCAAAACCAGGAGAGATGGAAGTTGTGTGTTTCTCTGACCTGTCCACAAAAATGTTCCTATCTACAGTTTAAATTGTGTCATCTTGTGTTCACAATCTCTTTATTGCGTTCATACTTGGTAAATAAACAGAATTGTGTTGGTGGTTGAGGAGCAGGTTTTGGTAGAGAGAGGGATGTGCAAAAATCCTTTTGTGTTGGCCGTCCACCGGCTCAAGAGAAGGTGGGGAGTTTTCTGTTCCCTTGTGATATATCCTTTGAGTCAGACCAGACCACTAAAGGCAAATTCAGCTGTCCTTGGCATACTTTCCACCAGTATATCTGAGACTCTGTTGGAGGGATGAGACACCAGCATGCCAGCATTGAAATGCTAAGATTTTTATTTATAGTAAGTGCTGGAAAATGCCATCACACTGCTGATGCCTTGTGTTTCTTGCAGTTTGATTTTTATGTTAACATTGCCACCAAATGTTGAAATTCCTTAAAAACAAATGATATCATTGCTTCACAGCCTATAATCAACTTCTTGTTTGTTTTCCACTGGTGAACATTTTTTTTTTTCTCAGCTGGAAAGCTTGTTGATCCTTCACACACAGTGTTTTCATTGTTTCTCAGCTTGGACTGCAGTGACTTGTTGATTGCTCATATTTTGAATATGAGTTGGCATCTTTCACAAGTGGTCAGATCTTGTTGGTGCAAGATGGCTCTTAAAAAAAGTGACTACACATGACTAAGTGATCGGATGTTGTCGTTTCATAGGCTTCTTACATAATAGTTCAGCTCTGTAGTTAATGGTGCGAACTTACTCAAGAGTTAGAATCAAGCATGTGTGCAAATAATTTAGGATTATGATAAAAATGTCCATTACGAATAGGAATCTATTTTGATTGTCTGGAGGTAAGACATTTCTACTAGTGAAATACTCTCTTTGCTTCTTGGTGACTATGACAGGGGTGGTGATTTTGTTTTCTAAATTAGTCTGGATCAGTCTAAAATGTATGCTAAAGGGTTTATTGGTACTAGCCAACAAAATGCACCCTGCATCTCAGCACACACCAAAGCCAGGCTTTCAAATTGGTTTGTAGGGCCTACCTTTCATTAATCCAGGTTTTTTTTTTTCCAGTATCCAGCTCTAGTTCTGTGTTTCTTTTTCGACTAAGGCAGTACTCTATTTGCTGTGCATGATTACCTGCAAAATTCGATCTTTTTTTCATGGATATAGCCTAGGCTATATGTAACAAAACTAGTTTTGGTCTCCAACACATGCTCATATTTTTGTTGATATTGATTTCCGATGTTCAGCACAGATTTACCATAACAAGAGAGTAAAAATTCCCTAGTGCTTAGCTCGTAAACCAGATAATTTTAAAGGTCTTGAGCCCTTATTTTGCATCCCAACATCACATAATAGCTTTGTGTATGTTTTGCTGTCTCAGAAAATTTGGTCTTGTGGAAAAGCCGAGTGTCAGCGAGAGTGCTGCTTATTCACTGGAATTAAAACTTGTGAAACAATGTGCCACTTTCTCCAGACTCGTGTACAGTGTTGCACACACAAACAGTGATTTGGTTTATGATGGTAGCAAATCCTTGTCATTACTTCATTTCAGCCTTTGCCCCTCAATGTTCTTAAGAGCGTAATCTCTTTTAAAAGTGCCAGGCTGCAGAAGTGCGAACAGTGAAAGGTTCTGTCTGTGTTAAAGCCGGGCGGGCTAAGCAGCATCCGAGCTTAACTCGCTCAGCTCTGATGAGGCCCGGCCGTTGAGTGAAGAGCCCTACTATTGCAATTTCATGCTTCACACCATGGCACATGGGTCTATGAAGCACTGCAGATACTGTAGATGGATGATAAAGAAAACTGATGGTGTGAAATCGATGGTGTAAAGCAACACTTATAAGGTTGGTGGAGCCGGCTAGAATAATTTTTGGCGCTCAGATTCACCATCTGTTAGGATCCATATTCCTCTGGTGGTTCACTCACTTCTCTCAGATTTGGTTGGATTACATGACTAATGAGACGGTGAGTACAGTGTGTAAGTAGCATGCGTATGCACACGTGTGCGTTTATGTATGCACGAAAAAAGCGTGCACTAAGCTTTAGGAATTGCTCACCAATACATCCATTACCGGTAATCCATTTTGAACTGCTCCCTGTTTGGTCGTTCTAGGCTAATTTGTCATCCTTTAAGGAAACAAAAAGGCAAATAGGGAAAGTGTTTAAGGAAACTGACTAATGCATATTGGTTTCAGCTATCCTATATTGGAGTCTTAAGTGGGCGTCTAGCTTTAAGATGGTTCGTTATTACATAATTCCTCAGTCATGGATTTGTTCATCACTTTTGTTTCCATCATCAATGGTTCATCTTCACGCAGTCAGTGTTTGATCTGCTTTTTGTGACGCGAAACTGGGACTAAAGATAGTTATATAAGTGCTGTCCAATTACCATGCATGTATTAATATAGTGACAAAACACAATTAGTCACTGTTATGTCACCACTATAATAATGATAACAGTAATAACTTTATTTACGTAGTACCTTTTGAAACAAAGTTATAAAGTGCTTTACAGTAAAAAATAATAATAAATATAATCCAAAATGTAAGATATAAAACAAGATCAAATAATTACAACAAATACCATCAGTTAAGAAAAAGCCATGAGATAAAAGTGAGTTTTAAAAGAGGATATTGAGTTTGCCTGCCTGAGATCCTCCAGCCAGAGGAACTCGAGCAGCGATCAGGCTTATAGGGAGTTAGTACTAGAAAACAGATACAGACAGGAGCCTGACCATTCAGGCTTTAAAAAAAAGCAGTAACCAAAAGGTAACCAGTGAAGGGAAGCAAGGATGGGTGTGATGTTGTCGCTTCTCTCAGTACGAGTCATAAGCCTGGCAGCAGCACTTTGCATAAGTTACAGTCTTTGGATGTTTTGCCTGCTGATACCAGAAAAAAAGTGCGTTGCAATTGTTAAATTTTTTTTAGAAAATTTGATAGTTGTTTATAAAAGAAATCGTTTGTGTGGAGACATTTTTTTCTAAAATCTTTTGTATAAAAATGGCAGCTTAGAGATAGGTCTAAGACGAGTTAAAACAGAGGGAACCAGAGAAGGTTTCTATAAGAGGGGGTAAACAATGGCATGTTTAAAATTGGAGTGGAAAATGCCAGTAGATAGAGAGCAGTTATTGATGGTTAAAATGTCTGGACCAACTGTCTGAAATACTCCTTTTAAAGACCATAAAAAGTAAATTATAAGACCATTCTTCAGCCTAATATTTATTTATTTGAATTTCTGCTTTTGTCTACCTTTTGTCACTTTTTGCGTAGTTGTTAGGTCATGTGACGGGGGGGATGCCATCTTTCAGATACATTGCACCAACCGGGCTGTCCAGATATTAAATCAAACACAAATATATAAAATGCAGACTTTTGAAACTAACTTTAGTCTTATGCAAGCCACAACGTACCATAGCAAGGAAGCCGTTTTTATGTATAATCTCACTTTTCATATCTCTGATTATTTCAGCCGCTGACTGTAGCCAACGTTTGCAATTCTCACTCCTCTTTTCATCGTTGTGAGATAAATCTGCTCCCAGAGCTGTGGCAGAACGCCAGAAAGTAGGCTTAAGCTAACAGTGCAACTACACAGCCAATAAACCCACACCAGTGCTGAAGATGCAAGCTGCTCTCATAGTCTAAGCAGTGGGTTTCTTAAGTATGGCTGAGATTTAGCAGCTATGAGCTACAGAACCATTACGCCCACAGCTCATCAGATTTTAAGATCGCCTTGTGATTCTCCTCTAAGTGTTTTCTTTTTCCCCCTTAGGTGAAAAGTGATTGTATCATGGCCTCATTCTGATGAAGTTTGTGGTGTTGCTGGTGCTGTTGTTGATAACACTGACGGTGTCTTTTCTCTCCTGTCCAGTACGGGGATGTCGCCCGGGGAAGATAGTCCAGATGACCGAGGCAGAGGTGCGGGGCCTCTGCATCAAATCCAGGGAGATCTTCCTCAGCCAGCCCATCCTGCTGGAGCTTGAGGCGCCCCTGAAGATCTGTGGTCAGTGTTGTACATTTCTGGCCTTGTTTTAGACCATCTTCTCGCAGCCTCATGTTTATTTTTACTCTCTCGTAACCCTCTGCACTGTATAACATACTCTACTGTGACATTTCCTCTAAAAGGTTTAAAAGTTTACTTGTGTAACCAGGCCGAATAACACTGGCTCAGCCCAGCCGGGGTCACATTAAGTCACTATTACTCTCTCGACTTGTCTACCCTGTGAATGTTATAGAAGGATACATATAGGGGAATTGAACACATAATATATGAACAGACCGAATAATATGAACTCCCTGTCAACAGTTGAAATGCTACCACTATCACTATCTCTAGCTGGCTCCGGCACATCTCTGCACACTCCCACATGCTTTATCTCTTCCCTCCAGTGTAGCGCTGCAACTGCAAACAACTCAGAACGGTCTAATATATGTGCCAGTCCTTGAGAAATACAGTACACAAGCTCACATATAGGCTCAAGCCTACACACAGCTCATTTGTGGCTGTTTTCCTCCCACACACATTTACTTTGAGATTGTTGTTATGTAGGCCTAATACTGTGTCAACCTCAAATGGCAGCGTTTGTATTTCAAGTGATGAACGCGATAATGGGAAGCAGTAATTTGATGTGACGTCCAATTGATGTTGTTTGTCGTCAAATTGAGTGTCGAGATAATGATATTATCCACAGGTCTGCATCAGAATAACTGACTTTTCAAAGTGCCTTCATCCACGTAGACCTAACCCTGGCACATGACTCTAAAATATGCATGAGATTGAGGTGGTGTTATTTGTCACTGTGTGGGGTTTCTTTGTCTCTCCTTTACTTTCTTTGTTTTGCTGCTGAACCCCTATCCTCAGACTTGCCTTTAACTCACGGCAGCTGTGACGACAGGCTTTCAGAGCACCAGCGCTGAATAAAAAGACCAAACCGTGAACGCCTTTAATTATTTACTAGGGCCACATGGATCAGGTTCTGCTCTTACGCTCTCCCTCACTTTAACCTTAATGCCACTGGCATACTTTTGCCCAAGCCGGCAGCTTTCACAGTGTTTGGCATTTATATAAACAGAATATTATAAAATTGGATTTTTTAATAGAGTTTTGTTGACAATGGTGTTCCTTGTGCAGTGACACGTAATAATTAAACCCTCTTTGTGAAGATGTGTTGAATCGGCTGAAGAAAGACCACAAGCATGCACTCTGTGTTTATACTGTTTCGGTGTAGGTTTGCATTCTGCGGTAGCATTTATCGTACATTTTCAAGCTCTGGGAACAGTGTGTTAGGTCTGAGTCAAACCTTTAATTATTTTCTGACCAGAATTACTGACTGAAAAGTGGCACAAACAGTTCACAGGCTGAAGGGAATGAGGTGAAAACCTCTTAGAATGCACTACAACATTTCTGAATGAAAAAAATAATATTTATTTGTTTCTTATTTTGTTTTAAAGTTGATTATATAATAAATACATATAACTACTTTAACCATCTTTTAGCAGAATATCATAGGCAGCCTGTATTAGTTTACACATTGTTATATCAGGCCTCTGAGTATAGGTGCACATTTATTGTTGCTATTGTCTACGTTTTTCCTTTTAGTTTGATATGTGTATAATGAGGTTATATGTATTAATAAGAAGATTAGTTTTTAAGTTTCAAAATACACTTGAAATACAATACTGGATATATTACTATTTCATATAGTATTTTTGCACTGTTTTTACTAATGTTTGCCTATTTTCTTTTGTGTGTAAAGTGGATCCTTTGTTATTAATATATTTTAATGCAAGTGTCATGGCATCTAGAACAGCAAAGACGGACTTTATTACAGTTATGGACCGTCAGCCTGTCTGCTGAGTGTTTATTTGTTGTTTTCATCTTGAAATGTGCTCTGAGCAGCAGCAGTGTTATTATTCAGTGTTCTCCTCCCACCGGTGGTGATGTGTTTTTATGTGGGTGCTTTAGTACCTGTTGATTATCTGGCTACAGAAGGTCATGCAACAGTGCACTTGATAAACGCTTTGTACCAGTGCCCTGATGATAGGCTAATTTTCTAATGGCCTTTACATTGTGCATGCATAGACATTGTTTAATTATTACTGATCTGATTTGTCTAGTGGTTTGATCTTGATGTGATGATATGTGATGTTTAATAATGCTGTACCACACATGGGTGGCATAGTTGGGGGTCATAAGATGCACCGCTGGGTCCTTTTTATTATTGTCGAGTTCTATCACCATTGCTTTTATATTGTGTTGTCTTCTGAGACAAATCATGCTCATTTATAACACTGACCTCAAGTCCAGCGCTTCTTTTTTTTTTCCAACTTTTAGCCCTTTGCTCAGCTTTTTAAACCCTAAATCTCCGTGCTGGTATTCTCAGACTGTTTTACCACTGCAGAGGCAGTGCTGAGTAAATAATTCACTGTCATCCTACAATTCCTTTTGAGAGGGCAGGCAGCGGGGGGGCTGCCCCGTCGAAAGCCAGTCTCGGTGAAGCTCACAAATTCACATTCAGTCACGCAGCAACTCTTTTAGTGTGGAGTTGAGGATAGTTAGGATGGTGAAACTAACCTGAGGCGCCTTTTCTGGAGGCAGACATTTTCAAACAGAAAATGGTGGAAGTTGATCCAGGTTTCACTACAGAGCGACAGCTCAAGTGAAGTTAGCCCTGCTCTTACAAAGTTCACTCATCTCCAACTGTTTCTGCAGAGATTACAGGCTATGTTGCCATGTCTCTGTGTTACCATTTTATCCAAATTTAATTTTCCGAGCGAACTGCGACATAAATGAGCAAAGCTAAGTGTTTACGCATCATGTCCATTTCTGTTTTGGTGCAGGCACAAGCAAGAATTACTGTACTGTGTGTTGTCCTCTGTATTTACTCCTCTGTTGTCTGTCCAGTATGTGTTGCTTTCAGCCTGCCAAGACTAAAAAAACATCTGTTTTCGTCAAAGTCATTTTTATGTAGTATGTGTAGCTTTTTGCAGTCTTCAGATCTGTTCCCAGCTTTACTTAGTTTAGCACAATGCAGACTTACACTGTTTGATGCCCATAGACAAAAACATATATAAAGATATGACAAATTTTGCTATTGTGGTAGACTTAAATACATTAAAATAATGTTAATTGGAACACAAAAAGAAAAGCAAAAATCATATAGCTATAAAACTGACACTTCTGACACACAGATCCCTACTTTTCACCTCCCATCACCTTCTCATAAGAAGATAAAACTCAAAATAGGGATTGAAAACAGCAACTGAAGTAGTAGTTATGAGATTTTAAAAGCTCTCCTGATTTCATACTGACAGCTTGTGACTTGGACTGTGCCGCTGGATCTCTGCCTTAATACTTAAAGACTTGTTTCATTGAAGTTTTGATATTCTATTATTGATGTGAAGGTTTGTGAAGTTGTTGAACATTACCAGTACTTGCATCAAAACTCTAGATGGCAAGCTGGGGCTGCGTGTCCGGGGCGAAGGAAATGATTGATGGTGAAACACAAACCAGCTGGCTAAGCACAACATGAGCGCTGAGTAGAAGACAGAGCTAGACTTCAAACACTCAGAACTGTCCCTTTAATCATTCATTTGCACGGAAAAAAAGTGTGTTTTTGCATGCCATCCTAAGACACAGGCAAAAATAAGTACAGGCCTGTTGCCATATAGGTTAGATGCCAGTCGTGGTTTGGTTTTGGTGTCTAGATCACTGACGGACACTAACATGCCAGCCACCCTCATGATATAAAGTTGTAATTTTTGTTGGTCATTTTAATCTCGGGGCCAGACAGCTGCACATCTTAACAAGCCCTATTCTTTCATTTTAATTTGTATTTTGTGCCATCTTGTAATGAAAGCATTGCCATGAAAAAAGAGTGTGGAACATGAATTTGCTTTCCATTTCGGTCACAATATAGCCTGTTATTATTGTCCTGGTCTTTCTGGTGAGGCTCACTGCCGCTGTCATCTCTGTCTGGAGCACTTAGCCCAAATTAGAGCAGCTCTTGAGTTGGTGCGGGAGGATATTAGAGGAAGCAGGTCTCGACTAGGTGATGTGAAGTGAGGCTCCCCTGCTGAGCTCCTGTGCTTTTGGTAAGAGCTGCCTGAGTGATGTCGAAAAGAGACGAGGTTGACCCTGAATCCTGGGAGAGTTGTTCAAATTAAAATTAGTTTGTGTCAATGATGTGCATGTGCGTCCTTTTTGTGATTAACCTGGATTGTCGGCATTCTCTCCCGCGGCAGCTCATTTCCCATGGGCCATGGCATTGATCTGATGGCAGTTGTAATGACTCATTTTGCGTGTGTGTGTATACCTGCTGCTGTAGGCAGAGTCATATATCCCCACCAACCTACATGTCTGGCTGTGTTCTGAAAATCAAAATGGATTCAGAGAGATAGGAATTGTTGTGTGTGTATATACGCACGTGGGGGTGAATATGTGGTTTGGAGATAGAAAAAGTTTTTTTAAGTCTTGCATTGGCTTTGATTAGTACGTCTTATCCCTTTTCTCCACAAAGTGCATCACCATTCTTTTTGATACTCTTCCCTTTTGCTCCACTATCTTTAGTTCTTCACAGTGTTCTCCTCCCTAAGTAGTTCCCCCCTTTCTGTACTAAATGTATGTTAAACAGCCTGTCCTTGTGGCTGCACTTACAGTAAATAGTAGGGCTGTCAATCGATCAATATTTAATTAATTAATCGCATGATTGTCCATAGATAATTGCGATCAATCGTAAATTAATCACATTTTTTAATCTGTTCAAAATGTACCTTAAAAGGAGATTTGTGAAGTATGTAATACTCTTATCAACATGGGAGTGGGCAAATATGCTTTCTTTATGCAAATGTATGTATATATTTATTATTGGAAATCAATTAACAACACAAAACTGACAAATATTGTCCAGAAACCCTCACAGGTACTGCATTTAGCATAACAAATATGCTCAAATCATAACATGGCAAACTCAAACCCAACAGGCAACAACAGCTGTCAGTGTGTCAGTGTGCTGACTTGACTATGACTTGCCCCAAACTGCATGTGATTATCATAAAGTGGGCATGTCTGTAAAGGGGAGACTCGTGGGTACCCATAGAACCCATTTTCATTCACATATCTCGAGGTCAGAGGTCAAGGGACCCCTTTGAAAATGGCCATGCCAGTTTTTCCTCGCCAAAATATAGCGTAGGTTTGCAGCGTTATTTAGCCTCCTTTGCGACATGGTTGTTACCAATGGATTCTTTAGGTTTTCTAGTTTCATATGATACCACTATCTTCACTCCAGCTTTAAAACTGAGCCCGCTACAACCTAAAAATCTCAAGTTGCTATCACGTTAACTTTGACAGCCCTAGTCAATAGTCAAACTAACTTGCCTCTCTCCCCCCTTTTTTAGGTGATATCCATGGGCAATACACAGATCTACTGAGGCTGTTTGAGTACGGTGGTTTCCCTCCAGAGGCTAACTACCTTTTCCTGGGTGACTACGTGGACAGAGGGAAACAGTCCCTGGAAACCATCTGCCTCCTGTTGGCCTACAAGATCAAATACCCAGAGAACTTTTTCCTGCTCAGGGGCAACCACGAGTGTGCTTCCATCAACCGCATCTACGGTTTCTACGATGAGTGTGAGTTGAAGTAAACTCACCCTGCACACACACAAACAGCCCTGCAGCACATAATAGTTTGGTTTTAATAATGTTTATGTGTCCCACCAGGCAAGCGCAGGTTCAACATTAAGTTGTGGAAGACCTTCACTGACTGCTTTAACTGCCTCCCCATCGCTGCTATCATTGATGAGAAGATCTTCTGCTGCCATGGAGGTCAGACAACTTTTGGCACATATTTCCAACCCTCATCACAAATGTATACCGGGACTTTTTGATGCCCTGGTTCGAAATATATTCGGCGTAGTAACTCCAAACAAAAGTAACCTCTTTTATTTACTATTTTAGGGCTATCGCCTGATTTGCAGTCAATGGAGCAGATTCGCAGGATCATGAGGCCAACAGACGTACCCGATACAGGTACTGTATGTGTGTCTGTACATACTTAAAGGGATAGTTTGGGTGTTTTGAAGTGGGGTTCTATGAGGTTATGTTTTAGGTGGGCCTTTCTTTTCGGTGGCTAAAATACGTTTTGCTGCCGGCCCTGTCCATTACTTTGCTCCCGTGTGGTAACTCCTATCATCTACTGTAGATACATTAACTGTGGATAAGAACCTCATACAACCCCACTTCAAAACACCCAAACTATCCCTTTAAGTGCATTCTCATATTTAGCACTGAAAATGTTCACTTCCTTTGGATTTTCTCCCTGGAATATTTTCCTGATTGAATGATTATTTCATCAATAGATCTCCTCTGTTGCATCAGCAAAGTCGGCCGAATCTTTAGCACATTCTTCCCTCCTCCCTTCTTTTTTTTTTTTTAATCTCCATCCCTCCTCTCCGTGTGTGTCCCAGGCCTGCTGTGCGACCTTTTGTGGTCAGACCCAGATAAGGATGTACAAGGTTGGGGAGAGAACGACCGCGGGGTCTCCTTCACCTTCGGAGCAGATGTGGTCAGCAAGTTCCTGAACCGCCACGACCTGGACCTCATCTGCAGAGCCCACCAGGTAATTATGAAGGGAATGAAGGCCTGGATGTGGAATGTGTCAATGCAGGAAGTGCATGGCAAGCAAATTATTTTTTTTTCCTTCTTTTTCTTAGAGACTTAAAATTGGTTGACCATGCACTTTAATGATAGCTGACCTCCATTAGTTTGTGTGTCTTTGGCACAAGTAATTACTGTGGCTGATGCAAAGACACAGACACAAGAGCTTAACCACGTATTAATATTCATTGTGCAGCAGTGTAGCCCAGTGTGTGTATTTTTCCCCCATGTATCATTCATTATAACTTCATTTAGCACTCGGTTATTATCAATCTTTTTTTTTTGCTGAAGTAAGATAGTATAAAACAGAGAATGAGAAGCTACTGTTTGCATTTGAGACACTGGCATCAAGTATATTTACCTGACGGATGACTAAAAACAGTTGGAATGTATAACTTTTCTGTTATACATTAGCTATTTCGGCTCTGCGTTGGGCGTTTCATATTGATTCAGGTGTGGGTGGTTATTATGGAGACTCAAACCATGATAGCATAGTTAGATTCTGAAACTAGCTGGAGATCTGTTTCTTGCTATTGATCGCTGTGGGCGGTGGAATAATGTCATGTGTCTTCTAACAGGTTGTGGAGGATGGATATGAGTTCTTTGCCAAACGCCAACTGGTCACACTTTTCTCTGCTCCAAACTACTGCGGGGAGTTTGACAATGCAGGCGGCATGATGAGCGTCGATGAATCCCTCATGTGCTCCTTCCAGGTAGTCTAGAAACCATAGGGACACATGCACATTTATAATTTCCTTTTGATATTTGACTTAACTTAATCTTCTCTCTCTCTGTGTTTGTGTCATTATTTAAAGATCCTGAAGCCCTCGGAGAAGAAGGCCAAGTATCAGTATGGTGGTGTAAATTCTGGTCGGCCTGTCACCCCACCCCGCACCACCCAAGCCCCCAAGAAGAGGTGAACGTGCAGCCTTGGCTCTCCCCCCTCCTCCTCCCCCTGTCTGTCCCTGGTCTGCCATCGCGGCAACCCCTGTAACTCCCCTGTATAGCGAAGATACAGGGCTTATCTAATTGCCCAAATCTTTCTCCTCTTTCTTCCCCACTCACTCACCCCCTCCCAAACTCCACTGACAGCTCTTTTCTTAATGTGTATGTGTACATAAATTTGCTGTGACCAATCTGTTTTATTTTTTGCCTGTTTGTTGGTATTTTTGATATTATTAACAGATAATCTTTCTTGTGGTTTTACTTCCAAATGCCATTTGAGGTTCTCTGAGGTTCTGTATCGTCTCTGTGTAGAGGAGCGAAGTGACTGAGTTAGAGGAATTTCTTTTTCAGTTTAACAAGTAGAGATTGAACATTGTTTTTGCCTTGACCTCTCCAAAAGCAGAGAGAATCCTTCCAATGAGACTGAGGTTTCCGTGCTAAATCTGTTGACACAAATAACATTTCTTATATTCTGGCTTAACAGTTTAAACGCATTACAGCAAACGCTGTGCAATTGCGGTTGTTGTGCTGGCGCACATTTTTATATATTTAACCATTGAAAAAGTGCACCTCCCCATGAGTAGCAAAGAATGTGAAGAGACCGGTTTGAATGAAATATAGAGGATAAATCGGACGCCGCTGGCAGTGGACACGCTCTCCCCGAACACAACGCCCTCTGGGCATCGATTCCTCCACTCTGTTATGCCTCCCTGTGCCTCGACTCTACACCCACACAAAAACATGCCGCTCGTCTCACACAGAGCTGGTATCGACATTTTCCTAGGTCTATTTATTATTTGTTCTCATCAAGATAATTTCCCCCATATAATCCTCTTATCTTCTGGATATATGGTGTACTAAAAGTGCTTTCCTAGTCTTTGTATGAAGAAGCAGTTATGGATAGAAAATATCTAACAGCACTGGTGTCTAA